>JALHLI010000005.1:9041826-9641826 GCA_023349425.1 Anthopleura sola | reverse complement strand
TTTGACACGTGACCTGTTCACCAAGCCCCACACGGGCAATAAGCAAAGCAAGGTTTTATTAACTTACGTAATAGCTTTAATTAATTGTAAAGGTAGTGTTTTAGATTTTATACATACTTTTTTCCTTTATAATTGTAACCTTCGTTATGCTGTTTATCAATTTTATAAACACTAATTATTATTATCATCAGCATCATCATTTTTAGTATTATTATTAGCATCATCATCATTATTATTATAAAGAAACAAACAAGCAAATAAGTGAAATAAGCAAACAAGATCAAATTCAGTATCAATAGAATTAATTTCTACAAATGGCTCTTATACTAAATTCAAGTTCACAGTTTAAATCGGACACATCTACTGTATAATCTAACAATGGCGGTCTTATTTCCAGCATGCATACTGTTAACAACACTGTTCTGGCCAGCACTCCTATTCTTTATCGGCAAATTGATTCATTCGTCAATATAGTCCGGTCCCGAATGATCAGTCTCGGGGCTCACTTGTGAATACCTTAACTAAAGTCTAGATTGCCAAATGTTCTCCCCGTCAATCTTTACATGGATAGTGGTAAACAATTGACCCGTTACTTTGAACTGGAAGCTGTACGTGCCATCACTCAGCCTTTTTATCGGCAATGCAGACTCAGTGCTTGAATGACTCGAGTAAACTACTTGTATTCTGTCTGCCATGAATTTCAGGTTGTCCCCAAAAGAGTTCTTGATTTGGACAACAAACTCCAGAACCTCGCCTTTTTTTGCTTGATTGAAGCCGGCACGGTTGTAATTGACTAAACGGACACCAATTCGTTGTGCAACAGAGCACTTGTCATAATCAACTACACAAGCATCAACAACATTAGCATGATGTATGAAATCACAAAATATATTTTTGTCAAACTCAATCAGCCTTATTTTATCCCCTTGGCATGGATAGTTAGGCCGGAAAGGTTTCTCAGAGAGCTGTGACAAACGAGACGTCAGTTGTTTAGATATTGACAGGACATCCCTGTTACCGCCATTTGTCAACACTTTCTCTGTAAATTCAATGGCGCTCTTCAAGCCAGTCAGGTGCATTACAAGACCATCTTCTTGTGCTGCAAGCTCTTTCATCTTTGTTGCTGCAATCTTCTGCGTTTCTTGTTTAAGCACAATTCGTTTTTCTTCTAAGGCTTTGATCTGTTGATCAATAAAATCATCGACGTCTTTTTCAGTGGCTTTTGATGTTTTCTCTACGTTTCCTTTCATCTTCTGGACTGACTTCAGAACTGCTTCGATCTTGTTCCTGGTGTTGCTTGCTCTTTCTTTTTCTGTTTTAAAGAGTTGTTTGTGTTCATTAGCAAGGTCTTCAACAAAGCTGAACTGATGATCACGGTGGTCAATAATGGTACAATCACGGCAAATCAATTCTTGGCAAGTATTGCAGAAAAGCTTCTTGACTTCTCCTTTGTGCTTCCCACAAAACAGTTGTTTTTCCATGACTGGGATACCTGTGTTCTTTATCTGATCCAGTGTCATCAGTTGATGGTCTCTGGTTGCTACAGAACGTTGATGAGCCGTTGAACAAAAGTCACACATGAACAAGCAGCAGTTGGCACATCTACGAGTGGCTGCTGCTTTGCTGTCACAGTTTTCGCACGTCAACTCGGTTTTGCCGCCATCTTTTTCGTCGGTCGAGTGGATGGCCAGAAGTGACAGAAGATTGTTGATCCAGAAGTTCACTTTGAGCTTCGTAACATCACTAGATGTTATCTGTTAAAAATAAGTGTGCATGCTCTATTTTTTAAGACGCAGCTGGCTGAGGACGTTATAAAAAAATGAGGACGTTTGAAAATATTGTTATTCCAAAACGACCTTACCTGGACTTCTTCTCGACATGCTGGACAGACAACAGACGCCTTCCTTTTCCCTTTATGCAGAAGATCTTGTAAGCACTTTCTACAGTAGGTATGTAGACAGGGGAGAAGTCGTGGGTCCGAGTAGCGTTCCAAACAGATTGGACACTTGACCTGTTCACCAAGCCCTTCAGACAACTTTGTAGCCATTCTTCAAAGAAAACACAGTAGAATTTCTAAAAACTGATTTTAAAGATTTTATCTTGAAACTTGATATGTACAAACAAAGAATGGCACTCTAGGAACTGGTTTCCCATCCTAGTACTCGGTCTGCACAATCACGCATTAGATTGTCACGCATTAATCACGCAACGTTTGCTGTCAACTGAAGGTAAAGCGCAACGGTCAGAAAGGGCAGAAATATGAGAACGGAAAATAATATGCCTTATTAACTGGATGAAATAGTTCTTAATCTAGATCGCTAAATCGCTATCAATGGCTCGGAAAACCCCATTCTTTGTGCTTTTTACTAGATCGTTTCTGAGAAAAAGAAATTGCAATTCTTGGAAATGTCACTCTAACAACCGCTGTATTATTGTTTGAGATTTTCAATAAAAGATCTTGCTAAAACCTTGATCAGTTTAGTTGGAAAATATACGAAGACAAGTTGAAATACTTCATTATTCCTCAGTCTAGAATAACTCAAAATTGGCTCAATGTTTTTTAATACTTGGTTGTATTCATTTGCGCTTGATTGAAGATTACGTAAATAAATAAATTTTAAAGTAAATAATTGTTTTTCTCGCACCTAGCAGCCAGACTCGACCAAAACAGAATAAAAATGGAAAAGTTGTTCATGATATTCATGATATTTCGACAAGAAAACTTTAGAAAAGCTAAAGATCCATTTAAGAAACTTTAAACATTTAGTTTTTACTCTTTTATCAAACGAAAAACAAACAAAAAACACAAAGATATGAATATCTGTGCTGCATCTAGACTATCGTTCAGGAAGTTGATTCATGCAGTTTTTCTCGCTGCTTCAAACGTGTAAAGCATTTAAACCAAAGATTTAACTTCAGTTCGATGTTAACAGGATCTCATGCATTTGATGAGATTTGCAGCTAATAGCGGTGATACCTCAGTTTCTTACTTAGTTAGAGTATGTTTGTACAAATTCATGCCGTTGACTCGAGCCAAGAAATCAAGATACTATTACTGAAGAAAGAATATTACTACTGAGAAATCCTTTCCTATGTATAATAAACTTGACTCGATCCAAGAATGAACCGCATTCACTGTGACATTGATATTACAAGTAGTATTGCTGGTCTAACCATGTACTTTATTACGTACACGAACTTAATTTTGCTTCATAATGGCTTCTGCCCTAGCTTAAAAGCTTTGTAAAATACTATTAAAACTATCTACAATATCATTAATACCAGCTAAAAAGTGATTTAAAATATCTAGTACTTACAGTTAGTTATATTCTGACCAAAGTTTGACTGCTGTTCTCACGATGTAACGCCGGAAGAAATGCAAGCAAATCTTTGAATATATCGCTTTGTGAAAATATACGATTAAATCACCTCCCTGATTAAACTGAGAAATTAGAATACTCGACTTCGACTTCCAGGTCAGTCACCCTAGAAACCAGTCCTCTGGGCCGTGTATACGGACCAAGATGCATTGCGCCCAGACTCACTCAGGTGAATAATAAAAAAAATCGTTGATATCAGTTACAGCGCGACGCTGAAAAGTATGACCACTTTTAATGTATTCGCATACTTCTATGCACGGGATTTTGTACTATAACCCGTTAATGACACAATCGTTTATCTTACTCTACGTTAGATGTTTGAACACAAATCTTAAAAGTTTTCCATTATTTTTTAAAAGTTAATCAATATCATTGCTGCAACGTAGGGATATCAAAACAATTGGCATCCGTTGCGGGACCCGATCTAAAGGCTACCCAATACCCACCACCTCTAGAAGTCTAAAACTAAAAGTAGTCAAATCGCACAAGTAGAATGTACTGTCTGTTTGCAATCATGCTAAAATAACAATGTATTGATTTTCACTATATAAGCACCCAGTATCGAGCATTTCAACAGCTCTCTGAGGGTGAGGGGTATTTACCATTGCCCACCACCTACATCAATAGAAGTGGGTCCTTATTTTGGACCATTGTTTCAGTGACATTATCTCTTGGACTAAAATGTCATTTGCAGATTCTTGCATTTCAGAAACGGTAAGTACTTTTTTTTATCGCCGACCGGAGTATATTACATTATTCTGGTTTATTCCGGTTTCAGTTCCATAAGTAATTCGAAAAGGACATCCTTGAATTTGTATCCCGTCGAGTTTGACATCTATTTCTGCTTTTGATATACCATGATCAAAGCAAAAATCAAAACTGTAAGTGTTGTCCTCATGGCATTGTATATCTCGTATCTGAGTTATTACATCATTTGATTTTAGTTGTACTGAACTGGTGCCGCCAAATGTTGAAAATGGAATAGGTTGTGGGACTAATAGCCCGTCAGGGCCAGCTGCAAGAAACATCCCTGGTCTTGCTCTACGATGTCTAGTCCTATAACGTCTTGTTTTAGAATTCAAAGGAGTGCCAGAGACCCTCACTTCAATCCTGTCCTCCATGAATCTAAGTTTATCCCCAAACACATTGTTTATACAAATAACAAAGTTCAGAACCTGGCCGTGTGTAGCCGTGATGGCACCCTGATTCGGCACAAAACGGCCATTTATTGACTGTGTGACTAAGCACTGCTTGGGATCAGGAAGACTATCCTGATTCTGCACAAAACGGCCATTTATTGTCTGTGTGACTAAGCACTGCTTGGGATCAGGATGACTAGAATCCACAACACTAACTTGCTGCTCTATCCAATCCCTGAATATTTTTCGATTAGATTGAAGCCCCATGGCTTCCTGCTGAAGTGGTCTTTCGTTGAACTGTCTTTCACAAAGTTGTGACAAACGAGACGTCAGTTGTTTGGATATTGACAGGACATCACTGTTACCGCCATTTGTCAACGCTTTCTCTGTAAATTCAATGGCGCTTTTCAAGCCAGTCAGGTGCATTGCAAGACCATCTTCTTGTGCTGCAAGCTCTTTTATCTTTGTTGCTGCAATCTTCTGCGTTTCTTGTTTAAGCACAATTCGTTTTTCTTCTAAGGCTTTGATCTGTTGATCAATAAAATCATCGACGTCTTTTTCAGTGGCTTTTGATGTGTTCTTTACATTTTCTTTCATCTTCTGGACTGACTTCAGAACTGCCTCGATCTTGTTCTTGATGTTGCTTGCTCTTTCTACTTCTGTTTTAAAGAGTTGTTTGTGTTGATCAGCGACGTCTTCAACGAAGCTGAACTGATGATCACGGTGGTCAATAATGGTACAATCACGACAAATTAATTCTTGGCAAGTATTACAGAAAAGCTTCTTGACTTCTCCTTTGTGCTTGGTGCAATACGATTGCTTTTCCGTGACTGGGATACCTGTGTTCTTTATCTGATCGAGTGTCATCAGTTGATGGCCTTTGGTTGCTACAGAACGTTGATGGGCCGTTGAACAAAAGTCACACAGGAGCATGCAGCAGTTAGCACATCTACGAGTAGCTGTCTCTTTCATGTCACAGTTTTCGCACGTCAACTCGGTTTTGCCGCCATCTTTTTCGTCGGTCGAGTGGATGGCCAGAAGTGACAGAAGATTGTTTATCCAAAAGTTCATTTTGAGCTTCGTAACATCACCAGATGTTATCTGTAAAAAATAAGTGTGCATGGTTTATTATGTTTAAATGCAGCTGGCTGAGGACTTTTTGCTTTTTGAAAATATTGTTGTCCAAAAACGACCTTACCTGGACTTCTTCTCGACATTCTGGACAGACAACAGACCCCTTCCTTTCTCCTTTATCCAGGAGATCTTGTAAGCACTTTCTACAGTAGGTGTGTAGACAGGGGAGAAGGCGTGGGTCCGAGTAGTGTTCCAAACAGATTGGACACGTGACGTGTTCACCAAGCCCTTCAGATAACTTTGCAGCCATTCTTGGAGTAATACAATTATACTCTAAATGAAAAGTTGAATTTCTAGTTATACACCAAGCCCTTCAGATAACTTTGCAGCCATTGTAAATAAAAAATAAGCGTATTATAATTGAAAGTAAAAAAAGAAGAACAACAAACATTTAATCAAAACAAACATGGAAACCGGTAAAAACAAAACAAAACTGTAACACAATATCTATAAAGCTAACAATGTCTCCCACGGTGAGGAAAATACAAGAGACTAGTATGGGAAAAAGTGGTGGGACTAAGATTGGAAAATATGAGAGACTAGTATGTGTAAAAAAGTAGTACAAAATATAAGAGACTAGTAATTAAAAAAGTAAGAAAGTGGTAGGGCTGTAGCACTACCAGCCCCTCCCCCACCGCACTCCATGATGAAGCAAGAAGAAACGAGAAAAGTGAGAAAAAGATACTTGAAAACCGTATGCCGAATCAGTTCGCTGTGCGAATGTTATAGCACACCGTAATGAACGTCACACAATGGCACAAGATACGATACCGAGGTTAAAAGGACAAGTCATACAATACCCTGATTTCTTGGAAATCGTCACGGCGTCTACTGAGATCGTAGAATCAATATGTATTTTCATTTTAATCTGGCTATAAACCCTGCCAGTGTCTTATCTTTACGTAAGAATACGAATAAAACACTTTGACATTTTTTCAAACAGTGTCATGCGATAGAGCAATCGGGAACGTCTCAATACAGCCACAAGAACATGATAATAATCTCATGAATAAGAATAAAGCAAAACATCACTATCCATGCATGATTTGGAACGATTTGCTTTTGAATTATTCTAAGATCTTCTGGTAAGCAATTTACAAAAGTAATGGAAATTTACTATAGGAATATATCACAAGAACTTTAAGTCAGTAATAGGTTTACCTGTTTCCTCTTACAGTAAGTGATAATAGTTTTTCTCTTCCTCCTTCTGCTTCACTCAAGTAGACGGGTTGGTGGGCGGTTCGCTTGGATATAGCCCATGATGCACTGCGGTCATTGTATAATCGTCAGTAACGCCACCTCCGTGACGTCATTATTCCGTTGCCTTGACGATGACATCAGTTTCGAGTTTTGAATTTATCTTTTGTAGAAAAGGCTCCGATAAACACGGGAAAAGATTGTATCTTTCTTTAATCCTAATCAAAGGAAGTTTGCTGGAAGTTATAGTTTACCATGAAAATTTTACCAGGGAGGGGAGGGTAAGTGAATCTTATGTAAAGTACTATCTTCTGCATGGGACACTAACAAGCTTGAGACAGATTCAATATATATTTTAATTATCTTATTTCACTATTAAAGATCACTTACATATTAATGACTCTCAAAATAATGTGATATAATCTTTCTGTGAATACTTCATTAAAAAATGAAAAACTTTTAGTAAGAGCAGTATATTTCATTCGCACTTCTTAACTGCTTTACATTCAAGTTATGGTAAAACAGTGCAACATTGTGCACAGGCAACCAATGTTGCAAACCATGTGACACAATGCAATTTTTTCATGTAATGTTGCTGAAGCAGAAATGTTCCTACATTGGCAACATTGCCTGCAATGTTGCACTGTGTCCTTGCCTTTAGGTCCAAATCAATTCAATTTGACAACCTGATTTTTTAATGATCTGATTTGCAGTTTCAATATCTCTGCGATTCACCTTCCAGCAATCACTAACGTTCAAGGTTTCTAAACTTTTACAGGAATTTAAGAGAAGAAAGACCAGTTCCTTAGTTACAAGTGGACATCTGGAAATATCAATTTGTTTTAGTTTGGAAAAGCATGGTGATTCAATAAACTTAGCAATATTTTCATATTCTAAATCCTCAATGCCAGAAAGATTCAAGGTTTCTAAATCACATATCGAAGTACAGAAAATTGATGATAAGTGTTCTGTGAAAGGTTTGGATCCAGAGAATGTGCAGTGTTGAAGATTAAGGCATTTCAAGTGTTGACAAGCCTCCAATAGTGTAAGAGTTTTGCTGTCTTTGTTAATGAATGATCCTGAAAGATTACTTGAGTCTGTGAGCAAGAGGTATGTGAGACTACTGCAGTATTGTCCAATTATTTCAGTGTCAATATTGCAAGATGTTGGTAGATGTAATGCTTCAAGGCGATAGCCATGTGCCATAAGGAATGGTTTAAGCTCTTTGTCAAAATCAAAACCTGACCCATCAAGGTGCAAATGCTTCAAATCACATAGAGATTTTAAATAGTCAAGGCATGAGCCTGTAAGATTAGGGCATTCTGTTAAGATAAGATTGGAAAGACTTGGACAAATCTCACATAAGTTTTTCACAACTGAGTTATCAATGGACGTATTAGAGAGATCTACATACTTTAGCTTAGTTGTTCCTAATGACAAATAGCTCTCATTAAAATATATTTGCTGACTTGGTAAAGGGTGACAATAAGACAATGATAGGCTCTGGAGATAAGGCTGAGTTACCAACAAGTTAAAAATTCCTTCACTGGAAACACTGGTAGCTGACAGGCTTATCTCAACTATTTTGGAGCAATTATTCCCTGTAGTATTGTCACTACATAATTCTTTTAAGCCCAAATCTGTCACTTTTTTGCATGAATCTAGTTTTAGTACATGAAGGTTTTTACAGTTTTTACCAAGGCTGGCCAGAACATGATTGTTACATTGATAACAGCCACTCAGATCAAGAGTGCGTAGATTTGGAAGGCCAAGGGTCAATTCTTGCAGGGCTTTGGAAGTAATACGGCTGCAGTTCTGCAGTATAAGGTGAACTATTTTCTGAAAATAAAAACATTAAAATGTGTTAAGAAAATAATGTGATTATATTAATTATAACTGGTAAGGCTTTCCGTCCACCTCAAAGTGGAAAAAAAATATACAAAAATACAACAGGTGCCTCAATAATTGAAATAAATTCATATCTTTTAATGGATGTTTGCAAAAAGATAGAAAACTTGGATAAAGTAGCCCAAGCCCCTCCCCCTCAGTGATCCCTGATAACATTTTGTATTACCAGTAATAATATTGAAAAATTACCTTGCATCTCCTGGTAATAATCTTAATTATTGAATTAGAAATGACAAAGCTGCAAGCACTAAGATCTAGTGATGTCAATCCACAGTGCAGTAATGTGTTTAGATATGAAGCCTTTAGTTGTTTGTTCTTAACCAGGGTATTAAGAAGCTCCTGGATCTGTCTTGAACCTTAAAATAATCAAGACCAAGAAACAAAAGTATTGAATCATAAAACTGTATGAATTAAAGACGGGAAGGATGTATAAAGATGATGGGATGGGATGGGATGGGATGGGATGGGATAGGATGTGATTGTTGGGTGGGTGGATATTGGATAGATAAATGGGTGGATAGATAGATAGGTGGGTGAATGAATGGTTGGGTGGATGGATGGATGGATGGATGAATGGGATGGCTGGATGGATGGACAGATGGATGGATGGATGGATGGATGAATGGGTAGGTGAATGGATGGTTGGTTGGATGGATGGATGGATGAATGAATGGGATGGTTGGATGGATGGATAGATGGATGGATGGATGGATGGATGGTTGGATGGATGGATGGATGGATGGATGAATGGGATGGCTGGATGGATGGACAGATGGATGGGTGGGTGGGTGGGTGAATGGATGGTTGGTTGGATGGATGGATGGATGGATGGATGGATGGATGGATGGATGGATGGATGGATGGATGGATGGATGGATGGATGGATGGATGGATGGATGGATGGATGGATGGGTGAATGGATGGATGGATGGATGGATGGATGGATGGATGCATATATGGGTGGATAATTGGGTGAAATGTTCTATGTATGGATAGATAATGGAATATGATGGAATGAATGGATATGGGAATGATGGATGAATGCAAGAATAAAAAAATGAATAAGAAAGTAGAACATCACAAATCCAAGTCAATCAAGATTAAATCAAAAAAAATGACGGATAAAAAGTTTAATGTATGGATGAATAACAATCACATCTATGTTAAAAAAACAGCAATAGTATAGTGTGGATAGGATAATAAGAATATTTGAAAAATATTTTTACGTTACCTAAGTTATCAAAGGGTCCCAATACGTACAAGTACTCTGTCATATCATCATGATTTAGACCGTCAGAGCACCAAATCGTGATGTCTTTAGCTATTCTATTCAAGCATAGACACTGAAGTGAAGTAAAACCCATGTTTAGACGTTCTCACCGCGCAAAAGGATCGCTAAATTAGATGGATAATGATAAAGAAAAATCTTTGACTTAAAATGTTTTCATCTTGTGGTGCAACAATTTGAGCCCGCGTTTGGAGTCAGCGGAAAGCCTAGTACTTCATGGATGATAACTTCATAATCATCACAATATTGATGTGATTATTGAGACACAATAATATCAACTCACCAAGTATTAAGCCCTATGGCGGGTTATTGGTAATCCAATCCATCAAGCATGAATGAACTCTGGAGTATTTTTAGTTTACTTTGGGGTCAAGACAGCGCTGGATTTTGTCTTAATTTATGGAGGACGATAGAATTTTCAATGATAAGTCCCGTAAGCGTCGACTTAGTTCATCAAACTTGGAGAAATCTTTAACTAAAAAGACAAAACCAAAGAATTCCAGTTCAAGCGAAGTCTCTGGGACCAGAGAAACGACCACGGCTGAGACGTTATTCTTTCCAAAAGTAGAAGATTCTTTAATGAATTCTTTAAAGCAAAAAACCAGCCCTAAACGAAGTGCTCTGCGACTAACAAAGACAAAGAAGAAGACTACGGCTAAGAGCCAAGCTAAAGCTGAAAATTGTATTCAAAACTACTTGGGAAAGTGTTGTGAAGTGAAGGGTGGAGATGTGAAGGGTAAATCGTTAACTACATCCACGCTTAGTGAAGTACAGTACTGTCCAAGATGTCAGGCGCCACTAACAGCTTCACTTATTCAAGAACATGTTTTTGAGTGTCTGGAATCAAATCTGCAGGCACAAGGTTATGTAATGTCATTAATAAATAATAAGCATGTTATTGTTATTGTTATTGTCATAATACTGGGGGAGGGGAGGGGTGGCCCTGTGGGGATAGGGGGATCTGATAATTTAGGTTTTCATTTTATGTGATAAATTTAGCAAAAAGATGTTGAAATGTTTGAGGAATTTTCAATGAGGAATTTTCAATTGTTATGTGAATTGGGTGTAGCTAGCATCCTTTCTCGTTGGGCATTTGGAGTGAGTGTTTGGTAAATATGTTCAAGACCTCCAGTTTAGATGGGATAGCCATAGACAACTGACATGCATGCCATATTTCCTAAGATTTATACATCATGTATTTTTACTGAATGTTCAAACTTCTTGCCTCCTGATTTACTTTAGGTCCATGTTCTACTGGATTAGCATGCACTCAAAAGGATCCAGCCCATTTTCGGCAGTATAACCATGATCTGTTGGCCCTAAATCGCAGTAATTCTGCAACATCAAGAAGTGAGGTACACAGATATTCTACCACTTTGTTTTTTTGTTGAATTATATATGACATAAATAACTAAAAAGTTGCAATAATTCTTTAGGTGAGAAATACAAGGCAAGTACATGAAGCAAGCGCTAACATCCAAGTACAACCATCTAGTGGAAATAAAGTCAGGGCATATGGAAACAATGAAACAGAAAGTATTGATGATAAATGTCTTGATAGTGAGTTGAGTAACAGACTTGATGAGACTGATGAAGACAGAAAAAGGAAAAGTAGCTATCAATACAGCAACAATATCTTGGACAGAAGTGGAATTGGTGAGAATGACATGGAAAAACCTGGTGATTCAGAATTGAAAGACCATGGTATCACTGTGAGCAAATGCTGTAGCAATGAAAATACTGACAGGATAAATAGCACCAACAAAGAGTTAGTAAAACATGGCACAAACCAGAATAAATTGCAAGAATATGATATGAATACTGAAAGTACAAATGGTGGCACTACTGAAAGTTGTCTGGAGAGTAAATCTTTGTCTTATGGAAATATGAGAAATGACAAGAGTGTTGAAGTCTTCACCTCGTCTCACACAAAACAAGAAGAAAAAGCCATTGTTGATAGCAACTCTGATCCTAATGATGAATACTTTTCTGATACGAATGATGAATTATTAGCACAATTGGTATATCCTGATGATAAACTCCTTTCCAGAGGAACAAAATATTCCTTATCAAAGAATAAAAAAATAACCAATGAAAACACTGATATTGTACCTAAGAATAAACTTCACGAAAAAGAACTGGAAACCTATAAGAGTAGTAATGACCTTATAGCAAAGTTCCCTGACGTGATTCAGCCTAATAGGTCACAGCAATCAAATAATAGCATCACAAACTACACAATATCAGCTGGTAACTCCAAAAGAACTACAAAACAGCAAGACATTGGTACATTCTTTGGTTTAAAGGCATTGGCTAAACCAGAGGAAAGATTCCAGAGTGTTTCAGCATCAGAAGATGTTAGTTTACCAAAGAGAAAGAAACAAAACTGGTATGGAAAGAGGAACAAAATGGATGAACCGATGCAAACTTCTGAAGCAAGTGAGAGTGATTCTTCTGTGAATATGGCTTGGGATGGTGGTTATCGCTCGAAGGAATGCCCTTTTTACAAGAAAATACCTGGTAAACTAATACTGTTGCCTTCAATTAAGTACTCATGATCATGAACCTATAGCCATGCCAGTAATTATTTACAGTGCAAATCGAAAAACGTGGGCACCCAGAAATAATTCAGTCAATCATTTATTGTTCGTTGATCAATCAGAAACAACTTTCTAATTCTAAGAAGTTTATCTGACTACAAAATTAATCAGTCGAACTTCTCGCAGTTAGAAAATTGCTTCAGATTGCTTAACGAACAATAGACAATTTCTGAAATATTTCTGGTGCCCATTGTTTTTGTGATTGGCACTGTAAGACCCGAAAATGGGATTGGGTGTCAGTAGGTGGATAGTTGGGTATCTGGAGGTTATTTTTAGGTTGTTAGTTAGCTCTGATAATTAATTTTGGAGTGTGAGTTTGGTGCCTGTTTAGATTGGAAAGCCATAGACATCTGACATTGGGGTGTTAGTAGCTCTGATAATTTGGAGTGTGAGTTTGGTGTCTGTTTAGATTGGAGAGCCATAGACATCTGACATTGGGGTGTTAGTAGTTCTGATAATTTAAAGTGTGAGTTTGGTGTCTGTTTAGATTGGAGAGCCATAGACATCTGACATTGGGGTCTTAGTAGTTCTGATAATTTGGAGTGTGAGTTTGGTGTCTGTTTAGATTGGAGAGCCATTGACATCTGACATTGGGGTGTTGGTACAGTAGCTCTGATAATTTGGAGTGTCAGTATAAGTTTTACGTTTATAAGTTTTCATTAGGTCAATGATATGCTATTGGCTGATACCCTACTGACACTAATTTTGGGATCATTATTAAGGCCTATTATCAGCCATCCCAGGTGTGTGCTAATTATCTGTAGTTGATAGTCATTTCATTTTGTTTTGTTAGGAACACCTTTTGTGGTAGATGCCTTTCGCTATGGTACTATCCCTGGTATAAAGGCTTATTTCTTGAGTCATTTTCATTATGATCATTATGGAGGTCTGAGAAAGAACTTCTCTCATCTTATTTACTGCAGCAAGGTAAAGCTATCCACTCATGCAAGAACAGACTTTGTGTGAGGAATTAGAATTTAGAAGTTGATTTTTGTGGAGGGATGAAAACTGGAGAACCCGGAGAAAAACCTTCCAAGCATAGGAGAGAACCAACTAGAAACTCTACTCACCCGACGGGACGCTTTGGTGAGATGCAAGTGCCCTCACTGCTATGTCATCCGTGTTTTCCTACACAGTAATACACAGTAATACTTGATTGTGTTGATATCTTAGATAACTGCCAACCTGGTCCAGTCAAAAATAAAAGTGGATGAAAGATTTGTAATAGCTCTTCCCATGAACACAGCATCAGTAGTGGCTAACGTGCAGGTCACTCTACTGGAAGCAAACCAGTAAGGAAACTATATCATATTACTATGTGAACGTTTTTACAACTTGGCCATTTGATTCGGAGAGCCAACAAATGTATTGGACAGACCCAACCCTTGTTTACAAGTTGATGAAAGAAGTAAAAAGAAGCAAAAAGAAGTAAAAAATGTCAGTTGCAATTATATGTTATTCAAAAGAAGGATATTTGGTTGACAAAAAATGTAAATTTATAAGTAAATTTTGGGTCACTAAACACTCTCAGGATTGTTAATTAAACTTATCCTGCCTGCAACCTATCTGTTAACTCTGCATAAACTCTGCTTATCAATATTGTAATATTGGAATTCATACTTTTTGCCTCATTTATAGCTACCTATATATTTTATAAAATATATTCTTTCTTGCATACATGATATGTACTTTTAATGATTTACAGCTGCCCAGGTGCTGTTCTGTTCTTGTTTGAATTACCAAATGGAGAAACACATCTGCACACAGGTATAGAAAATAATGTACTTATGCACATAAGACTGAAAGAATGAATGGATAGGATGTAACATCCTGGACTAGACTGGACTGAAGACTTTGGATTGAACTGTAGACTGGATGGGATAGATGGACATGATGGAACAGTGGATGGGAAAAAATGCAATTGAACAATTTATAGAATAAATTATTATGAATAAGTTAATGATGAAATGCCAATTAGGTAATCTGACTCTTTATGACAGTCAGTAGCTTACTGTTGGCCAACAATTGGCCAACTGTCGAACGATGATCAGCCAACAATCAGGTGATTATTGTTTAGCATGTATTGGCTGGTCAAAAAGTACACAATTACTGAAATATTAAATCATTAGCAGTTGTTAAGTTTGTAAGTGCTGTGCAGCATTTTATTGTACATGTGTTAAATGTTGTGACTTCTCAATTGCATCATACCCCCTTGATTTTATTGCCACTATTCCCCCAGGCATACTTTTTGTGGGGTCATTTATTTTTTATGACTAACACAAGTTTTTCTATAATTGTTTGTTGTACCAGGGGATTTTAGAGCATCACCAAGCATGGAGGAATACATAGTGCTGAAAAACAAGCAAATAAACATTCTCTATCTTGACACTACGTTAGTTATCCTCAATCAAGAATATTTCTTACTTTTGTATCAAAATATTATACCTTTTTTGTAGATAAATAAGCCTTTTCTGAATTCAAAAAACAAACAGAATGCAAGATGTTTGTACCGAAGCTAGACCACGATGCATCATGTTCCCAATCTCAGAAAAGGCCTATGCTTCTTTAACCAATAAATGTATTCTATTCTATTTATCCAAGCTTTTTGGCTAAGTGTCCATCTTCAGGGATGTACAAGATGTTAGTAATCGTCAAACAACTCCAAAAACTTTAAAATAAAGTGTGCACGCAGAATGAAAGTGTGCATATGAGGGACAAAAAAACGCATAACAATACAGATTGAAATAAACTATAGCTATCTAAACTTTATCAAAAAAAAAAATTAATTATCAATTGGTTCTTTTGCAGGTACTGTGATCCACATTACAGCTTTCCCTCACAAGATGAAACTGTGAAATTTGCAGTCAAAAAAGCTGTAGAAGCAACAAGGAAGAATCCCAGGACTCTTATTGTCTGTGGGACATACACTATTGGCAAAGAAAAGGTTTTTCTTGGTAAGCCACTATCATGGTCATTAATTTTCCATTCCCCTTCAAAGATAGCACAGATTTCCCTTCCTTAATCCTTAAAAAATACCTTGAAGTTCATATCTTATTGATACCCTGAAACAACCTCTGGGCGGATCTAAGTCAGGGCGCGGATAACTCACAGATCGAACCCTGAAACAACCTCTGAACAGATCTAAGTCAGGGTGCGGCTAACTCACTGATTGAACCCTGAAACAACCTCTGGGGTGATCAAAGTCAGGGCGTGGCTAACTCACTGATTGAACCCTGAAACAACCTCTGGGTAGATCTAAGTCAGGGCGCAGCTAACTCACAGATAGAACCCTGAAACAACCTCTGAACTGATCAAAGGCAGGGCATGGCTAGCACACACTGATGGAATTGGAATTTAGCATCTTCAACCCCACAATCAACCACATATTTTGGTCATTCTCCAACCTTGTTCAATACTGATCTACATCAATCGGTTTGCTTTCCCAGCTATTGCTGATGCCCTCAACTGTAAAGTCAGTGTGAAGAGGGAAAAGAAGAAAGTCCTTGACTGCCTTGAGTCTGATAGGATAAAATCCATCATAAGTTTAGATTGGAATGCTGGACGTATCCATGTACTTCCCATGGGAGATCTTAACCATCAGGTTTGTAGCATTTTATACATGTAAAGCTGAATTCAAATATTGGCTGGTTCAAGGCAAAGAGATAATATATAAGTCGAGTGGTCTATTTGCTGCATTCATGCAAAGAAGGTTAGGGGATTAGGGTTAGCCCTTCCACCTCTTTTTGCCTCCACCCCCTCTCCCCACCCCTTTTTCTTCCTGACCTCCCCCCTTGCCCCCCCCCCCCCCCCCTAAGAGAGGGTTGTTTGAAAAGATTTTTCCAGCCAAAAATTCTGGAAAAAAGTTAGACAGTTTACTATAACGATACAATTTTATATACCATATCAAGAGACTGTGGTCTCTTGAACATGTTAAATACGAATTCTTTAATATAATATTTCGTAAAATAAGTGCCCAGTGTGGTCAGTGAAAACTGTTTTTTTTTTGGTTAGGGAAAAGTCAGGGAATATTATTATGAGTGGACACAATGACAGGACACAATGTGGTGTTGCCAGTTACAAATTTTTCAGGATGGAGAGGGGATTGAAATCCCCTAGCTCATTCCCTCCCAGGTTCATTTTTAAGTTGATTAATTACTAATATTTGTTTCCTTGTTCAGAAACTTGGGTTATATCTGGACAAATTCAAAGATCTGTTTACCGAGATATTGGCATTCAAACCAACTGGATGGGAGCATAAATCTAAATCACTTACTGAGACTAAACCTTCTAAACGAGGACCTATCACTATCTATGGTAATGTGGCTTTTTGATTATTGTATAACCACTTCTCTCTATTTTCTCTCTAAGGAAAAATGTTTTGATCCTCTGGTAGGGAAGGGGGCGGGAGAGGTGCATTATTATATTCATTGGAATCTTATTTTCTTGGACCTGGGAGGGGGAAGGGGGAGGAGTCACAAAATCACAATGCTGTTTTTATCAAGTAAAATTATTTAATGTTTATAATTACAACAAGGGGGGGGGGGGGGGGCAGGTTCATCTGCACCTGTGACCACCCCCCAAATCGACCACCGATGCTCAAAATGTAATGATAGTTTTTTTTTCCAGGAGTTCCATACAGTGAACACAGTAGCTATGATGAGCTGGAGAGGTTTGTCAAGTTCATTACACCACAGAAAATCATTCCCACAGTCAATGTTGGCTCTGCGGCAGAGAGGCAGAAAATGAGTTCTATATTTGAATCTTGGGTCGGAAAAAAATAAATATATTGATGGTTTACAACCATCCCCATGGCAGCCATGTTGGTGGTATCAATAAAGGATGCTAATAAGGGGCCAAGGGATCTTTTGTTAAGTACTGCCACCACCGTGGCCAAGAATCCAAGGAATTTGTTCAAAAAATATCAATCTGTTTGCTCTGAGTGTATTTTTGAAATGACAACCAATATCTATATTTTTGTAAAATATACGTATAGAAGAAGTAAAAAAACTATTGTTTGTTTAATGTCATTTTCCTGATTGAATTTTCATTGGCTACTTTAACATTTTCAAAAATGGGATAACTGTTTGAGTAGCTTGGTTTCGAAAGTGTTGGGCTACCTGTGGTGGACTGCAGACTCAGATCATTTCAGCACGTGGCGAAAAATGGCGGACCGCGAAGAAACTTTGATCCAAAGATTATTCGAGATAAATGCCATTAAATTTGGTAAATTCACACTGAAAAGTGGCATAGAGTCACCGGTATATGTTGATCTACGAGTTATCGTGTCCTATCCCGATGTTTTGAAGTTGGTGAGTGAATTGATGTGGGACGTGGTGAAGAAAGCTGGACTTGACTTCGATGTCCTGTGTGGCGTTCCATACACTGCTTTACCTATCGCGTCCTGCATGGCCGTCAGTAATAATGCACCGATGGTGATGAGAAGGAAGGAAGCAAAGTCTTACGGAACCAAGAAACTAATTGAAGGCCATTTTGAGGAGGGCAATCGATGTCTGGTCGTGGAAGATGTCGTGACTAGTGGATCGAGCGTCATGGAGACTGTGGAATCTTTGAATTCAGTTGGTTTGAAAGTCAGAGATGCAGTGGTGCTCCTTGATCGTTGTCAAGGCGGTAAAGACAAGCTCAAAGCTAGTGGAATCAATCTGTTTGCGTTGATATCCCTCCCCAAGGCCTTACAAGTCCTGCATGGCATGAACAAAGTCAATTCAGGTGTTGTTGACAGTGTGAAAGAGTTCTTGACAGCAAACCAGTTCAAGGTGGAAGCTGTTCAGCCCGAGAAAGTGAAAGCAAGAACCATGAGCTATGCATCAAGAGCAGAGATCTCCAAACACCCACTGACTAAGAAACTGTTTCAAATAATGGATTCCAAAGCCACTAATCTTGCAGTTTCAATAGACCTGACCAAGAGTGCAGATATCCTAGGCTTGATTGACAAGGTTGGTCCTCATGTCTGTGTCGTCAAAACTCATATTGACATCATTGAAGATTTTGTCCCAGGGTTTGTCACTGCACTTAATGAGCTTGCAGTGAAGCATAATTTCTTAATTTTTGAGGATAGAAAATTTGCCGACATTGGTAACACTGTGAAACTCCAATACAGCCAAGGAGTCTATCATATTTCTGAGTGGGCCCATATCACTAATGCTCACATAGTTCCTGGTGAAGGGGTGATCACTGGATTAAAAGAGATAGGGGGACCAAAAGGAAGAGGGTGTCTACTGTTAGCTGAAATGAGTGCCAAGGGAAATCTAGCCACTGGGGATTATACCAAAGCTGCTGTTGACATGGCAACAAGCCATAAAGACTTTGTTATAGGGTTTATCAGCCTTAATAGTTTAGCTGACGATCCAGAGCTTATTCACATGACGCCTGGAGTGAAGCTTACTGGAGGAGGGGACAAACTGGGACAGCAGTACTTGACACCTGCCGAGGTGATTGGCAAGGGGGGGAGTGACATCATCATTGTTGGTAGGGGAATCTATCAAGCCGAGGACCCAGTCAAGGCAGCGATAGAATACAAAGAGGCTGGCTTTAAGTCGTATTTACAAAGAATAGCATAGGAACTTCTCACTTTACTGTCACAAATGCAGTAATTTTGAGTGCTATCTATATATCTATATTTTCATACATTTTTTGAATCAATTAGAAAAATTAAAATAGACCTTTTTGGAATTCATACAATACTGCTGTGTCCCTTGTCTAAAGATTCATTTATGAAGGGGTTGCCTCATCTCAATGTCAAAACATTCACAAATACCAACGTTAAAGTAAAGAATGCACAACTTCAACAATATAAGCAGTTTCAAATTCCATGGACCTTCACTGGAACACATGAATATTCTATGCAAAATCGAGGCATACTCTGCATACGTGAATCTGTAGTCATGGAAGAGTGGTAATTTTACGAATTCAAAAAAGTTCTAACAGTGATTATGAAATTAAGGCTGACAGCTGGCAATATTTTGGTTTCTTTTGGTAAATGGCATATGCTATGATTAAATTATATTTTACTAGTCAAATAACTTGATAACTTGACTTTTTTGTTTGAAGAAAAAGTTATTTTGTAAATTGAATTTTGTTGTAAAACAGCAAGGCAATCAAGAGTGATTGGATTAAATGGTAAAGTTTGTGGATTTGATATTTTGAACAATAATTGTTCAATTATTGTTTTATATTATTTGCAAGATTGTCATAACAGTGTAGCTTTGGTGAACTTTCATGGGAATGCTTTTTGTTTGACACTTACCAAAATCTATTTACCACCATTTTCATTGCTACCTGCTAATTGATAAATAAATTGGTTAATAGAGACTTTGCACTATCACATGATAGCAGCCATGACAGGAGGCACAACAATAGACTTTTCCCTCTGCAAAAACTGAATTCTTTCTCATGTAATCCATATTAGACTAGATTGGCTACCATCACATGATGGTGCAAAGCCTTTATTTGCAGTAGACTATTGCAGTAAAATAAATTGTTGATAACATACATCGTGGGGAACTTACTCAAACAATTTATTTGATTGACATTAGTCTATTGCCATTTAACCTGACATGAGTTTTGTCTTGGACCATGAGTAGTGATGAAAACAGTGGCTTTTGTTCGAACTGCAATTTGTATGATTATTTTTGGTTTATCACTGATTTGACAAAACACTTCATGTCCTTCACTTTATGTTTATTATCTCTTAGTAAGAGTATTATTATAAATTTTGATAATGTCCAGAAGTTAGATCATATTTTGTCTAAAGCATCCTTTCTTGCACATTGAACTTAAACACTTAGCTAGTCTGACTGTATTTGGATTCACAAGGAATAGTCTTTCTAGCCTATTGGCATTTTGTTTTGTTTAGTAGATTTGTTGAATTACTATTGATGCAATTAATATTTGTTTTTTTCTCTGCACTGTGAACTCTTTGGTTGTTGTTGCAGACTTTCACTACACAGAATGTGGTTTATACACCCGGGTAACTATCTTCAAATCTCTCTTCCTTTTGACCATTTCCCTTTCATCCTTTTGCATTTTTGTTTTTCTGTTGTGCCTTCTTGTCTGCTTCATGGGCCCTGGAATGGAATGTCAAAGTGGGTAAACTTGTATAGTAAAATCCTAAAACAATTTTTTTTATATTGGACCACTACAGCCAGAATGCTTTGTAAATTATCTTTCTTATTCAAATTTGTATTTCCTCATAATAATGGTGAGACAATTGGTGATAATAAGAGTGGTTTTCATTATACCATGAAACTGAGTACTTATTAGAGTGTAACAGTCAGACAAACACAATAGAACACAAAATAATTAGAGTGAAGTAGTGCTAAAGTGTATGATTTTCACAGGTTTATGAGAACCACTCTAACTGAACAAAAGAAAGTGTCCAAGGGATTCTGGTAGAGGTTAATGATGAAATAATACAAATGTCTTGTTCTGGACAACATGCAAGGTGAGAACAAGCACTGGCTCAGCACCAACTATCCTGTATATGTTAGATGTTAAGCTCAAAGATGTGTCCTTTGGCTTTACATTTCTTTCTCACATAAATGTGGTTCATTGTGCCTGCCTGCTGTCCAGCATGGCTGTGCACAATGAAGCAACAAACTTCTTAAACAGTCAACATACTTCAACATAATTTCTGTACAAGGTGTGATTTTCTCCCAGGAATAGTTTGTAACTTTTTCCAGATGTGTCGTCCAGGAAGGTGAGAGGTTCAGGCATATCCTTGAAGCAGCTATTGCAGAAGATGTGATGAGGGAAGGAGCAAATGACAGAAATATGTGGTCTGAAAGACAAGAATGTTTACAGTTAGTGGTTTTCATTGAGGTGGGTTGAGGTGGGGACTTAGCAATTTTCAGTTTAGGTTAGTGATTATTTGCTAGATTGAAGGATACATCTTGAACAGTATCTAGAGTCATGTCTTGGTAAAAGGTCTTACTACATAAAGACATGGATAACTTGCTGACTAAGTCCCCTTCACAGTTGCCTGTGTAGCAGTACCTTTGCATCGAAGCAAGATGAACGGTGAGCTTGCAATGATAGAGACTATTTTTCCATCTTGAACAATTATTCACGTGTCTCTATCATTCCAAGGTCACCTCATGTCTTACTTTATTGCAAAGGTATGGCCATTATTAAAGATAGTACAGGGAACTGTGTAGGGGACTATTGGAAGTTAGTGTGGTTGGTTATGCGCAACCTGGAGAAAAACCCTCAAAGGAATGGACAGACCAAACAAACTATATTTTCATGTGATATGGAGACCAGGAATTACATCCAAATCCCTGGAGGTAAAAGCAGACTGCACTACTGCTATGCCACCCTTGTCACACAGTATGTCCTTATGCTTGTGCACACATACCTTGTAAGGAGATTTCCAGGAAATAATGGACATATTTTCTCATATATGTGCCTATCCTAGACGTATCCAATACAACACCTCCACTCTCGCTGTCCAGGTCCATCAATGCCCTTGCAAGGTAATGCTCCATAAACTGGACTGGTGTGGGTAAGTCAATGTTCCATTTAAAGAAATTAAGCAACAACAGTTCCATCTGATGGTATTCTGTTTGCTTGAAGATATCATTCACAAACTTGTTCAGGGTTGCAATTGTTGGAATCTTGTCCTCGTTTTCTTCAAACTTCGCTGTAGACACAAGTTATAATCCCTATTTTTATCTTGCAGTATGATTTAACAATGAAAGATGGCTAAGAATAGATTTCAAATGTAGATTTGACGTTACTAAAATAATTTTTTTATTACCTGCCAACAACATGCAAGAAAGAGCAAGAAGATGAAGCTGAGATTCCTGAATAATAAACTTATCCATAAAGAAATCCATATAGCAAACAGCTAAATGAAGTACTCCGTGTGAAGAGCCAATCTTCTCGCAAATTATCGCGAGCCAGTCCACGAGGAATCGTCGAACTTTGAGCTGAGGTGAAGCAGCCATGAAGTTTGGAAGGCGTGTTTCCTTTTCTCTCAAAACTTCGTGAATATCCACGGCTAGCGACGACTGCTTCCAGTCTTTTTCAACCATTTTGTTAGAATTATAATGGAAGCAGCGTATACTTGTAGAAAGTCGCAAAAGCGGGCTGAAATTGAAGGTTTTTTAAAGAGAAAACCTGGCTTATGTTCTGTTCATTTTTGCTGTGCTTCGCAGTCTGAATTTTTTTTGGATTTCGCGGGAAATATATAATTATGCATGATGACCTTATTTGGAATCGCTCCTTGACATGTGACACTATTCCCCTTATTCTTTAAAAAAATTCAATCTAAAATCCTTCAAAATGATCACAAAATATAACCTTAGAGAAAAAAAATACCTGTAAAGGGAGATCTCATATTTTCTTTTTGAAATATATTTTCTTTTTATATTTATTTATTATTGAATTTTGTTAGGTACCAGTTTCCACTCAGCCATCAATCCCGTCATGCCGAGCACTTCATTTTGTTATTGAACTTTTTAAAAGTCCGAGTTCGAAGAGGAAGTTACATCAAAAAAAGCTATTTTCAGGACGTTTTAAACTCATTCCTGCTGGAAAGATGAACAATATCGTTCGCATACAACCACTGCAGTATATCCATGTGCAAGATTTGGTTAGTATATTGACATGAATATCTTTTTATGAAGGTTGACAAGTGCTGATGGAAGGATGATTCGAATAAGCTTTGAAAAAATGGGCGTTCTTAGATTATTTTTTGCTTCTCTTTTCCTGCATTAAAGCTCGTTGCTAATGGAGGTTTTAGTTACACAAAGTGACAGATACCACGGAGTTGCAAACAGCTGTTTCTTACAGTATTTGACCTCCTATTAAAAGTTTTGCTAAACAAACATTCGCCTTGTACGTAGTACGAGTTGTGCATTAGAGACCCTTGCGAACACCTCGATTTAAGACCGAATTATCTCATTTCATTTCAAACTTATTGCCAACATGACTTAAGCATTAATAATTCAAAGTATGCAGGGTGACTCGTGTCACAAGATCATTCATGTGTTTGCAAAATCTTACAAATTATGCAAAACAATGTTATTACCATAACAACTTTCGAATCCCATACACTCTACTTTTACCTTATTTCACTTGCATAAATTTATGCTTGCATGCTTTACCTTTTTGCCCAGCCTAACCATGACTTGAGAAACCACACCACTCCTGTAAAATAAAATTAACTAATATTAATTATACATTGTTAATTAATAACATTTCATATTCAAAATCCTTTTTCAGAATACCAATGTCACAGTGTTAGAGATTGGACCCCAAAGCTTGATTCTTCAAGATAACCATGTTCTTGTCTCAGGTCCTTGTCCTTTCATCGTGGTCCCACCAGGTCACTACTGTACCGTTGAAAATCCTGTCAAGTAAGGCAACTTAATTAGTATGCATGTTTTTGATATCAGCAGCATTCACTTCGGGTAGGGAGGGGGGGTGCATTATGGAACATGGCCTAGACCAATTTCAACGACTGTTTAGTTATGAAATAAAAACTTGTCATTGCTAATCACCATCACAAGTACAGCAGTGGTGCAGCTCAATGGGGTCGAATTGAAAGCATGTGAACGCACTTCTGACAGCCACTATACAGTCCATGTATGACAAATGTATTAAAATGTATAAAATATTTCTATCTAACTATATGTGATGATACGTACTGCCATACACAAAGTCATTATAATATTGCTATGAATGTTGTTAAATTGTTTTTGTTTCTTGTTGAAGTATTTTAGGAGATGATCAATAGGGGAGGGAGAGGGGTATGTCATCACCCCTCACATTTTCCAGTGTACAGGCCTGTAATGTGTATACACATTACAGGCCTGTACATGTGAGCATCTCCCTATCATGGAACATGTGACAGTATAAATATTAGATGATGATGATGATGGTCATGATGATTTTTAATGTAATTAAGGGGAAATTATTTTGGTTATTTGAAAGGAAACCATACAAGGCTGGTCATCAGTGCAATTTGCAGCATGGACACAGAGAAATTAGGTTCCATAAGGTAAGAATAAATATTAATTCTAAATAACCAATGAACCAACTGAGTTGATCGCCTTCCCCAAAAGGAATTATGGTTCCCTTTTTTGGCTAGCATTTTTCAAGCATTTTCCCACCCACCCACCCACTCACCTATCCACCCACCCACCTATCTACCTACTGCACCTATCCACTCACCTATCAACCCACCTATCTACCTACTGCACCCACCCACTGCACCTATCTACCTACTGCACCCACCCACCCACCCATGATCTACCTATCAACCTAATGCATCTATCCACCCACCCACCCACCCATATACCTATCTACTCATCCATCTACCTACCTACCAACCCCCCTATAGCTACCTGTCCACTTCCCCCTCCATCCCTTAACAAGGAACACCTCAAATGTCCAAATACTGTTTTGCATGTTGTTAAATTATAAAATTAATTTTTTTAGGAGCCATTTCCTCTATATCCTGGAGAAGTAATGGTTGGTGTTACTGACCTGCAAGGTAAATATTCTTGATCTTGGGGAAGGATGAAGGAAGATCCCCACCCAATTTGGTTTCTACTATTTTTTGTCACTAATACTCCACCTATACATTGTTGCACAGGCCAGTTGTAAGCACGGAGAGAATCCACTGTTTTTCCATTTCAATCCCAATGATGAATAAATTTAATTCAAAGAATTTTATTCCTGAGTGAGAGAATTAAATGAGCTCCAAAATTGGAAAAATCTGTGCCCAAGTTTGGGTCTAAAAATATAATTAAAGGTCCATACCCTACACATTTTGGCAATAAAATTAGTGAGGGTCCTGAAGAGGGGGTCCTAATCTCATTTCCCAGCCCAAAATTTTGCAAGATTTAAGTCCCAGTCATGCAAAATCTCAGTCTGAGTTATAGACTGAGTTATAGATTTTGCAAAATCCCAATCCCAGTAATAACTAAATCCCAGTCCCAGTGCATGAAATCCTATTTTCCCAGCCCCCCCAAAAAATGAATCTCTGCTCTTATTTTACCCCTTCAGGACCCTCATTAGTGGATCAATAAGTATTAACCAATTTTTATTAACATTTCTAGATTACCTAAGAGGGATTAAGAGACTGCCAGTCATAGGACCAAACCAAGCTCTAAGGCTAGAAGCAACAATTGATCACAAAGATGGTGACATAGACAGACTAGCTGGAGACATGTGGCAACTAGATGGACCAATGACCTATTACCCGACACCTTTTGCTGTAAGTTAATGATTTACTAGAATAGATACATCTAAGAAGGTTGTCATATAAAAAATAAAAATTACAAATAGGTCAAAACGGCTCAAGTACGTGTACCCCCCTATTCTCCATTAATGGTTTCATTATTCAAATAATTATTGAGTTGATTATTCACTCTGAGTTTTCATAAAAAAATTGACTCCAAACTTCACATTCATTTCACAACTGAAATTTTAAGTGATGGTATTTCTGGGGAGTTTTTTTACCTTGGCATGGTAATTGTTGAAGAATCAAATCAAAACTCAAGTAGATAAATTATTTTCAAGTTTGGAGTCAGAGTGAAAAATGAAATCAATATTTGAATAATAAATTTATTTATGGATTCTAGGGGGTACACTTGAGCCATTTTTGACTGTAATTGTTCTTGCAAAACAGACAAAGTACCCTCTCTTAGCCCCGTCCTTTGTGGAGCATAAAAAACCCTGCCCCTCTATTTGCACCAGCCCCTCCCCCTGTAAATAATGGCTGGTCCCTTAGTCCATTCAACTAACAGGTCGTCTCCCACATTGCATTTGGACAGCTTAACCCCACAATTTCTTCAAAGCCAAGCAGGCTGACAGGCATTTGTAAACACAAAATTGCAGATTCAGCTGATTTTTACCATTCTTTTGCATATACAGGAAATAAGATGCCCTATCAAGGCCAACATCATCCATCCTGGGGAGGCACTGAAATTAGCAGCCATGCAAGATCTTGTTGACAAGAAAGGAAAGTTAGTATTCAGACTAGTTTTGTATTAAAAACAGTACTCTTAAAAATTCATAGAATGTGAGTCACAATGAAAGTTTTTGCATCAGTACGATAGCATTAAAAAACCCTCTAGGAGAGAGAACCAGCAATCTCAACTCACTTATTAAAGGTGCTGAGTCCCAGGATCAAACCCAGGACCATAGCGGTGAGATGTGAGAACCTAAGCACTATGCCACCCTCGCTTCCCACAGTGACAAATATGCTTTTCATTGTATATATGTCATTGTTTTCAATGCCGCTCATTCTCTTCACATTCTTACAAGTTGCCTGTTGGAATATATTTTTTCACTTCTGTCAGTCAAAAATCTAAAAGGTGCTGACTGATTAGTTTTGATTGACAACAACAATAATTTAAACAAATTTCAGCATGCAGCTATAGTATATATCTACTGATTTCACGTAATATTGAAAACTGCTAATAATTGATGAGGTATGCATGCATACATGCCCCCCAGAAAATAAAACTCTGAATTGCATGGTCACATACTGTATAACATTATATGAACCTTAAACTATGTACTTCAATTGAATTTAGGAAACGTGTTACTGGTGAAGAGTGGTTGGTCAGAGACCCTGGAGCATATCTTCCTGGAATATATGAACAGGTGATGATATTGTCTTACAGGTTGTTTGTTTTGATATCGATATGATTCTTTTAATAAATACTACAGGTGCATGTAAGGATTTAATTATAAGTACGATGGAGTCCCCATTATCTTGAACCATGGTAAAATTGTGGTGATACAAGTCCACAGAACAACACACACAGCCTTAAGTTTTGAGATTTGAGTTTTTGAGGAAGTTTTGAGATATCCAGGGTTCAAGATAGCAGGACTCTGCTGTACATTTTCCCACTGACTTAATTTTGAAGCACCATTTTTGTTTTTTCAGGTTAAAGGTTTAGCTAAAGCACATACGTTAACACAAGACGTGGCATTACACATGAGGGCAATAACCACCTGCGTTGATGCCCTGGGAAAGAAAAGGTTTGTAATTATTTTGTAGTTTTTACTCTAGAAAATATTAAAGTAGTATTCTAAGTAAAGTATGTAAGAGTGCTGATGGGTGGCGCAGATGGGGGGGGGGGGGGAGCCTCCCCAGCTTTTTTCAAAAAGTTGTAAGCCTCCCCACTTAAAAAACCCTGTGCCGCCCCTGATCATGGATGACCAAATATCACTAACTTTTCACAAACGGTTTTCACTTTAGAGATTTACTAAACAGCAGTAAATCTACAATGGTTTTCTTTGTAAACATGACAAACTTCGAGCATGCGCAGTGCGTATTTCACTCGTGTCAGTTTAGATGTGTGTATCAGTGATTATTTATTGGATTAATGATTACCATTGTTATTGGTTTTCTAGATATGCTGGGGATGAATGGCTTGTGACCCTAGATGATGCAGAATCGTATATACCAGAAGTTTCTGAGGTAAATATAATAGATAATTCTTATCATTTCATAGCTGTTTGTATTCTTGGGGTGCAACAACCTGACTCAAAAAATCCCTTGAGATATAAATAGCAATGAAACAGCTGCCATCTTAGTTAATAATTATAACAATAAAAGCTTAATGAGGAATACTTTGTATAGTCAACCAATATGCATGGCAGCTAGTGATGTAACATGCACTGCAAGAATAGGGGAATGAAAGTTCTGAGACAGGCTTCTTGCACTTCATATAACAGGGCTTGAAATAGGAGCCTGCCAATGGCCAAAATGCAAGTAAACTGCCAAATGGAAAATAAATTGGCAGGGGAATTTTGCTCCAAAATGATATATCCTGCAGAAAATAAAAAATCTGGCCATTCATCTTCATCTGACCCACGTTCTCCTAGGATCTTGTGCAAACACACAATATAATATTGATTCACTTTAAATCCTAGGAACTCATACACGAAGTGGATCTGACTGTTTTGCCCAAGGACGAATACTGTGTTGTTCTGGACCCCATTGACGGCAAGGGAAAGAACCAACTTGGGATAAGAGAACTGCGCAAAGGCGTGGCCAGCTTTTTTCTACATCCTGGTACTGAGAAAACAATGTATATTCTATTTGTTTAGAAAACTGTCATTATTCAGAGGGGAGGGGTGGTGAAAAATTTGGCATGCTCCACCAACCCCTACCCCCTTATCCTCCTTAATGGTAACCCATTTTTCTAATGTATTAATTATAAATCTATTAATTTTCTACAGGAGAGAGATTAGAGAATGGAATTCAGAAGGCACATCTACTTGAATCCGATGAAGCTTTGGTCTTATCTGCTACTGATAAGTTTGTTGATGATTCTCTTTCAAGTAAGGATTCTTGTCAACTACTAGGAGTTCATTGTGCATGACTGTAGAGCTTTGGCTCGATCACCATGCAAAGTTGTACTATATGCCAATTAGAGAGCTCCAGAGTTGAATGCAAGACATAATTATATCTTTAAGATCGTAAAATTTAAGTTTTTAAATTGAAAATTAAAAATTTAAATTTAATTTGTTAACTAGGACCAACCAATCCTGTCCTCAAAATGTTAGTTCCACTATACCATTGTGCATCAAACAAGGCTCATACTTTTTTTTGAATCCCTTAAAAAAATTTTGGAAATTTTGAAATTTTCAAAAAGTTTTTCTGAAAAGTTTCAATTTTTTATCAATTCCTAAAATTCTTTATGTCCTAATTGCAAAAGAATTATGGCTGTAAATTGTAAACATTTCTTAATTTTTCAACTGTGTATTGATTGTTTGACAATGTGTATGGAATATCTCAACAGAAAAGGTTGAAAGGTGCCCAGGTGATCGATGGATGATCCTTGGACCAGTGTCTTATATTCCACCCATACAAGTGAAAGTAGTTACTAAAAGGTAAACATATACCTATGCAATCACATCTCAGCACAACTAACTGAATGGAAAACCTCACTTTTTATTGAACCCTGCAGACCTGTGCCTGGGGGGTACATGAGTTGTGTCTGCAACCCCCAGGCCCCAAAGTTCTGCGTTTTTTTATAAACATACTTTAAAACTTATAGATAGGTTGTTTTTGGTTCTGCTCTTAATTATGATTCAGCCTTCCACCAGCAATTCAAAATGGCCACATTTTCGCCTGCGTTTGGTCCACTTTGGCCTTGTTTGCACCCCTTGCACCCCCTCCCCCCACACACAAATGTTAACGCCTGAAACCCTGAAAAAACCTCTCCAGTGTGGGCTGTTTGAGGAGCAGAGAATTTAAAACTGAAGCATTAATTAAGATCTTGCAAACTATTTTTTTTAATGATTTCAAACAGAAAAGCAATACCTCTAAATGAAAATGAAGGCCTGTATGTGAGAGACACAAGAGGTGGTGAGGTATGTAGATTTTGTATGACAGCCATGCCATGACCATGACGATACCCTGTTCAAGCATTTTGATTGGGTGAACAGTGATCTCATGCACTGTGATTGGTTCAAAGGAAGTTCCCAATCCTGCACTGTGGCTGGCTGTTTCCCAGTAATGAGAAGTTTACTTTGATAGATTTGCCTGTAAAGACCCCTTCCTACCTTGGGTGTAATGTTTTTCCATTTACAAACCCTTGAGAATAAGATTCTTTGTTTGAGTTGTATCCATATTCATGTGTCTTCTCATGCACAACTGTTAAACAAAGAAATGATACTCAAGGGAATGGCACATGGTTTGAAATGGAGAAATATTCCACCTAAGGTAAAGAGGTCTTTTAAACAAATGGTATTGATGCAATCTTAGTATATAAACTTGATTTAGGTTCGCTCCGTCATGGGACCTCAAGCCTACTTGCTCAAAGCCTATGAGGAGCTCTGGTCCAAAGAGCTGCCAGACAATGTAGAACTTATTCTAAAGTAAGAACTCATTTAATTTTTTCTATGTTTCATTTTAGCAATATACATTTCATTTTTCATCTTTTTCCATTTTCTTCTCGAGGTGCATTTATTATTATCAAGTTATTCAACTTTTATTGTGGCTGATTAGAACAGCCAGTCGAGAACAGATGTTTTAACCAAAAAAAAAAAAAAAAAAAAAAAAAAAAGAAAAGAAAAAGAAAGAAACAAAAAAGAAAAGAAAATAAAGAAAAAAAATAGTAAAAATAAGAAATTAGATAGGATATTAAATTACTTTCAAAAATAATAAAAAATAGAAAAAGCAAACCAAACAGTGTCTTATTTAGAATCTATTTTAATTCGTATATCAGAAAGGGAGGTGGCCATGGAACAGAGGACATCAGAAAACTAGCCTACTTTGACTCTTCGATTGATCCAAATCTAACGCGAGCACAGGTAAGTCTGAATAGTAACCGCATGACACAACCTCATCGTAACTCTACGTGTTGTGATTGGATGACTTACTTGGAAACAATGGGAAGCCATTTCAGTGTTACAGCATGTTGTACAGTAAACGTAGTGTAAGTCAGTACTGTACGTTTCTTGTGGGAATCCATTTCAATGGTACGGCATGTGGTATCCCAGTGTATGTGCTGTAAGTCAGTACCGTACGTTTCCCACTCATACAATAACCATTCTTATGGGAAGCCATTTCAATGTTACAGCATGTTTCCTACTCATGCCAAATATACGAAAAACACAATCAAAAAATATTTTCTGTGTGTTTCTTTTTCACTAGGGTCGAGACAAGACACGTGTAATTGTCTATCGTTGTCCTGGAAACACAGCAGTACAGGTATCGAGCTACTTTATTTCTTTTGTCTTCCTAAACCATCCTTGGAGGAACTCTGCAAATGAAGATTGAGGAATTTGCTATGTTCTAGCTTCCCATCCAAGGGGAAAGGGTAGTGGCACTCCTAGACACTTTGTTCAACGTTATTCTTTCTTCTCCAGGTGAATGATTACAAAAAAGCAACTGCAAGGGTAATCTTTGGACCTGACTTGGTAAGAATATATTCATCACACCATTACTATATTTACGCTTTGTTTTCTTACTAAAAATGAACCCTCAATCGTTCCTTATTCCAGGTCGTTCTTGGACCCCACGAGAATTTCAACGTCCTCAGCTTGAGTGGTGAGATTTTGTTGTTATAACATTGATAATCCTTTGCTCTTAACTGTCCTTTTTCCCCTCCCAGACTAGACTCGGCCGAGTTGTAGATTTTATTCTACCAGACACATTGGAAAATTAATATGGAAAGTGAGACTCCACTATGCGCATTTCAAAGAAAACGTAATGGGTGTGGTGGGACAAAAGAGAGAGGACTTAAGTCTGCGTATGGCGGAATTAAGGTGGCTCTTAGCAGTTTTTTTTGACCCGCAGACTTCTCATATTTTTAGTTTGCAAATATTTGGTAACTACTAAGAGTCGCCTTGAGAGTAGAACACAGGTAGCCCGGTTGAAGATTCAAAAATGATTTCATTGTTTCGTATTTCTTAGTATATTTTCATTGTTTTAGCTGGTAAGCCAAAGAAACCCAATGCATTACAGACCATCTGTTTGATGCTTGGACCAGACTTCATCACAGATATATTTGAGGTTTGTCCAATTTTATAGAATTTCTCATGAACAGACGTCATGAACAGACGCCAAAACGTTTTTAACTTGGAAGTATTTTTCCCCCTCATTTCAGACCACGTGTCTTTCTCTTGAGAATAAGATTCTTTGTTTGAGTTGTATCCATATTTATGTCCTTATGCACAACCGGTAAACAAAGAAATGATACTCTAGGTAATGACATGTGGTCTGAAATGGGAAAACATTACGCCCAAGGTAAAAAGGTCCATTGATAGTCCATGTTATTGAAGGCTGTTGAAGGCTGTGACATAAATCAATGTTCATGGTGCTCAATCCTATTTGTTTTTGAATCACATAGGTTGAGACGTCAGATCACGCGCGGCTGATGATAAAGATCGCTATGAATAACTATTTCGATGTAAGTACTTTAGAGCGTATCCTAGCAACATGATCGAGAAGAGAAGTACGTGTGGTGTGTGCAGAAAATCCCCTGATTCTCGCCGCTGTGGTCATAGGTTGGATTCTCGTACTCGCCATCATATTTGGGAAGAGTTGTGGTTCTCTACTGAAAATTAACTTTCTACGAAAATCAACTTTTAAAATTCGATCTGACTTCAAACGCATTAGTCATGAGCCTCTGGTTCGGGAGATTGATCAATCACTACCTGCTTAATTGATCAATCACTCCTTTCGTATAAATTTAATTTTTGCGTTCAGATATTCCAACTTTTAATATCTTATCTCGCTGAATTGATTTTCCCCTCCAAGGTCGACCCTACAGATCCAGAATCTGTTCAAGCTATTTTCTCTGTTCCTGACTTCATTGGTTTTGTCTGCAAGAATGTTGGTAAGCAAGTTAGGATAATTTCTGACAAGACACAAATAATCAACGCGCTAAGGCGCGAAAATATGAGCAACAAAATCGTGCAACTTGTCGCAACATTGTTGTGTTGCAAGTTGCAGAACGAATTTTGCTCGTAGCTCCGCGTGCAACAAAGAGCAGGAAGATCTTTTTCTTCGTGCAACAATGTCGCGCTACAAAAATGTTGTTGCCAGCGGAGTGGTAACACGAACAAACTTTTTAACTCTGCAACTTGCAACACAACAACGTTGAGCGATATGTTTGCACGATTTTGTTGCTCGTATTTTCGCGCCGTCATATAATAGTAGTATATAAGAAACTAAGTGGTCCACTTCAGCTCTATGCATTCACAATTTCTTTTCTTTTCTCTTCCCTTTCATTTGTTTTTTCTTAGCAAGTCGTATTCGTGGCAGCGTAGCTCAAGTCCCTTTCGACGAGTTCCATCGCTACTCTGTCAGGATCATCAAGAAAGCAGTTTTCGGGGAAGACGAAAAAGGAAACATCCAAACGAAACTGTGCTTCGATGCCAATAACCTGGTAAGACTTCTGTATGGAATAATGATGTTTTCCTGATAGTAATTCAGTAGTTTCATGACATTTCTTGATATAATAGACATTTCAGATTTTGCGGCATATAAGCGGAATAGGCATATACTATATGCCGGCTACTCATTCGTGTTTAAAGAAACGCGGAATATACTATGCCTATGCCGCTAAATCGGAAATGTCTAATGTATTTCCCACACTGAAGAAATCTAGGCGCTTCCATAATTCGCGCAATAGGCCACGTTTGATATCTTTAAGAATATTGAAACTTGGTTGCGAGGATTTAGCCGTGTGGTACTTCAAGTAAGGTACAAACACGTGGATCACCAAATACATTTATTGGTAGAAAACATCTCGAACGTGGCCTATTTTCATATTATTTCCATGCTCTAAAAATGACAAGGCGCGCGCTCTAGCTTGTGCGCAGTAAATTCAGATTTCCATACCACAGGTAGTTCCATATATTCAAGACTTCCGTGGTTTTCGATGTGTAAATTTTTTTTTAGAAATTGGGAATTTCATATTCTTTTCATAGTATTATGAAAACGGATTATTTTTCGAGTGATATTTCGACTTGTATTTTCTTTTTTCTAGGTGATCACTAACGTTGACATCCAAAGTATTGAACCAGTTGATCGCAACATGAGAGAAAGTTTGAGCAAATCTGTGCAGATGGCCATCGAAATCTCCACAAAGTAAACAAACACTCTTGATAAATATGTATTTATTAAATGTGAATTAACCGTGCCCCTGGAAGATCCACTAGTTTAAAGAATTCATTTGTTCGTCTCTGTTGTTGTAGATCCATTGAAATGTCAGCAGCTCACGAGGCCAAACGAACCGAACAGGTTGCTAAAGGACAACTAGAAAGACAGAAGTTAATCAATGAAAAGGTAATGATTGACTGAATAGATTGAACATAGGATGAATATGATGATGATGATGATGGTGATGATGGTGATGATGTTGGATGACGATAGTGATGATGATGATGATTGCTGCATGATGATGATGATGATTGCTGCATGATGATGGTGATGATTGCTGCATGATGATGATGATGATTGCTGTATGATGATGGTGATGGGGGCGATGGTGATGACGACATTGCTGCATGGTGATGACGACATTGTTGCATGGTGATAATGGTGATGATGATTACTGCATGATGTTAATGGTGATGGTGGTGATGGTGATGATGATGATTGCTGCATGATGATGGTGATGGTGATGATGCCGGTGATGGTGATGATGATTGCTGCATGATGGTGATTATGATGATTACTGCATGATGATGATGATGATTGCTGCATGATGATGGTGATGGGGGCGATGGTGATGATGGTGATGACTGCATTGCTGCATGGTGATGGCAATGATGTGGCGTTGCTGACGAATCTTGGTTGCATGAAAGTGATGATCATTAGTTGAATGATGAGTGATGATATATGGGGATGATGATGATGATGAGTGATGATACATGGTGATGATGATGATGACGAAGATGATGATGATGAGGACGCCAGTGCTGAATAATGTTTGATGAAGATTATGTAAGATGGTGAATGACGATGATGACACTCAATACTCTCACTCATCAATTGTTATCAATACTCAATTGTTATCAATACTCAATTGTTATCAATATTCTTTCCCAGGAAGCAGAAGAAGCTCGTAAGAAGCTTTACGAACTTCAAGCTGTAACAGCAGCTGTTGAATCATCGGGTCACACCAAAGCTGAGGCTCGAGTAAGTCTTACTAAGAACTCAGTAATAAAATAAAGTGATAGAGCAGTTTCTTAGCAAACTATCCTCTTGTATGGTTCTAGGAACCTTTTGCCTTTTTCCTAGAAAAATATTTGAAGTGACCCTCTTGTATGTTTCTAGCAAACTGTCCAACTTTTTCCCAGGGTTTTTGGCTGGAAAATCTTTTCCAAACGAACGTCTTGTATGGTTCTAGGTATAAAATTCCTCTTTTGTCCTCCCCTTTACCCTATCCAGCTCCCCCTCTTCCCAATTCCCCCTCCCCATTCCTTTCTCAGAGAGCGTGGCTACACAGGCTTTGTTGTCCAGGGCTTTTCTTCATGTAACTTTTGTTATAATTGTATTTGTAGGCTAAAGCAGAGAAGTCGTTGATTGAGGGAGAGAGTGCCATTGAACGTAAGATACAATCATTGTCCATTTGTGAACTGATTTCGTATTGTTTTTTCTTTATCTTTCTTTGAAAAACGTGATTTTTTAAAAATTTATTTAAATTCTTTCTAATTTTTGATTCGCGTCTTGTTTCAGTTGCGAAGCTGCGAGCGGAGGCTAACGAGATCAAACTAACTGCTGAACTTCATGCTGATAGAATTGTAAGTAATACTAGGCCTAATTTCGTCTTTGTGTAATGTTTTCCCATTTCAGATCACGTGTCATTCTCTAGAGTATCATTTCTTTGTTCAACGGTACGCGGCACTTGAGAAGACACATGAATATGGATACATCTCAAAATGACACGTGGTCTGAAATGGGAAAACGAAGCTTCCCACCCAAGCTACTCCTCCTATTTGGTTGAACTGGTGTGCTGATTTCTTACATGACCGGTATTTGCGCGTTAAGCTTGGCCGGAATAAATCATCTTGGCGATCAATCAACGCTGGTGTCCCACAAGGTACAAAACTTGGCCCCCTTTTCTTTCTCGTGATGATCAATGACTTGAAAACTAATCTTCCATTATACAAATATGTCGACGACTGTACGGTTTATGAAATCGTTTCAAGATCTTCTCCGAACTCAACGCTTCAAGCTAACATTGACTCTATTACCGACTGGACTGACCTCAATAACATGCGTTTGAATGTCTCTAAAACTAAAGAATTACGTGTATCCTTCCTTAAAGACCCCCTGGTATTTGACAACCTTTCTTCCACTAGTGCCGACATTGAGATTGTAGAAGATTTTAAACTCTTGGGAGTAGTAATCTCATCAAACCTCACCTGGAACGCACACGTTAACTACATCTGTACCAAAGCAAGTAAACGGCTATACGCTCTGAGAATTCTCAAGCGGTCTGGTGCCCCAGCCAAAGATCTGATAACTGTTTTTTGTTCATTTATTCGCCCTATTTTGGAATACGCTTGTCCCGTATGGCACTTCTCTCTTTCGCAAACTCTCTCTGACCAAATCGAACACATTCAAAAACGAGCATTGAAGATTGCCTTTCCTCAGACGTCATATGCTGCTACACTGAAACACGTTGACCTGCCTACACTGTACCAACGAAGAGAAGATCAGTGCCTTATCCTTTACAAAAAATCTCACCAACACCCAGATAACAAGATTGGAAAACTTCTCCCATTGGCCACATCCCACAACTACAGTCTAAGAAATCCACGAAAATTCCCCTTGTACAAATGCAGGACTGAACGTTATAAGAACAGTTTTATTCCTAAATGCGTTAGCATCTGGGATAAACCGCAATAGATTAATGTCTCATATTTACAACTTGTATATAGTAGTTATCTTTCAATATTATCTCTTATAATATGTTGTAAAATCACGTTTTTTAAATTCACACGAATTTACAAAGTGATCAATAAAACCTATTCCTATTCCAAGCTAAAGATTTCTATTCGAATTTTACAACTACAACTGCAATAACAACAGAATTCTATTTATTTCATCCTAACGTTTGACACACATTTTGATTTTTAGAAACGAGAAGGACAACTTGATTTTATCAAACAGCAAAATCAACTGAAAGTAGAAAAGGCGAAAAGGCTTGCATCGATCCAGGTAATGAGTTAGAATTTTAGCTCTTTCGCACTTCCGAATTTTCTCCCAAGTGATTTACTAGGAGTGGGCTACCTGTGGGCAGAATTAACCGTGAGGAACTGAGTAAAAATGCATTCCCTCAGTTCCCCTCCGGCCTAGGGTTCAACAGGAAGCCCAGAGACCAGAACAGGGTCTTCGATCAAATAATGCTTTCATATCATATTAAATCTTTTCTTCTTTAAATATTTTTAGGTGGAAAAGTTTTCAGCTATGGTAAAATCTATCGGACCAAAGACAATAACGGATATAGCAGAGTCAGGACCAAAATCTCAGGTAATATTAGCGAACCAGAAATGCAAAACATGTCCCCCTGCAGACAGTAATATATCATTTTATATTTCTGAGAGGGGCTGGGATTTTTTAGTAATTCTGTAACAAACGCTGAGTCCGCGCGCACCTCCATTGACTTTTATGTATCCTTCACAAAAAATGACATGAAAACATGTGTAACTTTTGAATTAGGTCTGTTACAGATTTTTCAGATAAACATTTTTCAGACGACCCCCCATGAAGCCATATCCCAACCCCTCGTACTTATCTCAGTATGAATGTACTACTTTGAAGAGACAGAAAATAAATTTGCGAATGAAAAGGGTAAAACAAACCTAATCTCCCTGCTGCTGTTGGCCCAGCAGCATTCATTTCGTGACATTTCCATTTTGTCGTGTCGTTGTTTTTCACGCTTTAAGAACCAGCTCTTCATGCTACTCAAGAAACTGTCCTAGCTAGCGTGTCATGTATCGTGAATTTACTCGTCAGTGTTCTCTAATGCCTTATTCTCCGGCTCCTTATCAAATGAATATTTTTCACTCGTATTTAACAGGTCAGTCTACTTCAAAGCTTGGGTGTGGACAACGTTCTCATCACTGATGGCGTCACGCCTTTGAATCTCTACCAGTCTTCTCAAGGATTTATTCACAATGCTACTAGCCGCTAATCAACCGTGTTCCTTAGGTAAAATTCCCTCTGTATAACTTCCTTCTACTGTTTATTGAATTAATTTGTTGGGTTGAAACGAATTTGTTACAAAACCGGGTTTACTTCCGTGACCTAGATGTCTATAATTTGGGTGAGTTCTGGCTTCCGTCAATCATGTTTTTTTGTCAATAATTTTGATGGACAGAAGCCAAATGACTGAGCTCCGTTTGCATAAATATACTGAGTGACACTTCTTCTAGGGTCAAGTATATTGTCCTTCTGCAGGCGATACTAAAAACAATGGTTCGCCCTAGCCCCAGGGTTATCGTACCTTCATATTAGTAAACGGGGCCTAAAAGTTCTTAATTATAAAAGTGCACAGTATTTTTTTTATTTCGAATAGCAAGGATTAGCGCTATGAATAAGAAATGTATAAATTTTCAAGGGATAATGACTGGGATAGGAAAGGATCGCTGAGAAAGGAATATTCTCCCCCTCCCCTCCCCTCCCCCCTTCCCATCATTGAGATGTGTAAAATCCTAAACGGGTATGTTAGTCTATCGTTAAAAGTGTTATATAAATGTAAAACATCAAGAATTTTGTAAACCCCAAAAAAAAAAACAAAAAAAAAAACACACACAACAGGAGATGTTCGCTAATAATCGATGTATTTTCTTTCTAAAATGTATTCACATCACGTACACTTATGTAAATGCATGTGTCACGCAAAACGAAATACGTTACTTGTAAAGTTTGTGATGCGGAATAAAAATGAATAATGAATAAAAAAATTGCGAGCATTTTAAGTTTTTCGTGTGGTTTAAATCTAAATTAACTTAAAATCGTTAGATTCGTATAATTTTTGGGACTTCATTTTATCGGTGTGTTATGACGTCATGAGGGACATTGGAAAAATCTCGAAAGATTGTATGTGCATGGAAGAGTTGGGATTCGACAAAAAAACACCCATAGAAAATAGAAAGTATCATAGATATCAGGAGATCAAATACTGTAATTAAATTGATGCTTGTTCTAAATGATGATCCGTGAGGTTACGGTCGCCAGGCTTGGCCAGGCTTTGCGTGAGCACTTTCTACTAGAGCAGGTTCATACGACAGGGGTCGTTAAGTGCACTTAGCCTACCCTCTCTTTTCCTTTTCTATGCTAGTGTATGATGAACTATGAGCTGAACTAGTCTGGTCATTGTCGGTACAGAATTTGAATAATTTCAGAATGTTTCGTGGGGAGGAGGAGGGCATTCTGATGACTCATAAAAGCCTTTTTTAAGCGGCAAAATATTAGAATAATAACTGAAAACTAATAAAAACAAAACAACAAGAAAAATAATCATTATGTTGATAATAATAAAAACAGTATTGTGATGTCATACCTGTATCTTTGCGTAATTTTTTTTTTCATAATATTATTATTATCTATATTGATGAACATATTTTAAAATGCAAATATTGATTAAATGCATTTTATATTCTTCATTAAAGCATTATAAAAGTTTAGTAATTTCCAATATAAATCACCTGCGTTGTGATTGGCTCACGAGAAAAATTGGCATGCGTGATTCGAGTCACGCAGATTAGATGTGAAAGGGTAAACACGACACGCCAACGAGTTTTTATTTTGACTGTAGTCTTTGAATAATCTACTCGCTCTGAACTCTCTACCTTCTTGCTTTCTTTTTCAAAGAAAGAGAAAGTCTTCATTATGAAGCCTCGAATAGCCTAGTTCTTCTTCTTCATCTCATATTTGGTCGACTTTTAGCGCGCGTCAGAACTCATTCATTTTACTCGATCGCTTCTTTACACCTTCGCCAACATGGTTCCACTTTCTAACCATTTGATCGCGGACGATGTAAAAGGTCTTGTCTTCGATTGCGATGGCACTTTACTCAACACTATGCCTATACATTGGAAAGCTTGGTGTAGCGTTTGCAAAGATACTGGATTGAACTTTTCCAAGGAAGATTTTTATGTCCTCGCTGGCGTCCCCGGCAAGAAGATAATCAGCGTTCTCGCCGTACAACAAGGCAAAATTCTAGACGCTCAAGAAGTATACGACAAGAAAAAAAACTATTTCTTATCAGAACTGTCGTCGGTTGGTTCAATTCCGTGTGTTTTGAAGTATGTTTACGAGGCTAACCAGCGAGGCATCCCTGTAGCGGTAGCTTCGGGAAGTTCCAAGAAACAGGTTCAACAAGGTAAGCTCGATCGATTTTTTCGCTCTTCAAAACGTAGGGTCGAAAATTGTCGCCACGTTCTCAATTGTAGATCATGTATTACATTACTAAATCAAAAACAAGTGAGTGTTAAATCTAAATTTGTCTATTGCTTATTTAGTTGAGGAAACAAGTATTTCAGACTACTTTTGTGGCTTTGATATTTTGCTCATGCATTTATGCATGTTTTATTATTCAACTTCATACAAGGAAAATGGCGAGCGAGTAGGTTTTCTCTGTATACACTTACTCCATTAAACCCCCTACTACTAGAGTTTAGTGTTTTCATTCATAAAATCCGCCATACACTACGTTCAAAGTCCACAATCTAGATTTTCCAAATCATATGTTTGGAGTTCAAAGTCCATTTTGAACAATAGCAATTTCATCAACCATGAATACTAAAGCCTTAGAATCTTAAAAACGTCCCTCTCGCGCTTAAACAACCAGAATATCGCGCTATATTGTTGTAAAAGCCTTTTATGTGAGTATAGTTATTCAAATTGTTCAATTTACAGCGAAATGAACAAGAAATGATTAGTTACACGATTGAAATGGATATATATTTATAAACTCTGACGTGGGTGTTCTGGGGGGCGTTTTCGGAGGCTTGTTTTGTATTTTCGCAGTTCGAACAAGCACGTACCAAAATAATTAAGAAAAATTGTGGACAAAAACACAATTTCTTAATCCTATTCAACTCTAGGACTAATTCCTACTGATTTCTTAAAATCCCTGGGCATTTTAGCTAAAAAAAGGGGAAAAGAACTGCAATAAAATTGATAATTTTTCTCGCAGAATTACTAGTAATTTATGGACATATTCGGACTCTGAACTTAGACGTATTTTATTTCATCTCGATTCTCTTAACAATCCGAAAATCTCTTAATGCTAAGTGAAAATACGAAATATTTTTTTCGAGAAAAAAAGATACAATGGTTCTTGTACTATAGATTGAGTTTTCCTATTATATATTACATGTATTTTCGATAAATTTTCATGACATCATTGTCGCTTTATTTGTTCATACGACATTTCTCTCCTCTTACAAATCTCAATTTTAGCATAATTTTCGGAAATTCTAACATCGAAAACATATATTATTTCTGGGTAATTTTCAAAATTTTCGAAATTATTTAAACAAATTTAATTAAATATTTTCAATTCATATTTTTCAGCTTTGTCCAATGCTGGCATTCTAGATCTCTTTGACTTTGTACTCGGTAATGAAGACTACACTGATCACAAGCCTAACCCAGAAGCTTATCTGAAAGCAGCAGAACAACTTGGACTACAGCCATCGCAGTGTTGGGGATTTGAAGACACGTAAGAAAAATAATTCAATTTTATTTATTATCCCAAAATATTAAACTTTGTATATTTTGATAAAAAAATCAGCCATAATTTATGTTATAAATGTTTCATTTTTATTGTAGAGATATTGGGTTAGAATCTATCAAAAGAGCTGGATATGCAAAAGCTATTGATGTGAGATTATTACCAGAATATCCTGAGAAGCGACCAGCATTAAACAACGATTCATCGACAGCACTTTCAAGCCGTAAACTCAGACGTGCACTAACAGTAGGATAGCAATTATTTATCGTCTTAATTCACCCAATCACTTTTATACAGTACCTAAGGAATCATAATCGTAAGCTTTTCGCAGAGCTAAGTAAAATGTTTTAATGCATGCAGGATAACATACACTCTACCTTTTTAACTTAACTATATTCTCTACTATTACAGTGATTTTCACATAACTTTTGACTGTAGCTTCCTAAGTTGTTTCGGAAGTTCCGAAGTTCACAATGAACTTCGTTGGCAAACTTCAAACTTACTTCCATTGCAAATACAGTAGTTCGATAGAATCAAGGTTTTCTCCTTGTATCCATCTTCTTTCTCCTTGAAGCCAACTTCATTAGGCAAAGCACTACCAAGCTCCTTATGTGAAATGCACTGTAATTGAAAATGTATTATAACATTTGATTTTATGTAATATATTTGGCTTACATATATTTACAGATGAATGGATTATTATTGATTAATGATTTGTTAATTTTTTTCCAATATTACATATTCGTAAAGGAAGGGAAGCATGGAATATCACTGAAAATATTTCTAAAAACATCATAATAATTATAATAATAATAATGATTATAATTAATAAACTATGTAGGAATTAGAAATGCTCATGTAGACACAATGCTTTATTATTTAGACAGAATAGTAATATTTTCAACATTCATATTATAGAAACTATATAGGTTCATAGTATTTAAGATATTTCCAGAAGTGGGGGAAACACATTATGCAGAAGTTGAAAAATATATTCTGCTTTGGAAAACATATTTACTTGGTCTATATCAGAGTAGATTCATTAGATAGGAAAGAATTTTGGCATAGACATTTTATTTCTTAAGCATTGTAGCAATAACTACTGAGAGTCTCAAGATTCTGTGAACTCAGGCATTTCAATGGCTTGTTGTGAAATTGGTTTTTTGCTGCCTTCAATCAAAACTAATCAGTTGATAGCTTTTCTATTTTTGATTGGAGGCAGTGAAAAACCAAATTCCAATGGGAATTTTGCAACTTCTGAGTTTGGAGAATATTGAGAATGGCAGTAATGTAACTGTTATAGTTACCAGTATATTTGTTTGTTTGAAGACTAGCTTTTAGGCTATTCATTGTACACTAAAACTCTCTCGAATATTTATTCAAACATACAAACAGTAAGATTGCTGATGTAGTTATATTTTTTCTTATTTGTGAGGGATGGGTTTCATTTTGAAAAATGGGAAGGGAAGTGGAATGAAATAATGGGAATGAAAATTCCCATTTGTAAATGTCATGAATGGAAAGTTTGTTAAATAAACCTAAGAGAAGAATTATTTTATGTGCTTTTGCTGTACATTGTTTTCATCTTTTAACCAAAAAAACATTTATTATCTCTCATCTGCATTGCGACTTCGAAACCTTGTACTGGAATGATAATTCTGTTATTCTCAAAATCCTCATTATTCATTATCCCTTATATCCAAAATATTTTGCTAAAACTCCTAGCAGGGCCTCTATAATCCATACTTTGTTATGCATACAGTTAACCTTGCCTCCCTCCAAAGACAATAACATACCAGCCACGTCCACACCTCCGAGCACACCTTATATGGACTGCCATGTATGGGGTGACTAAGCAGCGTGACGTCACTGCGGTTTTTCCTTCAGTAAAACGTCGTGCACAGAGTCACTCTCGGCTGCTTGTTTACCGATATGCCTTACTACAAACCAACTCAGTTACTTCAAAAATTGTCGGAGGATAGATACAAGGAGTTTTAAGGTTCGCTTCCAGCGAAAAGCTCTTGGCTCCTTGTTACAACTTCATTATACTATTTTGTTGTTCGTGTAAATAGTCCGTTGCTCGGCGTTGCGAAATTTCTATTCAAAATGCCGGCCCTCGACGATACCAAGAATATGATACCAAAAGACGTCAAAGCTTTGATATTCGATTGTGATGGGACGATTTTGGACACTATGCCTCTTCACTGGAAAGCGTGGTGTCAGATCTGCGAGGAGACGGGGTTAAATTTTGCCAAGAAAGATTTTCTACGACTCGCTGGAGTGCCGGGTAAATACATTATTCGAGACTTAGCGATCAAGCAATCGATAATACTGGATCCTTTAGAGGTCTACCAAAGAAAAAGAACTGTATTTCTCAAAGGACTTCCTACAGTTCGATCTATACCGTGTGTTTTACGCTTTGTTTATGAAGCCAAGAAGCAAGGAATACCTGTCGCTGTCGCGTCTGGTAGTTCTCGAGCACAAGTCGAAAAAGGTTAGTTAGAACTTATAAAAACTTATTCGTCTTTTTATTATAATATTCCACGAAATTTACTTCAAATATAAACATTAAAAATCGTATTCTCTTACTCTATAAATCCCTTATAAGCCTTTGAACATGGTTGCTATAAATAGTTTGCCGTATACGTGCCTGATAAGATTCACGTAAAATAGGAAAATAAATATGTGAAGCTAAAAAACAAGAGTACAGACTAAATACGATATTTTAAAAGCTATAAGACAGAAAAATAGGAATTTAATTTAACGTGTCGTTAAAAAAGGACGATCACGTATTTTCCTGTTTTCAAGTGTATTCTTTGGGCACCCTGTGGCCTTACACAGGAAGCCCAAACCACGAAGTTCTAGAACCTTTGAATAATGAATTTGATATGTTTTCTAATGAGATTTTCTTATTATAACAGCTCTCACGGCAGCTGGTGTTCGTCATTTATTTGATGTTGTTGTTGGTAATGAGGACTATACGAACCCTAAGCCCTCTCCTGATGCATTCCAAACTGCGGCATATAAACTGGGTGTGGACCCAGAAGACTGTTGGGGATTTGAAGATGCGTAAGTATACTATATTACATAGATTTCCCAAAGAATCTAAGGGTCTTTTCAATCAAGTTTTTATATAATCCATGACTAACATTATTTTTAAAAATCATTCAATTGACCTCTTTAATAGATTTTTGGTAACGTTTTCCCCAGACCACATCATTCCCTAGAGTATCATTTCTTTGTTTAACAGTTGAACATAAAAAGACGTGGATAAATATAGATACAACTCAAACAAAGAATCTTATAATCACGGGAATGACACATGGTTTGTAATAGGAAAGCATCACACCCTAAAATAGCTGTATATTCCCTTTTTTCCAATTAAATTGAATTGTTGTTTGATCCTGCTTTAACGAAGGGAAACCCTAATTTGATTCAATTCTTGTTGACTGATTTAGTATATTATTTTTCCTTTACAGAGATATTGGTCTAGAATCAATAAAAGCTGCTGGACTGGCTAAGTCATTTGATGTTAGAAATTTTAATGGTTATCCGCAGACATTGGAATCAAACAGTTGATATATACATTGTCACTTAGCATACAGAACTGAAAAATATGCTATCAAGAAGTGAATTGAAACAAATCTGGTTTGATGCCTCAAGAGTACCTGTCAAACAACAACAGCTTAGTAAGATCCGACACTTTAAATATTGGGCCAACAAGATTGACCATCAATGATATTTCTACTCACTGTGCAAAGGAACACTCAAACTGATGGTCTTAGTCACTGGTTTGGAGAAATGCCAGCTGACTCGTGGGGATTTCCAATATGTTACTTGCATTTGGAACACTATCAAGAGAATGGGGATTATGGAACTTCCAACTTCTTTCCTGAATTTTGTTTTCGATGTCGGATTTGGAACCATTTTAAGTCCTTATCATCTTCGATTAATAATCCTGCTACGTGAAAAGGTGCTTTATTGGCTGAGACTCAACATTGTTCAAGAGGTCACTGTAAACAGCCTAATATGTCAGAGATGCTGATAACCCATAGATTTGGAAGTAAATTCCTGAAAGGTCTAGACAATTCTTTTTTAAGAATGACCTCTGGATAAAAAAGGTGGAACTCTCATCACGTCTTTATTAAATTGAAAATATAGGGAAAACATGAAAGTATCTTCAGCTGAGGATTACAGGGTTAAAGAAATTCAATGCTTTTTAAACAAATTAATTCAAAATCAATTTTCTGGTATCAAGTTAGGAAAATATAGATCAACAATATGATAATATTATGTAACAAAATATGTAAAAAATTCAATGTCATTTTATCAAATATTTAAATCTTTTGGAAGAGTCGAGCACATGCATTCATAACACCAATCACGTACACCATTTTATTGTAAGTACACTTTATTTATTTTTATCATACATCTTGACAATTCAGAAGACGCTAAAAGTAAGTTAAAAATTAAAGTATTTCAAATACAACCCAGATGTTTTGTGATTGTCTTCAAATATTATTAGAAATTATGACTGGATATTTTAAAAAGCTATATTGTAGGCTAACCACAAAATATTCCCTTAAAAATTATTTTAACCCTTCACTAAAGTTATTTTAAAACTAGCCTTGAAACATGTCATAAATTGTTACATTTGCTACAAAGATTTGGAATCTTCACACCACTTAGAGGTGAACAGGTTAAAAAGCTGCCATTATGTTTTTAGCCTAGATTTCTCTGGAAATAAAAGCTTGTGAGCAACTTATTACTCTACAATAATGGAGGAGAAAATGTCGACTATTAACTTTGAACATTGCTTGGTTCTCCAGAAAAATCTATCTTGTAACACTGACACAATCAACATTTTTAAAATGCTTTTTTTGGCATCCTCATTACTGGATCTTGACACTGTTAAAATAGTTTATTTGTGTTGTACGTTATGCACGTAGAGTAGCATGTTACCATGGTTATCCTTATTCATCTGATGCCTTTTCTGCTGCCTTATCAGAATGCTTTTCTTTAGACTTCTCAGGAGTCTTCTTCCTGCTGAAGGTGTCCTTCAAGGCATCCTTAAAACTTCTGCTCTTCTTGACTTTCTTTCTTTTTTTGCCATGACCGGAGTCTCCTTCAGGAGAAAGAAGCTTGTCATCAGCTTCTTTTGCTTCATCAGCCTTTTCTTTAGCCTCATCAGCCTTTTCTTTAGCCTCCTCCTCTCCTGCCTCTACAGTTGTTACTACTGTTGTCACCTAAAACAGAAGATTGAACAATTATTAAGTAACTATTAATCTATATTTTGTGTTGTTATAGACTGTTCATTTAGCGGGAGGGATAAAGATGCCAGTTGTTGGTTGCTGCAATTCCCTGTGTTCTGCAAACTCTGTAATTGTGAGCTTTCCATTGGAATTTGTTTTTTTCACTGCTGCCACTCAAAAATATAAAAGGTACTGACTGATTCTTTTGATGGTAGCAGAAAAAAATTTCACAAAAAGCAGTTAAAATTTTTGAGTTTGTGACATGCTACAATTTCTTATACAATTTGTCCCGAGAAGAAATTGTTACAGGTTGCACAAGCGTTTTTCAAGTTTGACATCCTCTCATGCGACTTGAATTTTTCTTTTGTCTGCTGCATGAAAAGTAGAACCCTCTTCTATGTGTGACATATGATAATACAACTTGCGATTAGGGCGAGTGATTGATTCAAATTACAAGTGCAACTTCCAACACTTTTTTTCCACTACACAAATTGCAACCGAAATCGTGTGTGACATGGTCTCATGGAACCTGCAAATTTTTTTCTGCAAGTGGGTTACATGAGAAATCGTAGCCTGACATGGGCTTAATGATGAGAGGGTTGTGCACTTTCTCACTGCACAAGTACAGGTCAGGAGTGGAAAGGGTTTGATAATTGTAAACAAAGGAGGAACTACAGTAAAGCTTGACTTGAAGGAAAATATATAACTAGCTAGTATAGCAAGTATGAAGTATGAAAAAAATGAAATATGAATTATATATCAATGAGAGGCAATATCAGCCTTCAGTTAATACTTTATTACTGCCTAAAAGGCATTTTTTCATATATAAAACACTGCTGAGCAATAGAGAATTTGAAACTGAGTATTCTTTACAGAGTTATCAGACTGGAGAACTTACTGTTGTCTTAGTGGGTCCTTCTGTAGTCTCGACTACCTTGACCTCTTGGGCTTCAGTAGGTGCAGACTCTGCTATAGCTTCAACTTTCACTCCAATGGATTCTTCAATTATCTCATTCTAAAATGAAGAAAATTTGTCCATGAATTTTAACTCTACCTTAAACTTGGCCCCTCACTCTTCTTTCACCCTTTTTCATAATTATGCAACCAAAATTTGATTTTCAAATTGGCTACCTTTTCTTAGACACTCTTTTCTGTTGATTTGATCCTTTCCTCAAGTTTCTATAACTTCCTCAGCAAGCCTCGATTTTGATTTCAATGAAGCAAATGAATAGGAAGGGAGGAAACAAATGTTACCTTTTCTCTTGCATTCTTATCAGATCTTTCTGGTTCTCTGTCTTTGATGATGACAGTTTCAATGTTTGGTGACTCCAGATTTGGTTCTCTTTTGTATTCTGTTGACTTGACAGGCTCATTCAGCCACTTGAGCTTAGTTCTGTAACCAAAATGATAAGGATATCAAGACATATCTATGAGTGATAATATATTTTTATTGCTGAGTCCAGAATAATGTCCAATGCACACCATTCTTCCCCTGCCATCTGGGGCTTGGAATTTTTTCTGAGCTTCCCTACTTGTTTGTGTCACTATTTCCTTCTTCAAACCCTTGTTCATGAAAGCTAAATTGAGAATGGTTGCCAAAATAACCAATCATAGCTCGCAAGATTTATTCATCGACCATAAAAATAAGATATAGTCAGCAGGGGCAGATTGAGGATTTACTTCTGGGATGGGTATGGTGCTGGAAGGGCACACACTCAATAAAAACACCAAACCAAAAAAAAAAATGATATCACCCAAGAAAGAGAAAGTTCATTATGTATTGGATATCTACACAGCTGCAGAAGGGGCATGAAGTCAACCCAGGGAGGGATGCACCCCTTAGAATCAAAGGAAAAATCTTCGAAGTAGGGGCACCAAGTCATTGGGGGTGGGGTGCATACCACTCCCCTGGGCAGTAGAGCGGGAGGGGCTTTACTGTAGCTACTATCTACCCCACTTTTTAAGAATTTGTCCAGTGAAAGAAGTACAAGCCCTCCAACCTCTTTTCAAGTATTTGACCAAGCCCTGCTGTTGCTCTTAAATATGCTCTGCCAACTATGACAACATGGTAGAGTGTTCTATCAATCCTTGTGCAAGTCACAGTTTTCTCAGAATCTATTTGTTTAAGATCAAAACTTTATAGGACTAACACTTCTCATTACTCATGAATATACCGGTATATGCATACCTGTTATAACCCCGTCCTGTAGTATGCGCTCTTCTAACAGGATTACGGTCTCTGTCTTGTTGCTCGTAGCGGAAAGAGCTTGCTTTGGCTGGTGTCTTGGCTTTGGTTGTCTTAGTGGGGCTTGGTGGAGGCTCCCTCTTGAAGACTTCAGTGCTGTACTCATATCCAGTCTTGTGGCCCTTTTTTAAATACAAACAGCATAATTATAAATATTATCAAAAACCAACTTGTAAATTCCAATATTAGAAAGCAATAGACAATGTTTTTCAGAGGCTAAGGAAAAAACTGGGTTGAATTGGCATGCATTGCATTTTGGGATTGTTTTAGGGGTTGAAATAGATGCCATCTTGGAAATATAAACCTAAACCAAAACAATAATGCACTGTCAAGTTTTATCGGAATGTTAATAGTTGTGGTGCATGTTCGTTATTGTTGATTTGCATACCTTGCTATCAAGCATTCGCATCCAGGCATCAAACAGAATGCTCGAATTTTTGCGTTTGTTCTGGTTGGCATCATCAGCTTCATGTAGTGACTGGTAAATCTTCTTCCTGACATCTTTATCAATGTGGACCAGATGTTCCACACCAGCTCTCATTGCATTGATCTAACACAAGAAATAAAAGATGTAAATAGGAAATAAGTTGACATTAATAATTAGAACTATGATTTTTATTGGCTTATCTTATCATGGTATTGATTTCACCTGAGTAGTTCATAACATGCGGGTAATAGAAACTTCCCCTTTTTTCCCCCTTCAAGTACCCCAAAACAAGTTCAACTTTCATGAACATCATAGCTTGCCCTTGCAATGTGCATTATGGTCATTCAATAACACTGCTTTAGTCTACATAAATTTAGATAAGAAATTTGTGCATAAATCCTTTTCACAGTGGTAACGCCTATAGCAAAACCTCTGCCACCCTAGTTTTGCCGCCTTTGATACCCTCCCTACCCATGGTACGAGTATCATACCTGGTACTGACAGGCTTGATTCAGCAAGTGAGCAACATACACCATCTCCTCTACCGACTTCCCAATACAAATAGCACCCACATTTCTGAGGAACAAAACCTGTTGAATTCAAAGTTCAAAGGAGACATGAATTAATTGCCTCCAGTATTTCTGTACACTGTACTTTTCTGTACTTTGTTATAATGGACTGGACCAGTCTATCTTCGCAGAACCACTAACTACTAGACCCTCACAGCTGTTATTTATTAACCAGGATTATCATGTTACCTTGTCAACTCCTTCACACTTGTTGATCAAATCTTCTTTGTCTTCTTTATCAAACCCTATTCCGCTTAACATATAGTAAGTGATTTCACCAACCTATTTTAATGAAAATAAATCATTCAAAGACTGTTTTACATCTTACGAAAATTTACAAGAGCTGTGCTGTGTTAGTATCAGTGCTGTGTCCAAGAATGTTCAAAGAATGAGCTGCTAGCAACCCATTATTATTACTGGCATTGGTTCACTGAATGCCATCAATACCATATCATGGCATTGGAATTGACTTTGATCAGCATCAGAGGTACATTATTAGTTATAGTTAGAAAATTGTACTCCACTTACTGCAACAGCATCCTTTGAAATGGGGAGCAGACCACACTCCATTGCACTGACCTACGTACAACAACAAAAAGTGATCATGATATTGCCAACTAACTTCACATCAGGGAGCTCAGAGAAAGAGAGGTTAGGGGGTTTTAGCCTCCCCACTTTTTTATAATTTTCTAATTTTCAAGTCTCAGTTTCCCTCACTTTTGATTCTGAAGTCCCTGTATGAGATCTGATTGTTTCAAACAAAAGCAGAGTACTAGGCAAGAGTGCTACTTACTGCTTTGACTGCCAGTGACGTCAGACACATGACACAGTTGATGTCCTTCAAGGCCTCATAGACAATGCAGTGCACTTGATCACCAAGCTTATTAGATTCAAAGTTGGTGGTTCCAGGTTCAACAGTATTACCCTCAAGGTCCATCTTGATGAGACTTCCTGCGGTTATCTCACTGAAAAGCATTCCCATGGGAGAGGTCAGGTAGTAGTAGTCATCCTCAACGGATCTGGCCTAAAAAAAAAAACAAGTAAATTTTAAGACTTAACATGGATATAAAAGTTTGTGAATCAAGAAAATTTGGTAAACTGAGGTGTCATCGATAAACATAATATGCATATACACACATCAAGAGTTCCGCGCTACTGCTCTAAGCTCATGCTCTGTTAAGTTAATACTGATACAAACATACCGAAAAATTGCATATTTTATAAAATATTATCCCACTTTTTGATCCCCTGAGCATGTGCTTAGAGCAGTAGCGTGGAACACTTGATGATGTATAATGATTGAATGAAGTGTGTATATGATTGTACCATAATGTGAAATGGACTCTGGAAAAAATTCTGAGCCCCAGATGGGAATGCAACCCATGACCCTCCGTATAGTAGTTGGAGGCCCTGCCACTGATCTACAGGAGACTCTAATGGCGAGTAAGGTCATTAGTGTGGGTATATTGTGATAAACGTACATCATGTGCTACAGTCACAGAAATGTCTAAGGAAATATGATAAACATAAAATGATTGAATGAAATGTGTATATGATGGTACCATACTGTGAAATGGACTCTGAGCCTCAGATGGGAATTGAACCCTGGGCTCCCTGTGGTGTTGTCCTTAACTTAGTCACCAGAAGACTTTGGGAATGGTTAATTCTTTATTTCATTTTCTCACTTAATGGTGAATATCAAACTAATTTTATTCAAAATATCAATAACCTCTCCTGAAAATCTAGATTTATCTCAAATATAAATTTCTGTAAGTTGATTTGCGCAGGCTTCATGACACCTCAGTTTTGCAATGACATCATTTCTACATCACTATTTCAGATCAGCTCAGGTTTACTGCAGGACTCAAAACTAATATTTATCAGAGATATACTATCTCTGATAAAAATCAAGTCATGACGAAAATAAAGCATAATTAGGTGAAAACAACATTTGACATCACAACAAAAGTAGTAAAAATATTAATGACTAATTTATTCATGTCTGGTCTAATAATTTCTTTGTTGGTAATGAAATGTAGGCTGGCTAATTCAATGAGCTATTGACTTGTTTGAATTCCTATATGTTAATTTAGAACACTGATTTAAAACATTCAGTTATTAAAGAAAATATACAAGCATTGAGACAACAGATCAAATGGCAACATTGAGAGGTATTCTTGATTAACTAATCCTTTTATGGAAACAACTTTGGGTCAGCAAGACAAAATATAAACAGCATTTTTATCTAGGGGATTAAATATATTTCCACTGATGTACTTCGTAAAAAAATTCAGAATGATAATCCTTTAAGTCAACTTTACTTTTGAATCTGTTGAATCAATTATATTTAAGTGTGTGGGCAAATGTTGCTTCGTAAAAATCACAGATTGACAATCAATCAACTTTAAGTCATTTCCCTATTGATATTTGTTGAATGAACAAAAAACATTGGGACAAATATTGCTCACTAGCAGCACACCCCTTGTATATCTGAGGGAATCCACATAAGGGTTGAAAAGTTTATTATATTGTTTGAAGATATGCCATTGAAAATAACTATAATTAAAAAATATTATCTTGCAGTCATGTGAACCTCAAAGGCAAGTCTCGCTTATCTTTCTTTGTGTGAAATAATATTTGTTTACGCCAGTAGACTAAACAAAATACAATTTCCGTCAAAAGAAGTATTATGTATTAATAATTAATATGCTCTGTTCTTCTTCGAAATTGCTAATCAATCACCTTTGCATTAACTTTCAGTACGATGTGTCAAATGAATAGCAGTAGTTTCTGGTGGCTTCAAAATACGAATAATTATACTTTAATATATTACCAACCATATATATCATGCACTCTTCTAAAACTATTTCAAAAATACTTTGAAATTCATTGATAACTTTATATAACTATGGATGACATGCTAATAATTATAGCCAATCACTATAAGGAGCTTATGTTTACTTTGTCTAAGCCACATGGAAAACACAGAACAAAGAAAAGGTTTCATACCAGAGTGAAATAAATGGCTGTAATCATAAGGACCCTAAGAAATGGAAATGCAGAAAGCAGTCAGATTCACTTTATGATCTCACTACCTATAGAACAACTTCAATACTATACGCTTCAGATTCTAAAAGAAAATGAGAAAGTGAACTAAACAAAGCTTCGACTTGTGTTTGATTTTAAACCTATGAATACTTGAGTGTAATTCATAGATACATAAGCTTATATACTAGAAAGGAATTGTAAGGTAACTAGCTAGTAAACCCCACACGTTTTGGCCCTCAAAGTAAGATGATTAGGATATGTCTTGCTTCACTTGTCTGACTCTCTGCAAATCAAACATATTCAGTCGATCCTCTGAGCTCTCTCAGATGGCCATGGCCATCATCACTGATGTTATTTCTAGATGATGCTCTAGCTCGATTTGTACCAGAGACTCTTACAAAGCAATTTTAAGTTATAGTTTTATATGACTGAGTTCTGATCCACCATGGCCTTAATCTAATTATTTTCAGAGACCATGAGAGCAGCTAGGGTACAGTAGCTACAGCTCTCGTCTTACCAATTCTTAGCTATTAAAGTTTAACCAAAAATGATTCTTGCCAAGACTTGAGCTAACTAGTGTTGACCCAATATGTAACCCTTTGATGCTTACTTTAGTTAATACTATATTTCATTCCTTATAACACTAATTTCCAAATATAAAAGTAAATCTTTGTTAAAAATAGTACTCAAAAAAGAAAAAAAAAACACAGACCAGACCTGAAGTCTATAATATTTTCATTCATCTAGAACAGCAAATATACTGTTGATACATGATACTGGTAAACTTATATATATATAGAATGAAGGTAAGCTTATAACTCGTGCAAGCTGCGTGATAGAAACACGAAATGTTGTCTGGCTCAAAATGTTATTGGTAAAACCCTATTTTAACCAGATGTTTGCTCCTTTGATTAGATTTTGAGATCAAAGAGGCAAACATTTTGGGGGAAATAAAGACGAAACCACATTGGTGTAGGAAGAAAACTTTATATAGGGAAATATATTTTGTATTTTAGCAAGGTTAAGTCTTATTATCTAAGAAACCATCTAAACTATAGATTATTCAAGAAGCAACTAGATATAAATTTTGATTAATATCACCTGAAAAAGAATTAATTATCCTAATTATCAGCGTGTTTTGGACGCCTCGAGGAAAGCATGATTTATGAAAATAAAAAATAAGCTCAATTTCTCTTCAAGAAATATGCGCAATAAATGAATGACTGAGATTTCTTGTTAAGATATTGCGTAAAAAAATAAAGTTTTACTCACTGTGCAGAGTACTTGATCATAGTCAGAAGAAGCCCAGTTGAACTCTAGGGCTAGGCGATAAACTGCTGCTATCTTACAACGGAGTAAGCGTTCTTCTTTAGAAAATTTGATGGTTTCCATGCCTCTGATGTCTGATATGGGTGTAACTGGGACTCCTCGTATTCCGCCAGCAATCCCTCCCGTTGGAATCAAAAAATCTTGGTAAGTGCGATAACTTTGGAGGTTGGTAGTTTTATTAGTTACATCCACGTTCCCAACGACTTCTTCTAGCTCCTCTCGAAGGACTTCGTCTCCGAGAACGATTGAAACTCGCTGGCGAAGTTTTAGACCTCGGACATCACGAGTTATTTGATCAGGAGTATTAATCGCAGGTGAAAAGCCTTTCTCTGATGGCGGAGCGCTCCATCGCTTTGCTTTAGACTCAATCCTTCTTCCAGTACGACGGGTTACTACTTCTTCAGACATGCTGGAAGAGAGGCAAAGATCAAACGAACGAGTTAGTATTTACGGGAAGAAGATCCTCGAAGAACTAAAGTATTTTTGCGGTCAGTGACGACAAAATATGAATTGTTCAAGAAATCCAATCTAGTAGTCTAATAATAGCTTTGACTCTTCGTGATCAAGGAGCAAAATTTCGAGTCTTAAATTGAACAAAGTGTTATTATGCTCACTTTTGAAACAAGAGAAAATCTATTATAGATGAAAAGACGCTTAAAGATTAATTTTCGAGCGTGCAGCAAAGGCTGGATGATGACGGTCGCTTAGTAAAACAAAGTTCACCAAGCCAACCAAAAGAGATCTTCTTCCCTTCTTACCTTTTGATCTCCTGGTTAGAGGCAGCCCTTCAATGTGCAGGATTCAAGCTAACAAGAAGAGAAGGGCTGTGGTCATACTATGGAAAAAGTCACCCAAGCTTGAAGGAGAGACGAGCACCAACGCGCCTGTAACAAAAACGTGAAGCTCGACAAACAATACCGACGACCTTTCCAGATGCAAATAGGGCACTGAACGCCCCGACCAACCCCATCCATGCTAAACACTAGACGCTCATTTGCATTAGAAGAATAGAACACATTTGTTCTAGACCTGTCGTTGCAGGTTAGAAAAGATTAAACTGTCGCAGATAGTAAATACTTGAAGTGTTTGTTTTTGAATCGGTTCAGCTCCACCCCTTGTGTACCTGAGCTGAGTTTGTTTTATATAGTACACAGGAAGCCCGCAACACTAATAACAGATGATCAGTGCTTGTTAATGCTTTAGTTTTCAAAAATATTTAACCTGTATCCACTCGATATTCCCTATAAAGGAGTCTATGTTCCTTTTGATTAACCCATTAGTAAATAAAAGGCTAAAATATATTCCAAAAGCTATACCACAGGAACCCCGTGACGAAAGGCAATGAATGAGCGAGGAGGGCGGTGCACAGCAAGTTCTCGTCAATCATTTTTTTAAAACTTTGATAAATGAGTTACACAATGAAAATATATCAGACAAAAATTTAGAGAATAACAACAAAAAACACTGAAAAATGCCATTGTAGGTCAATTTTGGAGACAAAATATGTTTACTCTTTTACTTTTATCTTTACGATGTAATTTTGTTTCCTGGGTAAGGGTGAGTTGCTTCTTTGTTGGCGTGTGATCCGTGTCTTCTTTATCACTCAGTCGGGGGCACAGGAAATAGCAACTTAAAAAATTGTCTAAACAGTCATGCAATACTTTGATCAATGTTTTTCTTGATAATTTATAACTATAAAAAAATTATCTAGATGTTTATCAAGTTTTTCCTGCTTTTGGAATAATCTCCATAGTAACAATAAGGGCGAAGCTGGAATGATGAATGATGAATATATATAGTGCTTTCGGTCTGCTTTCGGCAACTTCCGGTCCCCTAGCTACCACCAAACGACAGTTTTCCGAAGAAATTCCGACGATATCACGAAAATCAAACGAAAATGGCGGGAAGGGTTCGCGGGAATAGAATTAATTAAAGCTGAGAATTTTGACGTGCCTTGAATAATTTATGACATATCGAACCGTGTATTTTGCTCTCTCCATGTTAGACCAACAAGAGTGAAAGTGGTTAAATTCCTCCTACCTTCCACGAACTTAATGTTTCTAACTCTTTTATCAATCACAAATTGGTTGTGTTGAATTGTAGAATCATAAATATGTGCTTTCCTGCCTTGGTGTAGCATATATAGATATGTTTATACGCCTGGTTGGTTATTTATGTGGCCTTACATGTGTAATCTAGTCGTTTGATGATCTCTGTTCTTCGGGTCTTTGTCGATGTATAGAAAACCAATAAACTGCTAAAAATACCAGGAACCCAGCAAAGAGCAAACGGTAAGCCATTTCACTGTACCCGATAGTTATAAATCGTTACTGGGCTCACGAAACGGTAGAAACAGAATGCACAAGAAAGCTGTTGTCGAATTGTTGTGTCGCAAATTGCATTATATGGTGAATTGTATTTTGGCTTAGATACGAATTAGAAACAAATTGTAGCAAAAGAAAGATTGTTTTATTATTTTCTTAGTTTTAATAATTCAGATAATTGATACAATATAGAATCATTCTTCATTGGAAAGTTGATTGTCAAAACGGAATTAGAGAAAGCTGCCCTTTAGAAACAAGCTGTTGGTTTGTAGTATTTCTATCTGAAATACGAAATATCGTAAAAATATAGCATTTTTTCACATTTAATTTTTTAATAAAGTCGGAAGAATTAGGGGATTTTTCTATTCATGCTATGTTCTATTCATGCTAAAAGGCATTACTTTTAATATTGTACAAATTACTGATACTATATTTTGTATATTTTATTTTTTAAATGTGCATGTTTATCTAATGTTTAATAATTATATTATAATCTCCTCATAGCTGTTCACTTGCCATTTATACATGTTAGTTGTCAATAACTGAGTAAAGACAGCTTTCCATCTCTATATTTGTACTTGGTAATTTTCAGTAAGCACTGCTTTCTGTAAATCCTTAATTAATAATAGCGGTTTTAAATAGATTATTCCAATGATTCAGCATTAGCATTGCTTATCACATTATTCGCTTTCTAATTAAAAAAATGCAGAAACCTACTTGGGCGGAAATAGGATTTTACAATGGAGGGGGGGGGGGGGGGGGGGGTTGGATAATCTTATTCAAAGCTCCTTCAAGGTACCTATTCTTGATCAGTGTTCAGAAATGGTAATTGTCCAAGCCTGGTGTTGAATGACGCCTTAGGATATGTATATATATTTTTTGATTAGATACCAGATGCAATCAGATTTTGTTGTTTTAATTTCTTTTAAATATTCATGTTTTTGATTGTTTTTAACACCTCTAAAGAGGGGGGGTGGATATCCACCCAATCCACTCTCCCGTCAGGGGCGGATCCAGGATTTTACGAAGGGGGGTGGCTAACTCTAAAAAAATATTAAAAGGATAGGTCTAGGGTAAATTCATATCATACATTTATTATTTGTAAAAATAACTCGATATCTCGGACACCTCTAGTATATTACGGACTTTCCCCCAGCCCTTGAATGTCTGTAAGATAGAGGCTCCACTGTACGTGCACCTATTTTTCCTGTTTTAAGCCCTGCAAAGAGGGTGGTGGCTAGCCACCCAATCCACCCCCCTGGATCCGTCCCTGCCCATATCTACCCCTGACCTAGAAATATTCCCAAAATTAAATTACTCTTTTTTCTTATTTTTAAAACTCGAAAGGGGTGCCAGCTAGCCCCTTAACCAATCGACTCCCACTGAAACTTTCCTTGAATAATCTTAGACTATATTTTTGATTTTCACTTTAGATGTCAGCCCCGCCAGGATCTGTTGGTTGGCCCATCACAGGAGATAAGACAATAGAATTTGCCAAGAACCCAAATGAGTTTGTCCAAAGCAGAATAGATAGTCATGGATGTAGAGTTTTTCAAACTAGGGCTTTGAATAGACCCCATGTGTTTGTTGCTTCAAGTCAGGGAGTCAAAGAGATCTTGCAAGGTACATCTTGTTGTTCTTTATATTTATATGTATTTTGGGAATGGAATTTTCAAAATGACAGGAAGCTTAAGGGCTGCTAAGGGGCATGTTTGTGACCACTTGTTGAAGTTGCAGTAATACAAGTAACAAAATCATGCAACATCTTGCACAGCAATGTTGCGTTGTATGGCCCAGAGTGATGTTGATTGTATTACCATTTACACAACTTGTCAAGCAACAAAAAAATTTTTTTTTAAATTTATGTCACTTTAACACTTTGAGGTGGACGGAAAGCCTTACAGGTCTAGGACCCAATTACAAAGCAACCGATAGAACAAATTAGAATTTGGAAGTGGATTTTTGTGGAGGGAGGAAAACTGGAGAACCCGGAGAAAAACCCTCCAAGCACAGGAGAGAACCAACAAACAACTCTACTCACATACGACACCGAGCCTGGCGGGGATCAAACCCTGGTTGCATTGGTGAGAGGCGAGAGGCGAGCGCTCTCACCGCTACGCCACCTGTACTTCCTTGCAATGATTATTGATGTCACTAGTTGTAGCTGCTTGTTGCAAAACACAGAAGTTGCTTCTAATTTTTGTAACAAATTTTCATTTCATTTTATGTTGCATAACAAGTTGTGTATGAGAGTGGTAATGCAATCAACATCATGAACATTTGCACTTATTTTTTATAGATCAAGCACACGCCCTTGATATGGGCTACAAGGATTTTGGCTACATGTATAGCCTATATGGTGATCTTGTGATATTCAACACTGATGATGAAGCTGTCAGACTGAGAAAAGTTCTTTGTTCTTGTCTCAAACCTGAGAATATGGCTAAACACTTGTGTGAAGTAGACACAATTTGCAGTAGGCTTCTTGATGGTCTCCACGAAGAGCCTGTGCCATTATATAGGACATTAAAACTGTTGACCACAGAGATATCACTCACTCTCTTCTTGGGGTTGGATTTTGAATCAGCTAGTCATGAAGCTAAGGATATTATTGATTTAACAATTGCTCATTGGCATGGTGAGTTCTTGATTGCAAACAAATGTAAGGGAAGCACAGGGGTGGTGGGGACTTGGATTTGTTTCCTGTACTCAGCATTATATGTGGGTTTTTCTTTTTGTTCTCCAGTTTTACTCCCTCTACAAAACTTGATACACTAAATTCCAATTCAATTTGGAAGCTGGCCCTTCCTTCACTTGGATCATCCTTTTTCATTACTATGTGATTATTGAGACAACAGGCGCGAAAAGGAAATTGGGCAGTTGTGCAATACACTGCCATCAATCAAACAAATTGTTCGATACCTTTTCATAATCTGCTGTCTCGATCAGTGCGTAACTACAATGAAAACGTTGGTAATGTACATCCATGGACCATGGAGAAAAGTTAGAACTCAGGGTGACTTTGACCACCATGGGGGGAGGGGATGGAAGTGACCACCCTAATAGAAAATCCTGGCTACAACCCCTATGTCTAGCATCCTACCCTTGTACCATCTTATCGGCTTATGAATACAGTTTAAAAGCATCCATGCAGTCCAGATGAGTTTTGGTTTTACATTTTCAGGGCTCATATCTGTACCACTAAATATCAACATTTATGGCCACAAGTCTGGCTACAGTAAAGCAATGGCTGCCAAGGTGAGTTATTCATTCAACGTTATCATCTATACCAAGAGCGGATACGGGAAGTTTTGAGAGGGGGATCCAAATGTACCTTAAGCAAAAAACATCAAAGCAATTTTAATAGAATGACAATTGAAAACTAGGGGTCTTGACCCCCCCCCCCCCCCCCGACACTCCCCCTGGATCTGCCCTTGTACACAGTCCCCCATGCAACAGCAAATAGCAATCCTGACACAATGATGTATAATAATTGTAAGTCTAACTATTATTAATGGCAAGTTGTTGAAATTGTGTATTTTAACATTTTTACAGAAAAGACTCTTAGAAATTATCACAAAGCAAGTAGCAAACAGCAGTCTATCTGAAGGGTAAGAAAACCATGTGAAAATAATAGTCTGGTAGTTCCTAACAAAATTAACCTTTATAATTTGTAGCCAATGTGTCCTGCCTTTTCAATTTCAGGTCAGTTTTTCAAATTTTAAAAGAAGCTGAGTTTGATTCAACAAAAGAATTGACCAGTCACCTGCTCCTGTTTGTATCAGCGTTAGTACCCAAGGCCCTGGCGTCTTTATTGGTGTCTTTCTGTTTAGAACTTTCAAAATCTCACAATGTAAGTATCAGATAGCTTCACAAGAAATATCTATTTTATCACGTGAATTTTTGTATATAGAAGGCGAGTCTGAGGTGAATATAGCCCGAGGCAAAGCACGGTTACGGCGCGGCGTCGAATGTCGAATGTTTTCACACACGGCACGGCACTGACACGGTCACGGCAAGGCGCTGTCCGTGCCGTAAATTTTTCAAAGCCATACGAAAACTGCTCTAATTGTTTTAGTGTCACTACAAAGGTCGAAAACATCCATTTATTTCTAAAATGTAGATATTTTTCGATTTGCTTAGTTTGAAAGGCGTCAGAAGGCTTCTATTGATGATAACTATCTTGATGATGTACTACTTGAGGTCGCTAGATTATGGCCGCCATTTCTTGGTGGAAGAAGAAAAGCCAACAAGGTGAGTCGACAAGTTATCGTTGATGGTTATAATTCCGGTCATGTTTCATTGTCTGCCGGTTTTCAATCTTCCAGGAAGTATTAATCGATGGCTACAGTATACCAGAAGGGTACTACGTAGCGTACCTCACACGAGCTGCCAACTGCGATCCAAAAGTCTTTCCTGAACCTTATCAATTTAACCCTGAACGATGGCAAACGTGGTAAGCTGTTCTCCCTTTACTCACTCTTCTTCACTAGAGGTCATGTCCAGGGGAAGGTGCTCCACTAAGAGACTTAGGAGACAATGGGTGGGGGGGGGGGGGGGAGGCATAACGAAAGAGGGTGGTAATGTCTTTTCGAGCCCTGATAAACAAGGCTAGACGTGGAAAATAAAGTGCGCAGTAAAGATTGAAAGACAGTGGACATTTTTCGACCTCAAGGTATCATTACATTTTTCATGCATTGTTTTAAAGATTTTTTATTTCAATATTTTTAAGCAATCAAAAGGATCGAGATTTAGTCTGGACGTTTGGTTCTGGCCCGAGAGTGTGTGTTGGGCAGTCGTTCATCCATAGGATTATTAAAGTAAGTTAGAGAGGAAAGATGCGTAATGCACCGTGACCGTGCCTCTTGAAAGCCTTTCGAACTTTTAAGTAAAAGTCGAAGCGTAATAGACCTCTTTAACTTGGGCATTGCATTCTCACGGTTACGTCACGGCGCGTTAGTACTGGAAGTTATCACATGCAGAAAAAGAGCGAGGGCCTAAGCCCCTTTTTCTATCTTTCTTTTTTTCTTTGTAGTTAATAGCAAAGTTTTTACTTCATCGATACGAATGGTCGCTGCCCCAGGGACAAGATCTAAAGTACAAATGGCTACCAGTGTCAAGACCCAAGGCTGACGTCCAAGCAGTGTTTACGCGTAAGCCTGATACCTTATATTGAGAATAGGAAAATTATTTTTATATAAACATCTCAAAATATTACTAAAAGATAATCGTGAGATGTAACGTCTTGACCCCTTACCGGTGACGTAGCCCGGGATTTCCCAGGGTGGGGAGGGGAGGGGATCGGAGGTTACTCCACATTGACCTTGTTCATACTCTTGGTCGAGAAGAGTGAGGATTTAAAAAGGGGCGGTCAACCAAGCCACACCTAGTATTCTCTCGCACATATTAATCAACAGTATTTTAAAAACAATATGTACATCGTGGATTTATTTTTTTAATTATGTTCGACTTTTCATACAATCAAGGATATATAATTTTATAAATTGCCTAGTGAACCCATAACCCATAAAACTCAACTTTATTTACAACGTATTTAAAAAGGTATAACGAATAATTCAAAATTAAAAACCCTGTTACAGTGGAAAGTTTAGCTGAAAGTTCTTAGCAGTTCCTTGTGAACCTTGTTTTGCGACACAAGTTTTAGTTGTACGAGAAGAAAGTAGTGTTGTACAACGTTTAGTGTAACTGTTTGGTCAACTAAGTTGCACTAAATAGAGAGCAGGTTACAAGGTGCAGACGTTCATGAAACCTGTCTTGCAAAACGTTTGAGTACAAGCTTAAACTACGGTGTAAGTTTTACTGTGTAACAGGGCTTTCAGAAGTGGTTGTGAACGGTATACTGCGTCACTACATGCAGATAAAGACCCGGTTCAAACGTCGAATTTGTCGTGCGTGCTCAACAAACCAGTTGTGCCCACAGGGAGCCCAATTTAGACGAAAATAGAAACAATTTTACCTAAATTGGGTTACCTGTGGTTCTGTTTCTATCGTAAGAGTTAGATAAGGAGTACTTTATATATGGTGAACCAAGCTACCCAATGCTCGGTCAAGCAATATGGCGGCTTCAACGTCAGTCAAAAAAAACTTGCAAATTCATTCAAACTTTTTGGTGAACCAGTTAAATTTGGTAAACTTCGACTTCAGAACCGGGCTTTCAGTTAGTTATCATGAGCTCGTGGCTTCTTAATCAATAGTAACAACTAAAGGAATACAAATATTCAACGTTTTTTGTGTATCCATTTTGTAAATTTTTCAAATCTATTCTATTTTCCAAAAAGCATAAATACTTACAAATTTTAGTTTTCTTTGATGCCTTTTTTTACACCCTCAAATCTATGGGTGCAAGGTATTTTTATGAATTATTTAAATATCAAATTTATTTCATAAACAATAATTTCCAATAAAGCATATCTCGATATGACGTATCATATTTCATGCGAAATGAGATGTATTTTTCGATGACGTAATTCTGGAAATGACGTAAGAACTGTCACGTGGTTAACGATAAAACCTATTGAATTGATATCTAGTGGTTTTCTACATATTCCCAAATGATTTATGCATGTGGTAACGAAGGATCAATGATTAAATGTTTTGAAAAATCTGAATATAAAAACCGAATGGTTAAAAAATAATATTTGTTGCGTAATTTCCATTTTTTGACTAGCTTAAGAAATGAAAAGTCGAAATGTTTTCACTACTTTTTAAATTTTGAAGAATACCAAAATTGTCTCGCTCTGAACTGAATGAGTCTGAAGAAAAAGTTCCCGCCATTTTTGATTCAGTCCCACAATTCTATGCAAGACGCATTTGTTAACAGGCTCACTCTTTGAACTTCAAAATGCTTATGGAAGAAGCTTGATTGGATTAACGAAAACTTGTAAACAAAACTTGCAAGACACTAATATTTTGGGACGAAAACCCGCGATTCTTGTCACTTAAAATCAACATGAAAAATTCTAAAAACGACACAACACATATTCCTTGCCTAATACTACTTCTAGACGGCATCAACTTACTATAAAGGCATCCTAATGTTTAAAAACTGACAGCAAGATCAACGACAACTCGGAATTTGAGATCCTTTTCGTTAGATGGAATCGTTTTTAATGTGAATGTTGTGCTTTGTTGTTTTTTTACGAATTATTTTTTTGCCAAGTTATGTATAACTACTGTAAGTTAGATAGATGTTTCGTGTTGAGTTAAGCTGTTACCCGCAGGAGACCAGTTCATTCCCGCGAATCGAGGCGTCAATTGCAGGTCACCCTCTCCCTCTGGGGAGATTGGTCCATTTGAGGGGGTTGGGGTTCGTCTGTCTGTGACCTCCTCTCTTCCGATTATGCCTGGTACTGGAGAGGTGAATTCAATGACGGAGTTGCTGTGTAAGTTCTCGGCGGCTTCGCGCTCTTCGCGTCGCTTGATGACGTACCACGAGAAGAAATAGAAAAGAGTAGAAAGCACTGGGAAAAGAATTGAGTAGAAGGATGAGAAAGTGAATTCAAACAGCATCTTCTCACACCGTTTCATGAAGATACGGTGATAAACAGGGTGATAAATATGATGCATTCTGGTCTAGATTGGGTACAAACAACACAATATAGATGCCTATTTACATGATACGATTTTTTCCTCACAACCGTCGCGCGCAACATCCTGACGACAAGAATTGCTTCGTGTAAACCCAACTTACTTATGACTGTAAATGACATCTAAAACTTGACATAAGCAGGTTGTGTAGGAAAAATCGAACCTTTCGAACCAAAGATGTTTGTACCCAAGCTAGACCACAATGCATCATGTTCGCTATCTCAGAAAAGGTCTCTTATCTAAGAGCGACTTACCATGAAAAAAGAGCCCGCATGCAACGAGTAGGTAACTCAGCAATTCGTTATCATATTCAAGACAACTTCCCCTTCTTCCACACGAATTCTCCCAAAGAATGCACGTCTTGTCTATGAATGTTCCAAATAATACTGGTCCGGGTACCGAACCAAAGATACTAAGAAACAACCACTGTAGACCTAACGCGTAAGTCCGCTGGTTATCGGGAACACACCTTCAAGGGAAAGTAAGATAATGTAAGTCACCTTACACTAGGCAGTTTTCCTTGCAACTTACTGCGCAATTTTGTTGCGCAATAAAAAACAGTGCGTTGCAGTTGCCTTTGGATGAATACTTGTTTCCATAGCACAAACTGCCCTTCATCGAGAAAGTACTGGAATCGATTCTAGGGTTGGTTAGGGTTAGATTGGGCTATGGACAGGGTATGTTACACCAGGAAATGTTTGATGTAACTTGCTTCATACATTAGACTGTAATAGACCTTATCTGAGATAGGAAACATGTTGCATTGTGGTCTAATTTCGGTACAAACATATTCTGTTCATAATGCCTTATATGGTGTTGTTTGTATCGAAGTCAGACCACAATGCACCCTTTTTTCGAATTCAGAAAAGGCCTTTGATGTGAGGCGATAAATAATTTAATCGCGATGAAATGTCATTGGCTATAAATCATTGGGAGACAAGTTGCAAGGAAAATTGCCTAGTACAGTGTAACATCACCTTTAAAAATTTTGATTCTACAGTAAGACATAACACTTACAGTGTTTAGGGAAAACCTTGAAGAATTATTTTTGAGAGGTTAGATTGCCAAGTTGTAAGGGAGGGGGTGGCGAGTGGATCGGGTGGCTAGATGCCTCCCTTGAGTTAAAAATAATAAAATATGAGGTACAACCAAAAGGGGATGCTCCTGGATCCGCCAGTGAGTTGTGTTATTTAAATACTCAAGTTCCAATTTTCTGTTACTCAGCGTTACCCTCGATATCCGTGCGTTCCATATTTCAGTGCTTTCATTGTTAAAGTTGCGCATTCTTTACTTTTGGTATTTGTGAATATTTTGACGCTGAAATGAGGTTAACCCTGAGTAAATGAGCTTGTAATCAAGGGCCACGGCAGTACTCTTATGTAATCTGTCTCTGATAGTGTAGGCACGTAATCATCATGATTACAGCGTAATTCTTACCTTAGGACCACTGTCTTGTTAGGTGTGGCATTCATGAAGTTGGCCACCAGAAGAACAAGTGCACCAAATAAGAATGGAATCAGATTTTTACAGTCACGATCACACACTCCTTTCTTTGCAAAGCCAAATTGTGAAACCTCAGATACTGGGCTAATACACCGACACTTATCGAACTCCTGTGGAATCAAAGAAAACTGTTCAGTTTTGGGGGATTAGTTTATCTTTATGTTTCAGTGAAATGGGTGTCCAACGATGGGTTCATATGACTAGTGTGTGCGCGTGTCTACAACTAAGTGTAACAGTCTGCAAATGGGTGTCCAGGTCAACTGCCACAGTAAGTTTGTGGTTACATACAATGGGTACAGTCAGTGAGTGTCTACAGTAATTGGGTGTCTGAAGTTGCTGGGTGTCTACATGTCAGTTTTTGTCCAAATCAATGGGTGCCTCAAGTCAATAACCAGTGCCATCTGCAGTAGTTGGTGGGTGTCTACAGTCAATGAGTAGTGTCTACAGTAATTGGTAGTCAGTGGGTGTCCAATGTGTAGTCCCAACTGCAATAGTTGGGTGTCTGTGGTCGATGAGTGTCAACAGTCAATGTGTCAAAAAACTGATGATTTGGTGTCTATAGTTAATGGGTGTCTTCAATCCCAGTTGGTGTCCACACTCATTGGGTGTCTGAATAGTCAGTGGGTGTCTATAGTCAACGAGTAGTGTGTACAGTAATGGGTATCTATGGCTAATGGGTGTCTTCAGTCAGTGGGTATCTATAAACAACTGATCAATTAGCTGTCATTTTTTACCTCTGTGCCTATTTTCGTCTGGCAACCAGCAAAGCAGGGTGAGAAATATGTTATCTTGTCAACACCGCACACTGGAAAGTATTGTGTGGGTGAACATTGACATCCAGCATTGCACCATGTGGTCATGTTACCGTTTAACGAACTACAGCAAAAAAAGAATATTCAGTGTTACACCAATTTTCGGCGCGCTTATCCCCGCTCTTTTCAAATGGAACTACCCCCGGGCTAGTTATATAATAGAAGAATGGATGGGTACTTACTAGTTTCCTGGATAATCCCTGTTGATTCCAGCAATCAAACTCGTCTTACAGCCAGGTATAAGAAACGTTAATACCCCCCAAGTACCAATGAATTGAAAGATGAAACAGTACTTGGCGGCCTCCCGGCAAGATTTACGAAGATCGATGCGCTTTACCAGATAACTTCCCAGAAAAATACCGCCAGCAGTACCTGGGATGATTATCACACCACTCAAAATACCTGAACAGAAGATGCGACAAAAATATTAGTGAATAAGGCCCAAAGCACATGTCTGAATGCAACGTCATTCTTCTTCACTGCTTTGGAACAGCCAATCTCTTAAGGTGCGGTAACACGAGCAACAAAAACCGCGCGCAACTTTTCGCGCAACTTTTCGCGCAACACCTTTGCGTTGCAAGGTGCAGTGTGAATGTTGCTCGTAATACCACCCCGTGCAACAGCAAAATTCACAATTTACCTGCAGTAGAAGATGGTTCTCCAAACTGCGACTGAATGAACTTCGATATGAACGGTCCCAGCCCGGTCGCTATCAGTGCAGTCGCGCAGAGTGCTAAGGTGTTTGCGATGAAAGTCATGTTGGTTAGCAAAGCTTTAGTAGCTGGAATGAGGTCTTTGAATTTTCCGTTGATGTTATCATCACGCGGAGGTAGAAGGCCTTCCTTGATTGCATGAGCCCTGCAGGGTACGACAATAGACGTTAGATAAATTTATAAAAATGGGGAATAAACATCTTGGGTGTAATGTTTTCCCATTTCAGTCCACGTGTCATTCCTAGAGTATCATTTCTTTGTTTAACTGTTGCGCATGAGAAGATACATGAATATGGATACAACTCAAACAAACATTACGCTCAAGCTAAAGAGGGGAACGGAAAATTGAAGATTAGTTGACTACCTTCGTTCTCTTGCACCAGGCATTTCCCGTGGGTACCCTAGTAAGGCAATGGCTGACAGCAGTAGAAGCAGACCACCAAAGAAATAGCCCAGCCACCATGCCCCGATCCAGCGGGGATCATCTGGTGTCATGTCTAATCCTGGAGGCTAAAACACGACAAGAATAACGAGGAAATCAGTCAAGAAGTGAATGGATGAAAAGGGTGGCAAGGTGGGTGGATGGGAAGGTGGATGGTTGGGGGTAAAGATGAATGGGTTGGAGGGTGATGGATGGATGGACAGACGGACAAATTGTTGGATATCGATGGCTGGAAGGATGGTTGGTTGGATTGGAGGGATGGGAAGATGGATGGATGGATGTACTGATGAATGGATGGGAGGGGATGGATAGATGGATGGACGGAAAAGTAAGATCTTGTATCTTGGCTACATGAAAACAAAAAGTTGAATTCTTCTTCGTGTCCCTCCGTTCATCCAGCAATTCCCTTCAAGACAAGCTGAGCTGGAACCCCAGAGAGAGCCTAGGACAAGTGTAAGCCTGCCGGGTAATCACTATCTTTACCTGAATCAAGTCCACCCATATGTTCAAGAGTGATCCACCAGCCACATAGCCAATACCAGGTCCAAAGAACGTCGCTATAAACCAAGTTCCAAGGTACATCGGCGCATGTTTCGGGTCGACATTTTCGTCAATATAAGACGGCCCTAGCGTAAACAAGGGCGTAGTTCCTGCACCTAACAATAACTTAGCGCCTATAAACACAAACAAATATTTCCAATCGGAGTTTTGAAGTTCTTTGCGGCAGGCTTCTTCGGATTGTAGTACGGAAGTTGAGTTAGTATGACAAATATCTGCTGTTTTGCTTATCTCGAACTCTAACGGAACGTATTTGTCTATGAGAACATGAGGAAGAGCAAAGAGCAAAGCTCCTAAGCTAGTGACTAAGGCGCCAAAGCCTAGCCATCTTGCTTTGTGACTATGGCCACCGTAGTAGCTGATGAAGACGATGAGAAATAAAGCAGAGACATCGTTGGCTGCTACTATCATGCCAGTTTGTTTGCTGCTGAGTTTGAAGCGTTTTTCTAGTGCCGTGAGTCCTGCAGCGGTGAATCCATTGGCCGTCATTCCTGAGGGGTAGAATTAGAGAAGGAAAGAGATTATTATGCATTTATAGTTTACCAATAAACCGACCATTTTAAGAAGTTTTCAGGATTATTGTGATTCAATTTTATCTTTAAAATTTTAGTAGAACATGAATGTATACACCTAGACGTTTCATAAGTAATATACAATATTCGTGTCCGTGTTGTATCAGATATACAATCACTCGCCTTCGGCTCGTATATCTGATACAACACGGCCACTCATGATGTAAGGATTTATCCATTGGATAGCGCTATCCACCCTTCGTACAACCGAGCCCAGTCGACCATTTAACTGTCAAAAATCGACCCAATGCCTGGAATTGTCCAATGAAATGGAAGAACCGACAACTGTTTTGTCAACAACCGACCCATTGACTGCTTGCAACCGTCCAATGAACTGTTAACACCGACCACTAAAATTCCAACAAACCGACCAATGAAGCGTAGTTACCGGCCTACTGAACTGTTTACGTCCAAGAACTGTAAGAACCAACCAATGATCGACAAGCAACCGACCCATCAAATTTTAATATCCAAATCTGCCTACAGTCTATCACACTGAATTGTCATTGTCATTGAATTGAAAGCAGCGACCCTTGAGACCTACAATTTTAACTAGCTAATGAAACGTCTGGAAAGCCTCAATAATACCGGCATGCCTGATGGACATATAAAAATTGATTGAATTGCTATTAACATATCACCAACTTCACGCAACGGTAAACAAACCACCTTCAGAAATAAACAAAGCAGGAGTTAACAGCTTTAGGCCAAGCTGTTATGACACCACTGACGTCAATGAATCCAAGACCTGTTATCTTTACCTTGCATGAACGAGTAGATCGTAAGGAACACTAGAAACCATTTTGGAGTGTTGAGCTTTTGAAGGAACTTGGGTTTGCATCCTCGCCATCCACACGTCAGTTCCGGTTCTTCTTTTGGTTCATCATCTAAGTCCATTCTTAGGCTTTGCCTTTAACTACCGAAGACAGCTACAAATGTTCCTCATGCCTACAATACAATAAGCTTTATTATGCCTCTGTGAAGAGATATGAATGTGATGAGCAATTGAGCATGTAAAATATGAGCTACTACTTTTATAAGGGTTTGAATAAACGCATAAAAGACCTGAAAAAATTTCTAAAAAATTTCTATTAAACAGGTGCAAGTACGAAAATTACAAGAATAACAAATTAAAACTTAAATTAACAATTCATAAATTAAAACTGCCTAATATCTAATGCCACAATTAATCATTCCACCAACCAAACAAACATTTCTATATATTCGACCTTCGAGCTAGCTGCACACAGCAGCCGTTCTAAAAAAGTTGGAATTAGCCTTGGGATTTCAAACGAAGCAAAGCAAAGGAAAGCTTGCTAGGTAATTGCATCAAAAAACAAAATTTGGCGAAGCGGTTTGGAACTTTTTTTCGTATTTTATTGCAAATATTAGCGAAAAAAGTCAACTCTAACAGCATGAGTTTTTAATGTGAAAAAGCTTAAAAACAAAAAAAGTCTGTAAATTATGTTCGTTATCTGGGAAATAAGCTAGGCAGTGTTGCACTTAGTAAAACAAAAGTTGAGACGTTGTGTAGAAGTCAAAGACGAGCTAAAATTTAATTAAAAAATAAAATTCACACACCTGCAGGACTCGACGTTTTATCATTCGATGAATTCATCAAAACATCATGAATCCTTAGAAAATTAACCAATTTAGATCTTTTACCCTATTAATTAACTACAATATATCGATAGTCTATTCTTTTGAACATTCATGTCTGTCATTCACTTGCCTGTAGTTCAATGCTAATTTCGGTAAAAAACATAAAAACATGAGGGCTATTTTTGGTTGAAAGCTAAAAACAACCGTTTCTGAAAACGGTATTTTCCAATAAATATTTTATAACCCATCTAATCCTACTTAAAATTACGGAAAAAATTACACAGATAGAATAATAATTATGATAGTTTAGGGAAATGAGACGTACCTGGTAATAGAGATTAATTTACGAACCGTTTTGCAGTGCCTTCCAATTCAAAATGACGTTTCGAAGTTCTAAGCGCGTTTGATCAATTTGTGTTGATATTTCAAGGAAAATCTCAATGAAAGCTTTTAGGCATTGCAAATATATCGTCAAATGTTAAAGATAAGGGAGATAGAAATCTTTTTATCGAGGACATATGGTGCACTTCTGCAGAAACAAACAGTAAACTTTAGTTACTAAATCTTAATTCTTTGGGAAGTTTCCAATTTTAAGAGCAAAAGTTAGACTTTTTGGTGTACAGACTTTCCGTGCAAAATCCAGCAATTATTGACAAGTATTTTTCAAGAATCTGATCGTAGAATAAGATTGTGTTCGAAAGAATCTATGGTCCATATTATAAGAATATGATAGGAAGAAACCACAAAGATTGACATACGTTAGGTAGTTGAAAAGCAGTTCGTCCCGTACACATCCCGTACACATCCAAGATCTTTCTTAAAAGTCGTTTTTAAGACGTTTTCGATGTGCCCAGAGAGTGTAGCTCGTAAACAATATTATGAAAATTTCCGCAAACTCATTCTTTGGAACAGACTAATTTGCCGCGAGGACTGCTTGAGCGCGTAGGACAATAGACGACGTCACCATCTGCGATCACGACGTCACTAGTGAGATAATTAACGCGACGCAGGGAAAATTAGCCTGAGAAAACAGGCTTTCGCTCCTCGTCCCCCCGCGAAACTAACTAGCAAAACTGGGATCAAATCAATCTAAATAGAAATTAGAGTAATGTTTTTTCTTGGTAAATATGTTAGGAAAAGAATAGTTGGAAACCAGGCTAGCTTTGGAATGCATAGAAGTTGATTTTTGAGTATGTTTTTTGTTAGTAATTTAAAAAACTCACTTTTCATGTGGTGCAAAAACTATACCATTACAATCATAGCACACCGCTCTGTACAAGCGTGTTCAGCAAGCGTTCAACATGAAGTAAACTTTTGTACCTCACAGCTTGACAAACTGGTCGATCAAAAACATCCGCTTCAAAACTTAATGATGCAGATAATTCTACAATCTATGATCATGTATTAATCTTTTACGTGGGATCATTAAAAAACCAGTAATAAAAATAGCAAAATTTGGACTTATTTCAAGGTGTTTTACGTGTCATGAAGCAATCAGTGCTTTCCTAGAAATTTTTTTCATTTCCGTTCAAGCTGAGGAAGGAATAATCTTTAACAATTCAGGATTGCAATGACGTTGGTCAACAATTGTTTTGAAACAGCAAGTCTGAAGCCAGCACCTAAATTCATGACTAGCTAAGGAAAACATTGAAATGCGGATCACTTGGAATCAATACTAACAGCAAAGACAAACACTGAAAAAAAAAAAAAAAAGCTTTCGAACCAATATTCGGCGAAAATGAATATTTTTTGAACAGATAAGGAAGTATTTCTTTCTAAGTGAAGATAGGACCCTTGTGGAAGCTTGAAAAATGTAACTTTGAATATAGTTCATTATTGAGCAAAATGTACTAATTATATTATATTGATGGACAAAGTTTCAAAATTCGGATTTTTTAAAAGAAAATTTTAGGGAGGTGAAGACTGATTTCCTTTTCATTAACTTTCTGTACCAACGAATAGTCTTAAAATTACAAGAAAATATCGAGAAAAATATAATTTCGTGATATTTCATAACTCAAGCAGTTCAAAAACTTTTCCGAAAAAAACGTTCTGAGACATTAACTTATTGTCATAATAAAAGGAAACTTTGAGTGGTTTGTCTGGATTTTGACTTCCAGGACGAAGGCATGCGACTAGCCTAAGGCGAATATTTTTTTGTAATATATCCAGTATACAAAGTTAAGTATTTTAAGTAGGAATTATCCCCTTCACAGAACATTTCCGCGGTAGGTCGAGGCAGGCCTTATCATGATATAAACTACAGTTTTGTTCAAGAACTTCAAGAACAGTTACAATATGCTGTAAAAACACTAAAATCTTCGAGGAATGCAAGCTTCAAAACAACTATTTCAAGTCAAATTTTGTTCAACAGAGGATTCCTATACTATAAATAATTAATCTTAAATACAAATCGCATTCTAGAGTAAAAGACTTTATTTTTTAAAAAAAAAACCTCAGGCTACAAAATTAGGATGGAGAACTTTGGCATCTTTTGAACGGATGGTAACTTTCTGCTACGTTTCATAATTATACAAAGTAAAGCTAAAACTGATAGAAAATTCATGGTATAGGGATTGTGCCGGTAAAGCACCTTCCCTGAAGAACCCCTAGAATTTTAAACGCGAAAATAATTCGTAGTTATTAAAAAATTCTAGGGAAAATTGACTTCGTGTTGAAGAAAGTGTGACAGGGTGTCGATGTATCTATAAAAATGTACTTTGAGTGGAATGTATAGGGCAAAATTTGTGAGACGAAATTTCTTTTAACGATCTACATAACAAAACCTACCTGTAAAGTGGATCTAGTCGGCGTTGGTGCTCTACACCAACTGACTATCCATCATCGTTATAAAACAATGTAGTATAAACTATGTTTTTGCTTTACGAAAAATGTGGGACTTGCGGACTGATCGATTTATCGACGCCAAATCACCCGAGGAACAACTGTAGCTCCACAATGCCGTGTTTTGAAACGTACAGATTCAAAAATATTAGTTTATCAATATTTAACAAGTCACTAGCCAATAGAAGTGGCTAACTACCCAAAGTACCTTGTCAATACGAAGGAAATTCCTAAAATATCGCCTGCGTCGAAATAAAAGAAATGAAGGTCTCCTGCAGTTGTAAAACAAACTTACTTACACAAGTAAATAGTATTGAAATGGCTTTCAACTTCTACGAAAAAGGATCTCGAAGTTCTGGAAGTTTATCAGACACTGGCTGAATTGCCCTAGTATTTCTATATAATTAATAGTGAAGTAGCTAAGCTTCTAATACGGAAAACAATACATCCACTAGCTAGTAGTCGAATATCTTATACAACAATTATTGATATTAAGACAGTCCAATATAATTGAGCGAGATCTGTCCGTTTTATTTTGTAAAGCTAGCTTTCTTTTTTTTCCCCCTCGAACACGGAAAGTAAAATTGGCAGTTTTGAAAAAATATTTAAGATTTTCATGCTTTTTTAAAGAGCTGAGAACTGAGAAAAAACATTGACAAAAAATACTCGTAAGATAACCTGATTTAGAAATTCGACGTCCAAGGTAAAGCCCTCCTTATTTTGGCTTTTTGTTGTTGCAGGAAAAAGGCCAAAACTCCGAAGTGTTGCTTAATGAACGGATATCATTTGGTGAAAAGATTCAAGATATAACAGATCTTTAATCGAGTGTAGAAGAATCAACAATAAAATGTTTTTCAAGTAGGCCGTCTCTCATAGGGTTAGAAAAATAAATGTGTTGAGAGCTCGTCAGAGGGTTTCCGCTACCCGCAGATAAATGCCTGTTTTTATTTTAAACGAAGTATTGAGTCTTTCTTTCAATGCTTTTTCTTTGTTAATCATTAGATCGTCCTTAAACTAAAAACCCTATCTTTTCAACATTTTTTGTTCCCCAAATATTATAATTCTTTGTATTGTTTTAACAGCCCCTAAGAGAGATTCTGACAACTGCTGGAAGATTGCGTTACGTGTAACAAGGAAGTAGTTGGGATTGTGGGCATATGGCCGATAGTTATGGTCAAGGTCACAAGTGCGAAAGGAAAGATTAAAAATAAATTTCTGTTCTTTTCTAAAACATCAAATTTCGTCCAACGTTTTTAATATTTAGACACTTGAATCATTGATTACATTTGTTCTTGATTTTCGTAGTTTTTTATGAGCAGTTTTTTTAAGGAAAGAAAAATAGAAAAACTTAAAAGATGATTTCAACTGAAGCTGCTTAGAGTAAACATGAATCACTTACTATCCCAAAATAAATACTTTTGGAATAAAAGTTTTAAATTTGGTTCAACATAATGGGCAAACGAATTAGTGTCATCTATAGTCTTTTTGATTTTTCAATAGGACAAAAGCAGCTGTGAAAACATGGATTAATTATCATAAATTATTAGGAATAGATAATCATTTTTTAACAAATGGGATGGTCCTAGGAATAGGTCCTAGGAAAAGACACAATAACAAGAATGGTAATACAAATGGGACATGCACAATTTGATCTAATAAATGGTAGTTTTTAGACAATTTTTATCAATTCTTGTGAGAGTGTCTTACTGATAAGGAAATTATTATTTTTTTCATCAAACAAAAGCCAACTTTAAAATCATTAATGAATTTTCACAAACCTTCGAAGGAGAAGCAAGAGAGCATTGGTAACCCAGGGTACAGAAAGTTAGGAATTTTTGAAAATCGTCTAGACTTCACTGTAGCACATACAACTCACAAATAGAAAACCATTATAGAAAAAAACAATCTGTCATAATTTGGAAATTCCTTATTGCTTGACACTAATCCACCTCTAAGACGGCTCATTTCCTATATCATAAGCACCTTTCTAATCCTGTTTTCCATAAATATGAGGCTAGATACCTTTCATATTATCAAGACTAACTCAATACTGTTTTTTTTCCACAGCTATAACTATTATTTCCCCTAGCAACGGAAATAAAAAAAAACACAGAAATGAGCTCCAAGATCAAGATATTCAAAAAGGTCTTCCTGTACCTCAAATGCAAATCTCAGTTAATCTAATTTTCCTGCTGGGAATAATTTTTGAATTCTTTTTTCTGAAGTAACTAATACTCAAGTGATCAACCTTCAAAACAAATAAAGCAGTTTTTCCTGTTTGTCAAGATACTAAACCTTGTTTCCAAGTAATTTTGCTCAATTTTTTTTCTTCATACAAAGACAAACAGTTAGCACACGAAGTTAAGGAGTAAGAAGGTTCAAGGTCTAAGTTCTTTTAATTCGAGCAATTTGAATAAACCTTTGATTATGTCAGAGAAAACTGTGAGTTATACACGCCGCATCAGATCTGACCTCCATTTTCAAAAAAAATGTTTCGTGACAGAATCACATGATTGACAAACGTTTCGATTTATTAGATGATTTTTTTCCTCTTTTCCTCTTAATTTATAGTACTGAACAATATATATGTTGAAAAATGCTGCTTGAATTTGAAAACAGATAAAAAGCCACAAGAAATTAGTATAAATTTTAATTAAAGTCAACAAAAAAAAGACAAAGCATCTCGGTGATGGCCGACCGGTGATGAAAAAGAAGCGATATCTTTCGCGCCCTGCAATAGAAATACTTAAACTATTGAAGATAGAGTTAAAAACTATCTAGTCTATACTATATTGGTGGGGGATCCACCCTTAAAATACATATTATTCGATATACAGTTTTAAGTAAATATGAAACGATCTAGACGACGTCTTCTTTATGATCGTGAAGAGATCTCGCGAACCTTTCCAAATGAAAGACAAGTCTTTTAGCCAAAACAATTTATTTTCCTGTGATACGACATCTATCAAGTTTATAAGAAAATAATATCACCTGTTTATTCACCAAGAAATAATGTTATTTAGTGATACAGCTAGAAGCAAACTAGAGACCTGAAAAATAAATTCCAAACTTCGTCCTCACAGCGGGGAAAAGTACGAATGACATGCTTGCATGGCTTACCCGGCAAAATTATTTTGGATATGGTGGGATTGAACGGAAAAGTTTAGGATTAACTAACAAGTTATGATTTTCCGTGTCTCTTCAAGGAAGCAGAACAATCAACACAATTCAATGACAGTTAGATCTACGATTTTTTGTCAAGAAAAAACGAAATCAAATACGGTCCAGAGAAATAATGGTTCGCCTCTTACCTTGTTTCGTGCCACAAAACTGCCCTGATCTCCCTTTTCTCTGCAATAGAGAATAACGAAAAGATAATCTATGTTATTACTTAAGATTTAAGAGAGAACGAGAAGGTAAAGGGGAGATTTTTAAAGCTTACATCCCACACAGCGTTGCCTTGCCTGGTTGGTTTGCTAAATGAAAACTTGTTTACTTGAGCCTAACCCGCGGGTTGTGTTTGCACAGCGGCTAACTAAAACGGAAGTAAAAATTACACCGGAAGTCTAGTATTTTTTTATGTTTAGGAGTATCAGAAAGCACCAGACGCGGCAGGATAATCGTATTTCGTCTTTCGTGATCAACACTTCAAGAGCAAGACTAAATTTAGTTTCGCGGGGGGATGAGGAGTGAAAGGACGTCTGTTGTCTCAGGCTACAAGACTAGATGTCTTGATTGACGGAAGTACAGACTCCTGACATATGGAAGTCGTTAGAATCATGAGACTTCGTGAGACATGAAATATCCTGAAGCCCTGCTTAAGCGTACTCTGATAAATATTATTTCTATCTTCTCTTTAAGACAGATTTTTGCACAAAAATCCATTTATTGTTTCGCTTTCCTAAAAATATTACTGTAAGAGAGAAACTGTTACTGTAATCATGAAAAAACAAGCTTCACTTTAGTATTTTTTACAGCTAACAAAAAGATTATTTACGCTTATACAGTAACTAAACAGATTGAATCCCTTACTGGACGTAGGAAACCGTTAAAAGTAACAGACAGCGTTATTTACCCGACTGGTTGACATGAAGATATATAAGACAGTAAATTTGTCTTGGGTTCCCTGTGGTAGCAAAAGTCACTAGTTCCAATCCCCCGATAGAGTAAAGTACGCCATCTTGAGTGAATGGTTGTTTTCGTCTTAGTAAAAACTTCTCGCGAAAAGAGAAGGAAAAAGGAGACTTATCCCTCAAATTATTACAATATGACAGACATTAAAGCCTTGGAATACTCCACACTGAAAGTAAGTATGAACACTTCGATATATGTTGCTTGTACAAGCGAAGAAATTTTGGGAAAAAATTCTGCGTAGACGACTCTCTATGGCATCAAAATATTAAACTGTTTTTTTTTTATTAGCTTTTTTCTCTCTGACGTTTTAGGTTTAAGGAATATATCCAATTTGACTCTAAGCTCACACAATGTTAAATTGACAATATTTCGTATTAGGAATTAAGAAAAATTAAAAGCAATGATATTAAATGCAACTTCTGTGAAACATGGCGTAGGACACTTTTACACAACAACAATGGCAACAACAACAGCAACTGTTTAGTTTGTATCTAGAAAAAAATATTACAGGCATAGTTCCATTATATTTTGAGAATATGTAGTCCTTGTGAATAATATATCTCATAGTCCAAGAGGGGAAAATGGTTGTGATTCCAACGTTTGAAGAATTGGAAATGTTCAACAGTCTATGTCAAAGACTGGAATAGATTTTACAGTGCGTTTCACCAGGGGTTTCACATAGCTTTTGACGGTAGATTGCGAAGCCCGTTGGAAAGTTCATTGGCAAATTTGGTAGTAAGACAGAATAACCTCAGGGTTTACAAGGAGCTTAGTAGCGATGAATTGCTTCATGAAAGCAGGGCAGTGTTTTGCCTAAAGAGGCTGGCTTCAAGAAAAAAAAGATGGATATGGCCTCAGTCCATATATGAAATACAAGATCCTGGGCACAGTTTTCCCTTATCCAGACCTCCTGGCTGGTAAATAACCTCAGAGTCTATAGATTTTGTAGGCAAATGGAGAAATAAAAAATGCGTGCACAACCATGTTGCGTGCAGATATAGAGCACACAGGGAGATAACAGAACACAAGAGGAATATGATTGTAGAGGTATCATTTTTTTGTATATGAATGACGAAATTGAAAATGTGCATGTGTGCTTTGTCACTGTGGGATCTCAGGAAGCACATTCCTCAACCAATTAGAAATCACGATTCAGGACAGTCATAAAACTGATAATTGATATCCATGAAAACACTCGATAAAGGATAGAAATATAAGAACTACTCTAAATCCCCTACATAACCATTATAACACTCCACATAGTGTTAAGTACAAGATATCCTGTGGCTTTGTCTCTTCCTAATAAATATTGTTTTTTCTTTCAGGTTCCTTATGAAATATTAAACAAAAGGTTCCGTACAGCTCAAAAAGTGATAGATAGAGAGGTATCATATGTTGTCACTGCCACCAATGAACTTACAAGCACTTTGGGTAAACATCCTGTAAAAGCTTATGAAATAGCTGGGATGCTAGATGGCGTTGTTCAAAAAATACAAGCATTGAAAAGAAAGGTAAATGTATAGACTCTTCTTACAAAGTTTTCTGATTTGCTAAGCTGGAAAGTAAGTTATTTGCCTTGAAAAAAAAGGGTGGTGAGGGGTTTGGTTATGTTATATTGATACCCTAAAGCAATCTCAGAGCTGATCCAACTCAGGAAATAGCTAATTCGCAGATCAAATTGGAATTTAGCATATTAGGTTTCTGAGTAGAGAGGAAAACTAGGGAACCCTCAATTCAAGGGAAAATACATGACAAACTCTACTTACATTTAATGGCAAGTCTAGGAATCGAACCTTAGAACCCAAAGCAGGGCTCGAAATAGGAAACAATAAGTTATAGCCTGCCAGTCCAGTAAATTTTGCCTGCCTTTTTATTATTTTTATTTTCGATTTGGCAGTTTAACCATTATTTTTGCCTGTCAAACCTTAAGTTTTGTCTGGCTTTTGGCCATTGGCAGGATGCTATTTTCAATAGACAAAAGAAACGAAAACAGCTAAGTAAAGAGTTTATCCTTGATGGAGTCTGATTGGATGTTTAAATTAGGCTTAAATTTACGGATGAATAACATCTCATAAATTCTACAATCTCTTTCACTTTGGCATTTTTTCATAACAGTAAAGCTATTATGAATGTCTGTGTTAGTCATTTGACCATGCGTGTGTTTGGCGATCGAGGATGAGTCACGCGAGTGTTCATCGATCCTCAAGTGAAGATGACACTTCGTGTATCCGATGTACTCTGCATCGCACAGATCACATTATATAAGTTGTGTGCTAAAAAAAATTAAAAACACATGTATCCATCTGCAATGTGTTCTGTGAATTTCTAGTCTGAAGAATGCCTGAACCAAGAAGAGGGCTGCGTCAAGCACTGCAAGACTCGTCTGGACCATATTAAAGAACATGCTGATGAGAGAAAGAGTTCTGTACTGGTATGGAAGAAGAAGAGGTTAGACAGGATGCTTGTGGATCACTGCTTAAGGCAGGGCTTTTATGAAACAGCCAAGAAACTAGCTGCAGAGGCAGACATTGAGGTTAGTCAATGATGATAACAACCATGACTATACAGGGCCGCAAATAAGTGCTGGTTATCAGATAAATGTCTGGTAAAAATGACCACTTGACTGGTAAATGATTCCGATTCTCTGGACATTTGACCAGCCACACTTGGCTTTTGACTGGTCAAATATTCCTCTGCCCAGACAAAGGAATTGCTTGTCAAAAAAATTATTTGCAGCCTTGCTATACCTTCCCTACATTTAAATGCTAATATTAACTCTTTCAGCTCTCCCCATGCCACCCCTCCCCCGTCCCTCCCTCTCTCTCACACACACTTATAGTCATATGTATACCAGTCTGCAATATTTTCAATTGCAAGTTTCTTCCCTAATGTTTAGGTTACTCTTTGTTTTCCTTTTGTCTTCAGGAACTAGTTGATATTGACCTTTTCACCACATCAAGACAAGTAGAAGAAGCCTTGCTAAAAGGGGAGTCTGGTCCTTGTTTAAGTTGGTGCTATGAAAACAAATCAAAACTAAGAAAACTTAAGGTATGTTTTCTTGTTTGGTTTAACCAATAGTCCCATGCATCTATCCCATTTGGTTCAGTGCTTGTATGATATCAGGGATGGATCCAGGAGGGTGAGAGGTGTGATTAGCTAGCTACCCCCCTTCACAAATGAGAAAAATGTGTTTTCACTCAGTTTACTAAAGTTCTCAAATAAAAATTTCTGTCAATTTGAGACATATTCCATGTTCTTGTGGTATTGGTGCAGGGTACCCTGTGATAGCCCCCCCTCCCCTTAAAAGTATAGAATTCGCCCCTGAACATGTGCCACTTTCTTTGTTAGAGCACCTTAGAGTTCAATGTCCGTATGCAAGAATTTATTGAGCTTGTTCGACGGGATGAAAGAATAGAAGCTATCAAGTAAGTTATACAGTATTATGCCTGGTTTAATTAACTTAAATCTCTCTTTATCTAGTCTAAAGTTTCAATTCACAGTGAACTACTGTTCAAAACTCTACTCATTCTCATACACATAGCTGAATCAGAATTTCGCTATTATATTTCATATGCTAGATATGCCAGGAAACACTTTGCAAATGCTGATCAAACAATGACAAAAGAAATCCAAAGAGCAATGGCGTTGCTGGCATTTAAACCCCAAATGGCTTGTTCACCATATAAGGTATGATATTTTGATAATACACAGCAATCCTCATAACTCATATTTCATTAGCCATTCTGAGGTTAAATGAGGGAAAAACTGTCAAGTTGGCAGTGCAGTGCTTAGTGGGACTATTTTTGGGAACAAAACAAATGCCATCTTGAAAATATGTCCCCTAAAACAGTCCCACAATGCACTGCAATGCCAACTCAATCCAGTTTTCTTTCCCAGTTTCAGAAAGCCTAATAAATTATACATTTTACATGTAATAGTAACATAGTTACTTTCTTTATCTTCAGGAGTTATTTGATCCTTGTCGATGGAACAGACTGGTTGAACAGTTCAGAAAAGAGAATTTCCAGCTGCATCAGTTGAATGATCAGTCAGTTTTATCTGTAACTTTACAAGCAGGATTATCAGCACTAAAGACACCGTATCCTTATTTATTTACTCTGTACATTAGCTACTGTCAGGCAAGGATCACAGTGGTTTTTACCCAGTGATAAAAGGGCTATTGAAACCTGAGCAAGGCAGTGATTATTAGCCAATCCATCTTTCTCGTACATCAACACAATACACAAAATAATTCTTACCATGAAGCTTTCTATACAATGTCCTAATTATCAAACTAAAACAGTTTACTGGCATTCTGGCATTCCTCTCAGGGTGAAACAGGGTTTACATGTGATGCGTGATTGGGCCATTTTTTGGGCCATGATTCGTGAAATTTAAAAAAATAGGTCCGTGATTTGTGAATTTCAGTTCCCTCATAATGTGTGGTCTGCCTATTTTGAAGACCATGATTAGTGAAAATTGGTATGTTTATGTCCTAAATCCTTGTACCCTGCCCTCTTTGTACAGTAGTATTATTTTATCTTAACAGAAGTTAAGACACTGTTATCAAGAAGGTCATAAAATGGCAGAGTGTCCAGTTTGTAGTCACCCTCTGAATATTCTAGGAGATCCACTGCCATTTGCACACTGTGCTCAGTCAAGACTTGTCTGTCCAATATCTGGACAAATAATGAATGAAAATAATCCACCCATGGTTCTCCCTAATGGATTTGTATATGGTGAAAGGGTAAGAATTTTGTTTGTTTTTCCATCTTTGTTTCTCTCTTTCCCTCTTTCTTTATTCATTTCTTTAGTCATTCTTCAATTCTATTTCTCCTCCCTACTTTATCTTCCTATATTGTCTTGTCTTTCTATCCGTCTATCCCTTTCATCCTTCCTTTCTTTCTTTCTCATAAATATCTTGATTGCCATTTTCTTCCCTCCTTTTTCTCACTCCTTCATTTCTTTATTCGTTCTTTCTTTTATTCCTCTTCCCCTCTTGCTGATACTTTCTCTATTTCTTTATTTTATTTTCCTTTTTTTCCTTTCCCTTTCACTCTCTTTCTGCTATCCATCTCCTCATTTTTTGGGTAATAGTAAACAATAGGACCCCCAAATCAGAGTGTCAGTAATTTATTGGCCAAAACCACACCACTAATAAATCTTATTGAATTACCGACATCCTACCTATAACCTACCAACAACCAACCAACAACCTACCAACAACCTACCAATACCCTACTGACACTGAACTAAGGGTCATATTGTTTATTTATTACCGTTTTTTGCTTACTCCTTTTCTGTGATTTTCAGTGTTCTCCAGTGTTTTAATGAGCTCAAAAAACCTACAAATTAATGTTTCCCTTCTATCTTAATTACAGGCCCTTCACATCATGTCTCGTGAAAAGCAAGGCAAAGTAACCTGTCCAAGGACAAAAGATGATTTCCATTTAGACCAAGCTATGAAAGTCTATGTCATGTAGCATTTGTTTCATTATGATAACAGTTCTTGTCCTCTATTTTTGTTGTTGGCTTGTTGATAGTTTGAATGTTATTGTTATTAATTCACTTGTATATAAATCATTCCAAGTGCTAGTGCGATTCTCAATATCCTGTGAACTCAGATATTTCAACAGCTTGTTGTGAAATTGGTTTTTCACTGCTGTCAATCAAAACTAATCAGTCTGTACCTCTTATATTTTTTTGACTGGCAGCAGTGAAAAACCAAATTCCAACTGGAATCTCACTACTACTGAGTTTGCAGAATATTGAGAATCGAAGTAAACATGTTTGATAGGACAACACTTGGTTGATCAGGCTATTAAAGTGCCAGAGAAAAGAAGAATTGAGGTGCTGTGCACCAAATTACTGGGGAATTTGTTTAGACTAAGATCCCCAAATCTTTGTTGGGTTTACTGTAAGTTTTTTTGGGAGATTGTTAGTAGATTGACTGTGGCACTGTAACATTTGGAATTTCTTAAAATAATGAAAGACATGTCTGATGCTTAAATCATATCCACCCCCAACCACCCTAGCATTCTATGCAGATGCTCTTAGGGTCGCCATGCAACGCTTCTCTCCCCACCAAGGAGAGTGGGGAGAGAAATGTTGAGTGACGACGTGATCATCCATTCAGAATGCTGAAGCAAAGTACAGTGGTCATGGTGATAACACAGGAAACCCAAATGTAAACACAACAGAAACAACAATAAACTATATCCCAAATATAAATAGTATTGTTGATTTGAGTTTAAATATTTTGACATTCTAGGATTGGGGGGAGGGGGGGGGGGGGGTCAAAATGATGCACCTTTTGCTTTACCAACCAATTCCAAGGTAGAAAGGGGCTCCCTGTTCATGGACCATGGAGGGGGAAGGGCTGGTATGGCTATTGCCCTACCAGTTTTTCCCTTTTCCCATACTAGTCTCTTATATTCTCCAATCTTAGCTCCACCACTTTTTAGGGTGCTCTGCTGACCCTGCTGTGACCAATCCCTAAATCCGCCACTGGTAATTGACCTTGCTCGCACAGCACCATGAGAATAAGAGTTTTATAACACAAAGACATGAAATTAAAAAAGAAAGAAAAAATGAATACCCTCTAATACAAATCATTCTCGTACCCAATATTCTTTTCCCTGCACTGAGTACGAAAATTGTACCGAATGTGTGGGTTACCTGTGGTGATGCGTGGAACGCCTAACTGAAGTCTGTTATTTCTTGCAAGAAAGATGAGTCTTCGGAGCAGTGTGCATTTATCTCGCCTTCTGCACACTCTAGGCCGGAGAGAAATATGTTTAAAATACAAAAATATCTTTTCAAGCTTAAATGTGAGGTGTATTGCGAGTTTTTATGGAAGCAAAAGGTTTTACAGCTCTGGGAATCAAGTAGAACTAACCAGTGTTCGATACCCTAACGTGAAGAGAGGCGAGTTTGCAAAGGTACCATACATGCTGTGTATGCATGGATCAATAACAGTTATGCATTGAACCTTTCTTATATAAATTGCATATTTATCATGTATCTATATTTATTTACAAGTTACATTTCAGTCCGGTTTCTTCCTAGGCTGCTTTGGACACATTTTTTTGGTTCTTCTGAGCGATATTCTTTGACTCCCTGGGCTTTGCAAATTGCAGGCCCGCAACAAGGTCAAAGATATTGAATTTCTTTAGGAAAATGTGTAAGATGCTTATGTTTTGTTTTAACAGGTTACTGATGCAGATATTGCTACATTTGAAACAATAATTCCGGGGGGTGTGGTGACAGACCCAGATGAATTAGAACCCTATAACACAGATTGGTTGAAGATAGTGAGGTACGTCATTTAGTAGCCTTTGATATGATTCCAGGGGGGTACTCCCTTTGTCCAAGTGTTAGGGGGGATTGGTGGTCGCTTTTGTCCAGTGGTCCCTGGGACATAATAGGTTCTGCGCGATACAGTGTTGATATCTTTGAATTTTATGGTATTTATACAATTTTTAATTTTAATTAATATCTGGAAATTTTAGAGGGCAAAGTCAAGTTTTACTCAAACCTAAGACAACTTCACAAGTATCAGAAATTTTAAGTTACTGTAACTCTAAAAGGTAAGTTTATATAGGTATCTGTGAGAAGTTGGCTTTGTTAGCATGCTTCATATTATGAATACAATGTAATGCTCATCACACCATCACTAGTAACTATCATCATCTGACTATCACCATCAATATTATGATATCACCATCATCATTATCATGCATGTGTACAGCGCTTTTCATATTCTGCAACCTGACTCCAGACGTCTGGCATTTTGGCTTCCATCAATCAAACTTGCAATGGGCCGAATTCATTTCAATCCAGAGATAAGGAAATTCCCTTGACTAGGCAGCCATTTTTACATGGAAATTTCTTTATCACTAGTGAACAGAATGAGCTTAGCCCATCATACTTTGATTGATGGGAGCCAAAATGCCAAATGCCTGGATTCGGTAAGTAGAAGAATATGAAAAGCACTGTTATTATAAAAATTAAGACCTGGCATTATTATTCATAATTCAGACTATCATTAGTTCCACAAGGAGGAAACACTGGTCTTGTTGGTAAGTTAATATCTGGCTTTTATAAATAATGGTAGAGTTGTGGATACCAGTATACAAAAATGCGAAGTATACAAATTAATGTCTATTATGGGTGTATAAAGAAAGAATGAAATAAAGACTGAAAGAAAGGAGCGGTAGCTGGAGCTGGAAGGAGGGAAACCTGCAAGTATAATTAAAATGCATTGTAATAATAGCCTATTGTTTGCAGGTGGAAGTGTTCCAGTCTTTGATGAGATAATCCTCTCATTATCCAACATGAATCAAGTCCTTGATCTGGATGAAATATCAGGTTTTTATATTGATTTATTATTAGTTATTTTGACAAGAAGTTTGTCCAAATAACAACCTTTTAAACAGTAATCATACCAAGATGTTTCATAGCAGCCATCACTTCCTGAAACAGAGATGACTAAACCAAACTGTATGCCACCTTGTAAAAGCTTTTCATCTTTTGTACCAGGTATTTTAACATGTGAAGCAGGCTGCATACTTGAAAATCTTGATAATTTTTTAGAAGACAAAGGTTTTATGATGCCACTGGACCTTGGAGCCAAGGGCAGGTACATGCATGTCTTACTAAATATTTTATTTCAACATTAACTATAAATTTATCTTAAAATTTGCTAAGAATTCAAAGCTCAATTATTCGTGATTTTATATTTTAATGTAAAGCTGCCATATTGGAGGGAATATTGCCACCAATGCTGGAGGACTCAGACTCTTACGATATGGATCTCTACACGGTAGTGTACTTGGCCTTGAGGTGGTAAGTGAAACTTTAATGCAATTAGTTTGCATCAGAGTATTTTATTGAACTGTAAAATCTACTCCCTAGGTTTTGGCCGATGGAACAGTTTTGGACTGTTTATCCAAAATGAGAAAAGATAATACTGGTGAGTAATATATGCATCAATGATCTGTGCAATAGAGGCTTTGCACCACCACGTACATGATGGCAGCCATGACAGGAGGCAGGAACAATAGAGTCTTTATCCTCTTGGAAACTGAATTCTTTCTCATGTAAATCAGATTAGACCAGATTCTATTGTTCCTGCCTCCTGTCATGGCTGCCATCACAAGATGGTGCAAAGCCTCTATTCCAGGAAGCCCTCATAATTCCACCTCTCACCACCACCGCAGAGTTTTTTGGGATTCCTAGCTATAGGGAGTGGCGTTGGGGTGGGAAAAGTTAGGGGACATGTATAATTCTAGAAATACACCACTACTGACAAAACATTTTTGTAGCCAACTTATCCCCCTCTCCCAAAATAATTGGATGTACTTGAAAGCTTTTTCCTTGACTATTTCACCAGGTTATGATCTAAAGCAGTTATTCATTGGTTCTGAAGGAACTCTTGGTGTGATTACTAAAGCATCAATACTTGTTCCGAGTAGACCTAAGGTAAATCAGTGTATCCCTTCCCTTGAGAATAAATGGACAACGACATGGTAGCCACATTGGTAGCTATAATATAACAGAAGAAGAAACCTCTTTAGCTTGGGTTGTTTGTTTTCCCATTTCAGATCACGTGGTATTCTCTTGAGAATAAGATTCCTTGTTTAAGTTGTATTCATATTCATGCGTCTTCTAATACATAACCATTAAACAAAGAAATGATACTCTAGGGAATAACATGTGGCCATAAATGGGAAAACATTATTTCCAAGCCAAAAAGGTGTATTCAAGTTCAAATCTGTTTTTAAAGTCAACCAACATAACAGCTATGATGCACATAATGATGCACTCCAAGAATTCTATCCAGAATTTCCTATTTGTCACTTCTAAATTCCAATCAGATTCAGTAGCAGAAGTTTGCCACTGCACTTTTTACTCAATTATTATATTTTGATTATTGTATTTGTTGTGTTTTCTTCAGGCTATCAATGTTGCTTTCCTTGCTTGTGACAACTTTGAAAATGTTTTACAAACATTCATGTCGGCAAAGAAAATGCTTGGAGAAATCTTATCAGGTGTGTCATTAGAGTAAGATTAGTTATAAGTAATAAGTATAAATAGAAGCAATGATTACATAAGCAATCATGGCCATTTATAAAAACTCTGTGCGGGAAGGGGGGTATCAGGAAAATGTAAACTTCATGGGCTTCAATTTGCACCAACTGTTAGTTCTACTTAACAACCTGTTCATGTTCATTTCTTTTTCAGCTTGTGAATTTTTGGATGACTTCTCTATGACACTAGTGGAAAAGAACTTAGGAATGCACAATCCCACTAGCAAGAGCCCTTTCTATGTTCTGGTGGAGACATCAGGATCAAATGGGGATCATGATGAGGAGGTAGGAAAGGTCTGCCTGATGGTCTGTCTGCCTGATGGTCAGTCTATCTGATGGACTGTTGGTAGTGTCTGATGGTATGTCTGCCTGATGGTCAGTCTGTTTGATGGACTGTTGGTCTGCCTTATGGTCTGTCTGTCTGATTGACTGTTGGTCTGTCTGATGGTCTGTCAGTCTTGTGGACTGTTGGTCTGTCTGGTGGACTATTGGTCTACTAGATGGTCTGTTGTTACTGATGTTTCTATTTTTAATTGTTCTAGAAATTGAACAAATTCTTAGAGGCAACAATGTCAAATGGGAGTGTACAAAATGGAACAGTTGCAACAGATACTGCCAAGGTATACTGTTATCAAATACTTCATATTTTCCCTTCCATCCTTTAATCAAACCTACTATTCTTCCATCCTTTTTCCCATCCATCCATCTGCCAGTCCATCTGTCCATCTGTCCATCCATCCATCCATCAATCCTTTCTTTCTTCATTCCATCCATCCATCCATCCATCCATCTGCCAGTCCATCTGTCCATCTGTCCATCCATCCATCCATCCATCCATCCATCCATCCATCCATCCATCCATCCATCCATCCATCCATCCATCCATCCATCCATCCATCCATCCATCCATCCATCCATCCATCCATCCATCCATCCATCCATCCATCCATCCATCCATCCATCCATCCATCCATCCATCCATCCATCCATCCATCCATCCATCCATCCATTCATATATTTATATCAAGCTATGATTAATCTTATTTATGTGTGACAACAGATTAATGAAATATGGAAAATCAGGGAATCTGTAGCTGAAAGTTTGAAGAGAGAAGGCTACAATTATAAGGTAAAACCTTGTTTATCATGCAAACAACAAAAGGGCAAAATTATCATGATAAAATATTATGTTATTAATTTGTTTAATGGTTGCCACATAGATGCCACTAGGAAATAGTTGTTGATTAGGTTTCTTTTGATTGGTCATTTCCTCAGTACGATCTGTCTATTCCAATAACCAAGCTATATGACCTTGTACCTCACATGAGAGAAAAGCTCGGACCTGAAGCAACTAATGTTCTTGGCTATGGTCACCTTGGTGATGGTAAGGAGGCTGTTGACCAATAATATAATCTGTAGCAATATTCATGCTGACATCACCTATTGATACAAACCTTAGTCACATGGCGCCATATTCATTTGAGAATAAAAACCTTTGTTTTAGCCAGCATATTTTAATATGATACATTTTTCCCAGTCAACATGGCTACCATGTGAAAAAGATCCATCACTATGCCAACCAAAGCTCTAAGTGATCTTTTGTTTGATGGTTGGCAAATTTTGATTTATAACTGACAGCAAACTGACAGCAACTTTGAATGTTTATTGCATTTATTGCAGCTGTAACTTTAATCTTAACTTTTAATAAAACTGTACTTTTGCTGTAACACATACCTAAGAATTTGAATGGATCTTATTTTTTGTTTGCCACACAAAGGGAACCTTCACTTTAATGTCACAAGCCTGGAATATGACGAAGAACTTGTGAAGGCTATTGAACCTTATATTTATAACTGGACAGGTCAGTGGAATATCAAATAATAGAATTACACATACACCTGTAGTCCTAGTGGTAAACTTAATAATTATAATTTATCATTTTTTCGTTTGTCCATAACTTCAGCTCTTAAATCAAGGGCAGATGAAGGGAGGGTTGGCAAACCCCCTAAGTTGCAGTCGAATGCCCTAAAGGAGGACAAAAAAACCTCCTAATTAGAAAATGTTGAATGTAAAAAATGTGTAATGTATTTCCAGAGCAATCCCAAATCCCCTCATTCACCTATGATTGTATTTTATGTTTTTAATGACCTCTTCCAGCTCAGTATCGTGGCAGCATCAGTTCTGAGCATGGCCTTGGCTTCAAGAAGGCTAATTTCATTCATCTGTCCAAGTCAGAAGAGGCTGTCAAAATCATGAAAAACATCAAAACGTTGATGGACCCTAATGGTATTCTCAATCCATACAAGACTCTTCCTTGATATTATTATGTACAATTCCAAAAATGTACATACAGAATTTCAAAGTATGCTTGGAGAAGATAGAAAAGTGGTAGCAGGAAGAAGTGACGTCAGTTAGCTGCAGTGTGTTCGCTCAAAGTGCAAGGTAATAGTAAGTGAAATGTATAGTGTAGATCTTGGGAGTTTCTGTTTTTTTTCCCCAGGTAATGCCGTGAGCTCTATTGGATTAATATGATATTCACTAAATTTCAGCCCCCACTTTTAGCCTTAGATATCATACTAGTCTGCTATTTTTTCCAATCTAAGACCAGTACAGTTTTTCAGGTGCTTCGCAGTCCTTGTTATTGTAAGAGGGTCCTGAAGGAGAAAAATGGGAGCTGGAATTCACCTTTTTTTTTTGGCTGGGAAAATGGGATTTCATGCACTGGTACTGAGATTTGCCCAATAACCGGATTGGGATTTTGCAAAAATCTCTAAATAAATACTCTATAACTTGGACTGAGATTTTGCATAACTGGGACTGGGATTTTGCAAAATTTTGGGCTGGGAAATTGGATTAGGAACCCCCCTCCCTTTGAGGACCTCTTGATTGCATTGGTGAGAGGAGAGCAATCTTTAATACAGTTTGTTAGTGTTTATGGAGCCGGGGGGGGGGGGGGGGGGTACTTCGGTTCATTTCATACGGGGATGCTCCACCCAGACTCTCAACCCCTCAACCTTTGATATACCAAATTATACATACTTTTTTGCCTGAAAAGGTACTCATTTCATATACTTTTGAAGAAAAACTACCCCTTTTTTATACCAAAATTCACAAATTCCCACCCATTTTCTTTACCTGCAGCCTGAAAACGTACCCCTTTCGGGTGGAGCATCCCTGTATAGTCAATTATAGGGAGTACCCCCCCCCCCCCTGGGTTATGGAGATTCTGTATCTTTGAAGGTTTTTTTTAAATAGACTGACATAAATACTTTTTTTGTTGATTTAATTCTTATTTAGTTGACTTAACTACATGATGAGCTAAAGTAATCCATTAATGTATTATAAAATATGTCAATATATTCATGAATCATATCCATGAAAATATCTCTATTCATCTTAGATTTATGTATCTTGGACATTTATCTATAAATTAATCTAGAGAAAATCACAGTCTGATTTCTCTTTGAAATATGAGTGCCCACCATGTATCTGTGAAACAAATGAACCATGCAATATTTCGTCTAATTGCTCAGCTATTTTGTACAAAATTGTGGATATCACAGGAGCAGAACATTGGGAACAAAAGCAAATACTTCTATGCATTTTTGTTTGGTTCATGCTTGCATTAATTATTAGTTATTTGACAGCTAAATAGTCGATAACTGAATTTTATAGCACTAGATAGACTAATAGTCTTGCCCAAGTTGACCCCTCTTGTCTTTGGTGGGAGTGTTTTATTGAAGCGAAGTGAGAAAGTCTCTCAAGTGCCAGTAGTGAGTGACGAACAGGGCGGTGGACTTTGCAAAAGTCTACATAACTAGTAATTGTTTCACAGACATATGGTGGGCACTCCATAAATAAATTTTAAAAGTCAGGAGAAAAATCACAAGAATAAATTAATTTGCACAGCATTGAATTAAAAATTAATTATCCAATAAGACTGTAGTATTACATACGACAGAGTGAGTTTGGGGATTTTATTTCTGGTATGACCAAGACACCCATTTGTTTATGATGATTGACAGCTGGTATGCACAAGACACCCATCTATTACTGTTTAGAGACAGCTGACATGTCAATCTATTCCTGATGATTGACAGCTGGTATGCACAAGACACCCATCTATTAATGTTTAGAGACAGCTGACATGTCAATCTATTCCTGATGATTGACAGCTGGTATGCACAAGACACCCATCTATTACTGTTTAGAGACAGCTGACATGTCACACTATTCCTGATGATTGACAGCTGGTATGCACAAGACACCCATCTATTACTGTTTAGAGACAGCTGACATGTCAATCTATTCTTGATGATAGACAGCTGGTATGTAGAAGACACCCATCTATTACTGTTTAGAGACAGCTGACATGTCAATCTATTCTTGATGATAGACAGCTGGTATGTAGAAGACACCCATCTATTACTGTTTAAAGACAGCTGACATGTCAATCTATTCTTGATGATAGACAGCTGGTATGTAGAAGACACCCATCTATTACTGTTTACAGACAGCTGACATGTCAATCTATTCCTGATGATTGACAGCTGGTATGTAGAAGACACCCATCTATTACTGTTTACAGACAGCTGACATGTCAATCTATTCCTGATGATTGACAGCTGGTATGCACAAGACACCCATCTATTACTGTTTAGAGACAGCTGACATGTCAATCTATTCCTGATGATTGACAGCTGGTATGCACAAGACACCCATCTATTACTGTTTAGAGACAGCTGACATGTCAATCTATTCCTGATGATTGACAGCTGGTATGCACAAGACACCCATCTATTACTGTTTAGAGACAGCTGACATGTCAATCTATTCCTGATGATTGACAGCTGGTATGCACAAGACACCCATCTATTACTGTTTAGAGACAGCTGACATGTCAATCTATTCCTGATGATTGACAGCTGGTATGCACAAGACACCCATCTATTACTGTTTAGAGACAGCTGACATGTCAATCTATTCTTGATGATTGACAGCTGGTATGTACAAGACACCCATCTATTATGATTGACAGTTGGTGCATACAAGACCAATTTAATTCTTATGATTGACATCTGCTTTGTACATGACACTTATTTGATCCTCTTGATTGATATTTGGCATTCATTATGATTAGCTGCCGGTATGTATAGGACACCTATCTAATCCAGATGATTGACAGCTGATACTTACTGATAGTCTCTCTACAGTACAGAAACGGGCTTTTATTTTCTTACGCATGATTTTTCTTAATGATATCACAGAGAAATCGATGAAGAGATACAGCACAGACAAGAGGTACCACCACAGAATAACCAGGTTTGTATTTTAACAGAATAGCAAATAACAGTCGGAACACAAACCATTCGAAACTATCGTGTAAATACCTTTCAGTTTTCTCATTTATATTGAGTTTTTTACTCTCTTTGTGACATATAATATGAAGTGTAGGCGATGATAAAAATGACATAAAGGAACGGGAAGATGAATCTCGAGACTTTGTCGATCCAATGAACTTTCTGCGTTATTTTCACTCGTCTGGCTGTTATCTTTGGCGAATCTCTCGAAACGGTGTAGTTTCCTTTTTTGTTCCGGATTCGACAAACGCCTTCGTCCATGACTCTGAGCACGATATCTACATTAGCACTGCCTTCGTTCTGTAGAAAGGATAAGAAAATAAGAATTGATCGTAAGAAAGTGCTGGAGAGGTCATAGCAAGAGAGCGGAAGATATTGAAAACATAATGTGTTAAAGAAGAAAGAGTGCTTGCGCGCTAAAGTAGCTTAGCTTTAACGACGAGTGAATAGGAATCAGAGTCTTAAGATGCGCCGTTGTATAACCATTTGTATATAGTTATATTTATATTTTATGGGTGCTTTTTAATATTGCGCAGATAGACGGTATGCGCTAAAAAAAAGCGCAGCTCTAATCAATGCATTTGACCATGGAGTGCGCGCTTTTCTGTGTTCATGAGTATGGACAAGTATATATAGTATCTATTTACCATGCATTTATAGAGTGCGCGCGTATATATTATATGCATGTATCCAAGTGCGCGCTTTTTTGTGTTCATGAGTATTGACAAGTATATAGTATCTATTTACCATGCATTTATAGAGTGCGCGCGTTTATATTATATGTTTGTATCCAAGTGCGCGCTTTTATGTTGTCATTCATATATGTATGTATCAGATGCAGAATGTATGTCGTACAAGTGCGCACTTCTGTAATGCCATTTCTACAAGTGCGCGTCATTGTTAGCAGTGTATATATGAAAACAGGATAACAGAACAGGCAACACAAGTAGGCCATTAAAGTATATATAAATTACACACAACGCGTGCGCATTTGTCTAACTTCATATAGTACTCACGTCTGCACTCAAGTTCATTTCCTTTGATTTCTTTTTCTTCATAAAATTCCTAGAATCAAATTCCGGTTCAGAATTGAGCACCAGTATATACTCCAACAAAGCGGCAAAAATAAACCCGAAAGACGTCAAGAGGAAGTAATCCACAGCCTTCATGTAACTGACTTTAGGCATGTTGCTATTGACGCTTCCTTGTAATAGGATCGACGTCAGGATGGTGGTGATACTGAGTCCCACACGTGCTGGCACGGCTTCCGGGTTCATGAAGAAACAGCACCATGATAAAACAACTAAAACTACTGCAGGGACGTAGATGGAAGATACGAAGCTTTCTGTACGCCTTCTGAATGAAAACACTGCTGTCAGCCTTGCGAATGACCCTGAGAAAAATGATGAAAGATAATGGAAACTGTCAATAATGGTAAGATATATGTGTGCACTTAGTTTAGATTTTAAGCAGACACAATATTGGAGACAAGTGATGTTGCGCGCTATGTCACACGACGCAATTTGTTGCACGCAATGTTTCTAAAATAGAAAACGATCCTACTTCAGCAACATTGCCTGCAATATTGCACCGTGTGCCCTTAGCTTAAGGAGATATCCAATGAGGTGCGCTCAACACACACTACCACTTGGTTCACTATCATGCCAACACTCAACTCGCATGTTGATTTTTGGATTCATCGAGATTTTTCTAACCTTTGCTATTTCTTTGCGATTTTGTATTGGTTGTTACATTAGTCAAATCAAACTGCGCCATTTCTCTGGAGACTATCTCGATTCCCTGAGAACTCCCTCCTTTCCAAGTATAGTTTAAGTCATTGGTTGTGTAAGCATCTGAAAATATAACACAGAAGCAAGATAAAACTTAAACGAACCCCTGTCAAAACTTGCACTGTCCTAAGTGACAAATCCTTGCAAGGAGTTCAAATAGTTCCTAGTGAGAATATATTACAATGTGTTTTTATTTTCTTACAGCTTTCAATCCTAAGTGGACAGTGCTGTGTATCCATGGGGTACAGACGAAGGTCCATGTCACACTGTGCAGTTAAGGTAATCCTGTAAACACAAAAAAAATAATGTAGCAATAAATGCTGTAAACGTTCTTTCATCCCGCGCGATAAAAGGAATGAAGTATGTCTGTTATATCTAACCACACAAACTGCGCATGCGTTTGACCCTTCCTAAATGGAACTAAGTGAACCAAAGTTGGTGGGCGCGCAAGTAGCATTCAAATTATACACCCCTTGCAGCACGTCGGAATGCAGCTCAATTTGGTAGACAAAACAATAGGTTCCAATTCTCAGGAGATTGAAATTATTTTATTTTGTCCTCCAAATTAAGCTGCTTTGACGTCACGTGAAAGGGGTCAATATATAAACCAATAAGATTCGTCGTTACTATTTACCTGCCACTAAAGTAAATTTTCCCATCAGGCCATATCATGACTCTCATATTCTCACGGGTCACGTGATGATAGGAGGATTTTTTCACATTCCAGAAGTACGTGTCTGGCGTCCAGAACATCTTGGTCGGGTCGGCTGCCATAGTGAATGGATCGGTGAAGTTGCTCTTAAATCTTGGGTCGTACCACCATTGTCTCAAGAAAATGTCGAAAGAATATTCCTACGAGTGAAAAGAACAGCCACTTTAAAAGATCAGCTATACCACAGGTATCCCAACACCCAATTTCGTTCTCTGTTCCCAATAGACGCATCAAGAGTTACGCGCTGCTGCTCAATGCGCATGCTCAGGGGATTAAAAAGTGGGATAATATTTTGTATAATATGCAATTTTTCGGTATATTTCATTCAGAATTCGCTTAACGTACGCGATCTTGAATATTTAGTGAAAATTGTAATTGACAAGAAAGATACAACTAAAATATAGCATATTTTTCAAATTTTATCTCACTTTTTAATCCCCTGAACATGCGCATTGAGCAGCAGCGCGGAATTCTTGATGCGTCTATAAGGGGATTGAAATTCTTTTGTTTTGTCCTCCAAATTTAGCTGCTTTAATGTCACATGAAAGGGGTCTATTTACATCGTAAAGGCGCCATTTTTGATGTTTCCAAAGTTGTGTAAATTTATTCAAGTGTATTGCTATGGGGAAGGGCACATGATGCATTCTGGTCTCGCTTTGTTAAAACATCTTTTCATCATGTCCCTTATGTTGCATTGTTTGTATCCAAGCAGAATGCACTTTATTATGTCTCTAGGAATTGGCGTCATTAGTGACATCAAACCAATAAAATCAACAGACAACATGGCAGCTATGACGTCATATGTAAACCAGTAAAAAGCAATGGCAGGTATAGACCCCTTTTCATATGACTTCAAAGCAGCTCCATTTGGAGGGCAAGGCAAAAGAATTTCAATCTCCTGAGAATTGGAAACCTATTGTTTTGTCCTCCAAATTTAGCTGCATTCCGACGTGCTGAAAGGGATCTATTATATAACGTCACGAATGCCAGCAACCAGCAATGTTTCTCTTACCATGTTAGCTTCTCTTATTTCCCCAAAAGAAATGACTTTAAACTCAATAAGCACCATGACTGCTTTACCACCAGCGTTTGGGCGAACTTTGCGGTCATAGTTCTTCAAGACGTCGTTGATAAATACTGATAAATTGTGTGCGTTCTCTTTGCTTTCTATCAGGGATAACGTTGCTGGGTCCTTGCCTTCATGGTTACTGGAAAAGACACGTTTGAACATTGATGTAAGTGAACTATAGTTAGTTGGTTATCATCTTCCATTTCTCCTTCACTTCCCTATCTTGTTCGTTTTCACCTTTCTCCCATTTTGCTCCTTTTGTTGCTCCCCTTTGTTGCTCCCCTTTGTTGCTCCCTTTTGTTGCTCCCCTTTGTTGCTCCCCTTTGTTGCTCCCCTTTGTTGCTCCCCTTTGTTGTTCCCCTTTGTTGCTCCCCTTTGTTGCTCCCCTTTGTTGCTCCCCCTTTGTTGCTCCCCCTTTATTGCTCCCCTTCGTTGCTCCCCTTTGTTGCTCCCCCTTTGTTGCTCCCCCTTTGTTGCTCCCCTTCGTTGCTCCCCTTTGTTGCTCCCTTTTGTTGCTCCCCCTTTGTTGCTCCCCCTTTGTTGCTCCCCCTTTGTTGCTCTCCTTCTCTCTTTCCTTCTCTATTTCTTTCTCTTCTTCCTTCTGTCTTTTCTCCTCTACTTTTTCCACCATCCCTTTTCCCACGTCTCATAATTCCCGTGATTGCCATAGTCCATGGTACACCGCATATAACAAGTTTCCTTACCCGCTACGGCATTCGGCGTCTGTATACCAAAGACAGAAGATGCAGAGTGTCAGGTACACAACACCCACGTGCATAGCGAGCGTGGTCACCCTGTGTGTTTTAGAAAAAGTAAACATTGTCAGCCAGTGTACCACTACACTACTACTAAACTCTGTGGAAAAAAAACCTTTTTAGCTTAGGCATATTGTTTTTCCATTTCAAAAAATATCATTGATAGCAAATACTGCACTTGGTCAACCCTTGAGTTTAATAAAGCTTCGCGGCACTTGCTATCAACTTTCAGACTAAAGTTGTATGAGTAAAATATAGGAATTTTCACCCAAAAACACTACATTTTTCTTGTCCCAAAATACCAACTTTTGATTAAAAAAGCCATCGTTATATAAATCCGAACTATCTTGCAATTAATTTGCAGCAAAGAAACAAAATGCTGTAGTTTTACTGGTGAATTAATGTTATGACATTTCGTCTGCTTTGCAGTCTTTGAACAAGAATTTGCCCTAAAGTCGACGACACTGAATTTCAAGTTTATAAAGATGTCAGAGCAGTATATGTATCAGGAACAGCGCTGTGGTAAGTCAGTATTGATTTTATATATAGCTATTCCCAAAATGTTGCCTTGAGAATACTGAACACTGTAGTGAATTGCAGCCCGAGTGGGCGCGGTAAATCATTTAGATTCATAATGAATATGTTTTAGATGTTTTAAACAAACAAACTTCCGGTTTTAACAATAATATTTTTGTATGAATATAGAATACATTTCGTTACATTTAATTGAAACATGGTAATACGCTGTTATCTAAGCTGTATTTGGTTGTACAGACTTCTTTCAAACAGGTCTCGACCATATTGATTCCTTGCACTAATTCTCTAGCTGGGTTGAAAACTGATAATAAAAAAATACGTAGGAAAAGTTTTCGAGTTTTCGAGTCTAAGATAAGTAGAGAAAACTCTTGTTTTTGACGGTCTATTATTTATGAATAAATTAAAGTTAGTGACATAAGTATAGCTAGCTAGTTAATACAAAATAGTAAGGGAATTCGAAAAAGAAGAATGTTTTCAATACCTGAATTTTTCTCACACTAATTTTAATTTTCGAGCCATGGCATAAATGTATAACATCAATATGGCTTCCAACATTCCTGCTTGCGTGTCTCTAATTCATTATTAAAGCCGTCCTTACTAAGCCATGAACCAATTACCATGCTTTATATACTTTCTCATGTCTTTGCCTACATTTCTTCGTCTTATTTTTCAACGACATTAAGAAATTTACAGAAAATATACACGTCTCTACTGAAGACACTTTACGAAGTACTCCACCCAAATCACGTGTTTCATAACTACCTGACGTGCGAGTTTGGATAACCGTTAAATTAAAGTAGCTTCTGTAGATAAACGGATTAATTAGCCTAATGAGCGAAAAAATCAGGACTTTAGTCACGAATGTTAATCAAAATCAGCAATTAGAAAAATTCGTTTTCGACTTTGTACCAAAACGATACACATAAAATATGTTTTATTGTAAGCAAAGTTTGTGATGCTTTTTGGAATTTTATCAAAGGTTTAAATGTTCTATTTTGCTCTTCATAATTATTGCTTCAAATTCTTGAATTGAGAAGGGAATTCATCAGTTTTGCTTGCCAGCCATACAGTTAATATAATAAAAGTCGAAAAGATTAAGAGATTCACAGTTTCATTCATAGCATTCGCAAAGAAAATTTGACAGCTACACAATGCTACCGTTGCAGCAGTCCATTCAACTTGTCACTGATTACCTAACATAATATAAACAGCGTTATCTTCTTTGATAAAACTTTTTCTATGATAATAGTTTCTTGTAGCAAAGCACAACAAAAGTCTAGTATTATATCGTACCTCATGTTGAAGGCATTAGAGGGAAGCAATCGTTTCACTGAAGTCTTGCAACAAACTTTAACATCGATATTTGCTGTACGAAGAGTGCTAGCAGCAGCTTACTGTGTTTATTGTAATTTTAATGTCCTGGATTTAGCCAGGTTTAACTCACGCTGAGTACTAACCTCAAACTAGTTAGGATGGTTGAGCGTAGTTTATCCTCACAAAATATTGTTTATTTTTTAAGGAAAACTTAGATTTAAATCAAAACATTTCTTGGAGCCAACGCTTCCGGGCCTTAATTTTTTTTGCTACAAAAATATTACTATTTTCTCTTTTGTAACTTTAGAAGATATTTATCGTCATTACTCAGTTCTCTAATGATTGTTAAAGTCTTGGAATTCGAAGATGTTGAGCGGTTTTTTCCCTGTTGGAGATCAAGCATGACGCGGTTGTTCACAGCAGGCAAAGGCGATTCGGGGCCTTCTGTTTGGCTAGGCATCCTCACAGCCACCTGCAACTACATTTATTTTGATTTTTTCTTCTTCAAAGTTTGATAGTAATCGTGTACTGCGTTGGCCTCTCACCAGTGCGACCCGGGAACTTTTTACGAACTCAGCGTCGCATTAAACCAGAGCTGCTTGTCGCTTTTCTTCTGTGCTTCTACGGTCTTCTCTGGTTTTCCTTCCTCCTCAAAAATCAACTTCTAAATCTTAGAATAGTTCAGTGGTAGAAGAGGGATGGAACCACAACGAAATCCCATTTATTTATTCATTTTTTTTTTATTTTGTCAAAACTCTGAGAATAGGAAAGGCGAGGTTTTGTTGTGCACAGAAATACTCTCCCTTTAATCATCTAAATAAATCTCACGGAATAATCTCACAATTTCCATCCTCCTAAATCCCACAACTGTCTGTTTTTGTTTGAAACTCTGTCATTTGCAGATAATAATTCCACATGAACCGAGATACTAAATTGTATTGACTATAAGTTAATTGAAGTGAAATTGGAAGTTTTTTTTGACACATTGTAAACGACATAACAGAATAAGAGGATTATTTTGAAGTTTTTTTGATTTTTCACATGAAATCTACTCATTCACGTGAAGATTCGCGTTTTTTTCTCCCGCAAATGGCAAACGTGACCAAGTTTTCTTCGTTTTCCTGTATTTCACTTCACCTTTTGCAAACTTTCTTAACCAAAAGAAATGTTATTTTGTTTATCTACGACTTGGAGATTTTTGCGATTCCCTTTTACTAATTTTAAAGAACTTTTCACTGGTCAACTGACGTTTCACGTTTGCCGTAAACGGGATTCTTAAACTCTCTAATAACCTGGAAATTTAAACGTGACAATTTTGAAGTATGTGACATCACTCTTGTCTTCTGCCATCATTTTGATACAAGCAGTAGCAGATTTTGTGAGGTTGTGTAGTTGGTGGTGGGGATAGTGTTGGTGGGTTGTCAATGGTATTTCAGGCTATTACTGTTGTTGGTTCTGGTAGTATTAGCAGTGTGGTTGTTGGTGCTGATGATGTTGTTGTTGTTGTTGTAGGACGTGGTGGGGTTGTTGCTCGTGTTTTTCTGGTGGTTGTGTAGTTGGTGGTGGTGATAGTGTTGGTGGGTTGTCAATGGTGTTTCAGGTATTACTGTTGTTGGTTGTGGTGGTCTGTGGTGGTATTAACAGTGTGGTTGTTGGCGCTGTTGATGTTGGTGGTGTTGTAGGCGGTGGTGGGGTATTGCTCGTGGTGTTCTGGTGGTGGTGGTGATGTTGGTGTTAGTGTCGTTGTGATGGTGATGGTGCTGTTGATGTTGGTGGTGTTGTAGGCGGTGGTGGGGTTATTGCTCGTAGTGTTCTGGTTGTGGTGTTGTTGGTGTTAGTGTCGTTGTGATGGTTATGGTGCTGTTGATGTTGGTGGTGTTGTAGGCGGTGGTGGTGCTATTGCTCGTTAGTGTTCTGGTTGTGGTGTTGTTGGTGTTAGTGTCGTTGTGATGGTGCTGTTGATGTTGGTGGTGTTGTAGGCGGTGGTGGGGTTATTGCTCGTGGTGTTCTGGTGGTGGTAGTAGCAGTGTTGTTTGGTAAATGATGATGATGATGGTGTATCACTGTATTGCTGTTGTTATCGATGATATTGGTGGTGATGGTTGTGCTGCTGTTGCAATACTCTCTGTGGTGGTGGAGTGTTGTTGTTGATGATAATGGTAGTACATGGTAAGTGTCTTTGGTTTTGCTATCGCTGTTGATGTTGGTGTTAGTATCGATGACGGTGGTGTTGCTATGCTTCATGTTGTCATGTTGTCGTTGCTGTTTCTGTTGCTATACAACTACTTCTTCTGCTGCTTCTTGTATTGTTACCCACGTTGTTACCCCTGTTCATTTCCTTCTTTCATAAGACTTTCATAAGTTACAGATATTATTCTTTTGGTTTCACTAGAGTTAGTTAAACAATTTCATTCAACCACAACAAATACCCTAATCAAGCCAACGTCAGTACATTTGTCATTATGCACTTTTTCATCAACCAAATTCAATTTACTAAAGTTCATAAAAACAATAAGTGAAAACATTTTGGTTAATGCACCGGAACTATTAGAATTATTTATTAAGGTGAGTCTGCCAGGGAAAAAATAATAAGAAATCCGTCTCACTTTCTTTTCGGGGAGAAATCTTTTAATCTATATATACCTTTTATTTTTTCTTTCTTTTTTTTTTTTTTTTTTTTTTTTTTGAGTGTATTTCTAAGAGGTCCACAGTTTTACCTGAATTAAATCCTTCCATATAATATTCGCTTTGAATTTCAAATTTTCTCGGATAAAAAAGGAACAATATTGCAAAGCTGAATGTTAGTTTTAAAATTACAAATTAGTTGAGGTAGAAAGTCAAGGTTTATTTCGTTCTCTTGTTTTGTTTTTGATCAAATTCAATTACGTTTTTCAAACTCACAAGCTTTCGCAGGGTCGTTGTGGTTGAAGGTATATTGTGAGACGAATTCAGCTATATCTATAAGTATCAGACTTATCTTACCCAAACAACCACTTGAATTCGAGATTTCTACAAACCTAACCATTCCAATAAGGTTATCTAGTATCAGGTAGGAATACTCCAGAATTGTAGAACGAATTAGCCTGTCGTTTCTTATCGGAATTACCTTTCAGCTCAGTTCAAATAAAAAATTAATTTTTTTGATTTTCAACGCACGATTCAAACCGCCATTGCAATACATATATTTGTAAAGATATGAACATTATTTCGATGCGAAACCGGTATTTCTCCACTTTTTGCTCATTACATATTGAAAGCACCAGACATGCACAATCTTGATTCAGTTCTGTCTTAAAGTCAAGGGTTATAACTTAGGTATCGTTTTTCTCGTACATGTTTGTTGTTACTTCAGCTATTCATGGCTGTCATTTTAGGCTAATGCTTTTTCTATAGTTCGGTGATGTTACCGACATCAATTAATGATTACTTGTTAGTTTACCATTGATACAAACTAGCTTAGGATTATTCTTCCGGCATTATAAAATAAATCTTTCTTAAGGTTTCATTTTGTAACACTTTTTCGACTTGTTTCCTTCTTTTCTATCGGTATTCTCCAACAGAAACATTCGCTCTCATGATCATATTCAGACGATTTGGAGTCCGAAATAATTACACAGATATGATAGAAAGTGACTCACCGATTCCCCTAAGGTTTCTTGTACACCATTCCTAATAGTATTCCCCGTTCTTAGCCTAAAGAAGATAGCTGGCGTTTCTCCTCTCTTCTGACGTAGATATTTCAAGTGGGAATGAACAGAAGTCGAAAGAATATTCCATAGTGTAATCAATGATCAGTGCTTCTGTGTTCTTATCAATAAATAATCAGGTGTTGATTAAGTATTCGATTCGCAAGTCATATCGGTAGGTAGGAATGACCATTAGGGACTCATTACCAGGGAAATAATAGACCAAACATCTAGAGGCGCTAATACAGCAATCAATACATTATTTGGCGACCGCAGTTCTGGTCGGGAATTGGCTACCGTGAGAAAATGCGAGGAAATCGAAAGGAATAGAAAAATGGTGAATGACAATGAAAGAAAAAAGGAATGAGAAGAAGGCGAAGAAAGAGAGAGGATTAGGGCAATGAGAATATTTTCGACTTTGATAGGATTTTTTCCCTCTCGCGTAACAAATAATTCAGAGCAAAAGAGAAGTCGAAAAAAAATTAAGGAAAAACTTTTGAAGAATTTTTATGGAAAATTTTAGACAAATTATACTTAATAATTAAGAAATACCATACCATGATTAATTCATGTTTTAGAGATGTTTTAGAATACGTTTAGTGACATTGCTCACGCAATGCACACTGCGCATGGTCAGCTGTTGACGCTGCTGACGAGTAAGTAATGCAGTAACCGGCTTAGAACGACTTGTTATGACTTCCAGCTGATCTGAAATAGTGACGTTAAAATGACGTCACTGCAAAAATGAGTTGTCATGAAGCCTGCGAAAATTGACTTAGTTTATATCGGAGGTAAATCTAGATTTTCAGAAGAGGTTTAATAAAATAAAGAAATAACCATTTTCCCGAGTCGCCTGGCTACTAAGGATGACACCTCAGTTTCGCAAATTTTCTCGATCGTGATTGGCTAATATTTCTTTCTCAGGTGACCTGGGTTAGTAATTTATAGCAATTTAAACTGATATAAAGAGTCTCAGCTCAGATAAAATGATAAGGAAATTCTACTAAAATCAACTTTTTATGCCAAAGTTGAGTTTATTAGAAGATCGCAAATAGAAAAACAAATAACCACTCGAGTCATAATCAGACCAGAATTTCGTATTCGTACAACGTCCGTCAAGTAAGTTCCGTGTAAAGTTCGTAAGCAGATGACGTAAGACGATGGATAAAAGTTTAAATATCGATCTATAACCTCTTACTGATTAAGTGAGTGAATGAGTGACACATTTGCATATTCAGACCCTCACAATAACTGGTTCGTAGACACGAGGTAAAGAGATACTTGATTTGAATTTGCCTGACTTTCGTTTAACCGTTAAACAAAACAACAAGCAACAGCAGCATAGGATAGGATTTGTACTAAGGATCATGAAACCGTACAACGACCCAGTCGGCTTCTCTGATTGGACGAGTATTAAATTAACAAACAAACGAATGAATGAATATATGAATGAATGGCTTCTAAAACTTCAACATGATAAAATCCACCAAGTGAGCATAAATATATGTATTCCCTCTTGAATCCACTCAAGAAACCAAAAGAAAAAACAATATGGCGGCGGCAACGACGTCACGTGCATTACCCTGTTTCGTCTAGGAATAGCAAAGGAACCAACATTAAAAACAAAGAAAATCGCTTTGAGCTCTTTCGCTAGAAAAAGAAACATTACAAGCTGAAGATGCAAAATTAAGTTACCTTTCTCATGACATTCTTAGACTCCAAGTCTCGCTCGTTATTTTTTTTTCCGGATGCACAACTTGAATCCAATTTACCAACGGAAACAAAATTGCCAGCTAGACTGGGAACAGGTCTATGGCATTCTCTACCATCGCATACCCCATAACACTTTGCGACTTTGGGGATAACCGCCAACCGTTCAAAATATTGTCCCAAAATTAAATCAAATGTTCCCTATATCTGCTTTTATCTGTAAAATATTCATAGTGATCACCTTTATTTTCTGAATTAATATTGTACGTTCAGAACATCAAGAGGTATGGTTATCAACTTCTTCAAGATTATATCTTTTTCTATTACTGATTGTTTTATTTTATATTCAAATATCAAAAGAGGTATTTTCAACATTGTCTGATCAGTTTTCAGTATGATAAGTGCGGATTTTACCCCCTCCCCTCCCCTCCAAGCCACAAAATATTATAGGTATGCCTATCACCCAAGGGGACTTGGGTTTGATTCTTGGACACAATATCACAAGTCAGTAGAGTTTCTCAGGTCTCTCACTTGATTGAAGGGTTTTTCTCAAGGTTCTCCGGTTTTCCTCCTTTCGCAAAACCTAATTAAATTCCAATTTTTTAAAATTTTTTTTGAGTTAGCCATGCCCTGACTTAGATCAGTCCAGAGGTTGTTTCAGGGTTCGATCTGTGAGTAAGCTGTGCCTTGACTTAAATCACCCCTAACGAGAGTAGCCTAGTATTTTTCCTTCAAAGCGCTTCTTCTTGCTAAATAGCCTATATCACGACTATTTCCTTTTTCTATTCATTTATATACAGCAGTTTTTGACTTCTCTAATCTCGCCCCGCGGATATTATGTTATGCAAATCATAACATCACAACTACGAATAGACGAGTTGCCAAAATGGCGGCCGACAATTCAAATGAGTTAAAATTATAAACCAATACCAGCACTAGAAAGAGCTCCTTTACTTTAGTAACATTGCAAAGATTCATTATGTCAGGTGTTATATCGGCCGAGAAAATATTTTTTGAAAATCGACAAATTTACGGCTGAGACGCTTGTACTGCATGATGGCTCGTATAGCGTTCACTCCCAGTCATACAAACGTCTGTAAATTTTTCGATTTTTGAAAAAATGTTTTCTCGGCCGATATATACTCCAACCCGATATACAACCTTTCGCCAAAGAAAATATTCAAAATGTGTTTTTACAATACAAATATGTGTTCGTATATTGCCATAAAAGCTCGTTATAATAGATTGAGAGAGCTAACGAAAAGTTAATTTGACAATAAACGCTTTTAAGATTCTATAAATGATGTAGGTGTGCCACAAATTGCAAGCCGAAAAAGTAGTATCCAGTAATAGCTTGAACATGTATCAATATGGAGTAGAAAGCGTAGACGAATAGCCAGAATAAGTTTTTATATGTTGACAAAAGTCTTCTGAGTTTTCGCTGGTTTATTTCATCACAAAAATCCCAAGAAGTTTTCGTACGACGGAACATAGAATCTGTAGAATATTACATGAAGTTTGAATGGTTTAATAGCCCCATGGTGAGCAAGTACGCAGGAAGCTAACTGCTATCACGATTCAAGTATATGAAGAATATTACCAAATTTTAGAATAAGAATTGGACAAGATATCATCATGGTCAGATATGCTTCATTTGAAGACTGCCAAGCAGGATAGATAGATTCACTCTTTTCGGGCATTTAAAGGTAAATATATATTCAACGCTTTTGTTTTGATATGCAATTCTTTGAATTATTTGTAGAATTTGTCTAAAACAGCGATCATTTGTTTCTCCGTTTTCGACGAACTAGTTCAGAAAATTTCATATCGGACGAGAATATGTTGTGTTGCCATCCTATTTTACTGGCTGGAATCATAATAAGTAGCTGGGATTAAAGATCTTAGAGTGGGTAGCATCTCCTTCAATAGTTTATCCCGCTGTTCAAACACTCGAATGATTTCGTTATTGTTTTTATTTGATTGAGTACGCCGGTTTCCTTTACTACATCAAAAGATTAACTTTTTAAGTTAAAAATTAACCTTTCTTTGCTTTCACTAACCAAACAAGAGAGTCTTATGTGGCAAAAAAGTATACTCATCAAAGTATTTCTTTTAAAATTAGCGCTCGAAAGCTTTTATCAACTGATTCCATTCTTTTTTCACTGAAGTGCAGAACTTGAAGTGCTGACACACCTCTGAAATGGCTTCATTGATCAAGCATTGTGATATCCAATCCATCCAGGCGTACATTTTCGTGGCTCTTGATTGGTTTTTCAGGGAAAGGAAGCCATTTTAGTGTCATGGTAACTTCGGTCATTGTAAAGTAACGCTTTTTTGGCGGGAAAGAAAATGAAACAAAACCGCTAAAAATATATTTTTGTTCCTACTTCGAGAACTCATATACCATAACTGTTCGTAGCTTACTTTGAAATCAATTTATTCTTTAACTTGATGACGGCAATGGTGATAAAAGTTATAATAAAGGTAAATAGTGATAATATACAATCATTGGATGAGGTTGAACATGATATATTGTAAATTATCAAGACCAAGGCTGTGTTATCTGCTAAAGCCATAGGCTATTGATATTTACGATATCATGCGAAAACCGAATTCAAAAATTGTTTTATTATACATTTTGTAAACTAAGAATAAAGATTTAATTTTACTTTCGAAAAAACAGCAAACGTATTTCCATTTCCATTGTGACCTTTGAACATGTCGAGTTCACACGATATCAGGGATTGGCTGAGGGCTCTCGGCCAATCAGAAGTGAGATAGTGAGTAAAATGTATAATAATGATAATAACCATAATGTTAATGATAGCAATATAACCTTAATATAACTATAACGGTCAACGATAACAATAAACTTATAACGATGACGCGAGGAAGCAATGAAATTGTAACAGGATGAAGATAGCAATCATGGTAATCGTAAAAATAACAAACCAACATGATAACGACAACGATTAAGATATAATGATATTAAACGACTATTTAACAATTAGAAGACGAACTCGAGATTTCTATCGGCTGATAGTTGACAAGGGGCTCCGGCCCCGAGTCAACTATCAAAGCCGATAGAAATCGAGAGTGAGTCTTCTAATTGTTTTAGTAAAAATCTCAACTAAACTATACTATACTAAACTAAACTAAACTTCACAAAAGCGCGAAGGAAAAGCCGCCATTTTTTCAAAACAAGTCCGGCTTTCTCTACCCACTATCTATCGGCTGATAGATAGTGAGTACGTTAGCCAATCAGAATGCAGGATTTGCAATAGTATAGTAGTAGAATTTTACTAAATATATATATATAGGATATTACATGGTCGCGCGGAGATACAAATTTTATCTTCGAGTGTTGATGTTATCTCTCACGAGTCAGGAGTGCAGCGAACGAGTGAGAGATAATATCAGCACGAAAAGATAAAATTCGCATATCCAAGCGGCCATGTAATGTTCTGTTTATTATATGAAATCTTCAAAGAAAAATAATAGAGAATTTGAGAAGCTGAGCAAAAAGTCGAAATTTGTCGTATCCCCACTGGCCACTGGTGGGAGTGGGGATTTCAGTTTTATCATTTTGATGTCACTTAATATCACACTCCATTTCATACAATAATAAACGATAATAACAACAATAATAAAGATAATAACACTAATAACGTTAAAAACACTAATACCGTTATTAAATGATTACGATAATATGATGGGAGCGATAATGATAATGATCATCGAAATGGGACGGGAATAATACTCAATATTGAATAGGAGATTTGCCGGGGTACTTATTTCTTGCACGGAACTGAAATCACAATAAGAAGGAAAGGAGAAGGAAAGAAAGAAGTAAGAAAAAAAGAAGGACGGAAGGAACTAAGAAAGAAAGAAAGAAAGAAAAAGAGAGAGAGAGAGAGAGAGAGAGAGAGAAAGAAAGAAGGAAAGAAAGAAAGAAAGAAAGAAAGAAGGAAAAGAAAAGAAACGAAAGACACTAAACTTGGCAGTTTGCCAACTAGTTTGAGCTGCGCTGATTTACGATACATAAATACCGGGGGCTATTAAAAAAAAAAAAGGAAAATTGTGTCTGTTGAAGTAACTATTATTTAACAATTAGAAGACGAACTCGAGATTTCTATCGGCTGATAGTTGACGAGGGGCTCCGGCCCCGAGTCAACTATCAAAGCCGATAGAAATCGAGAGTGAGTCTTCTAATTGTTTTAGTAAAATTCTCAACGAAACTATACAATTGCAAACAAGAGGAAACTTCACAAAATCGCGAAGGGAAAGTCGCCATTTTTTTCAAAACAAAGCCGGCTTTCTCTACCCACTATCTATCGGCTGATAGATAGTGAGTACGTTAGCCAATCAGAATGCAGGATTTGCAATAGTATAGTAGTAGAATTTTACTAAAACGTTTTAGACATTAGTCAGACCTTCGCTTCACCGATATCTCTGTAAGTTATCAGTCTTGGTCACCGTTGCTAAAATTACCCGTATCGTGCACATCATTTATGTTATCGATTTTATCACTTAGTTAGTTTTAGTTAAATGCGTGTGACTTCTGGACCTAGAACATACTTTCATTTATAGACTCCTTTCAAAATTAATTTTGATGTGAGGCTAACGCGAAAATAACACCAAGTCCATTGAGAGAAAGTGTGATTTCTTTTATATTTCCCAGTACTACTACTACTACTACTTTTAGAATATTTCAGTTTCAAAGTGGTCGACAGACTTTTTCATTTTGGGTGTTATACGTTTTAATCAGTAAAATTTAATTTGTTATGGCAATTTGCAAAACAATTATGGAGAATTAATTTAATTTTCTATAGTCTTAGTAACGACTTTGACACTAGTACATGGACTACAGTGCATTTGCTAATAATTATTCTCCGTTCAAACTGCAATATCTTTTTTATTCACATGATTTGTCATATTTTATCGCATTTTCGAAAAAAATAATCCCTAAATTGAAAAAAAAAAAAAAAAATCCTAGAAAATGAAAAAAAAAAAAAAAGAAAAAGAAACTCTATGAGCTTTACCGCTTATTTGGATGTAAAAACTGATTGTTTTGGGGCTCAAGGTAGGGGGTCTACACACTGCAAAACAAGTTAAGCACGAACTTTATGCTTTCCAAAGTGATTTATGTATATAATTAAGTCACAATTAGATTAAAAAAAGAAAAGGATCGGGTTTTTTTTTGCAAATTAGGCCCTCATAAAATGACCGAACTCTCCAATCCTATTCGATAAGCTAGTAAAATACTGGCAAAAAGGCTAGCTTTATAATCTTCAATACGTTTAAAACAATGCAAAAATCCTAAGTGAATGAAAGTTCAATTTGAATTTTGCATTCGAACGTGAACTATATTCTTGTTCGGAAATATTTTGTTAAGTAAATGGATGAGTAACTCACAGTAACTGTAATATCAAGGCATTGCAACTCACACAAAAAATCAAAACAAGATAAGAATATAATCCAAGCAATTCGCAGCAAGATATTCGCCACAAAAACTCCAAGTAACAGAGCAGTTTGCTAAGAATATTCCTCACGCCACAGCCTTAATTTTTAAACAACTTAAAATATCGTAAAACCCTCAAAGATCTCGTAGAATCTCTGGTATCGAAGATAAGTGTATACGTAGATAAATTAATATCAGATTTAACAAAGGTGATTACGTTGATTATTTGTTCTAGAACTCTGCTGGGTTCCTTAAAAACGTTTAATAAGAATCTTAAAACGTACAGAAACGGGAACTTAAAGCTTGGAAAAAGGCCATTAAATCTTGGATTAGAAAAAATAAAATTTCAAGAAGATATGAGTGAGAGTTTGTAGGACTTGTATTTAGCAATAATACTCTGTTTTTCTCTTTTTCAAAATTTAGCTCAATTTCTTCCAACTCATTTGGGGCGTCAAACTCAAGGTGGCTGGTTGGTTTAACGCCAGAAATTATGGAGTTTTAGGGGGAATTTGCAATGATCTTTGAATTAACACAATGCTTAACTCGTAACACAATTGTTCAGAGTAATTTAAAGCGTTCAGCAATTACGATTTCAGAAGCTTGGCCGTTAATTTTGATCAAATTCGAAACATTACACAAAATTAAAATAAATATTGTTATCTTGCTATTGTTTTGTTATCGGAATTTTCGTTAATATTTTAAAATTGCTTTCATCTGTGTTAGCTTCCGTGGTAACGAGTGATAGATGAAAACAAGGTGTGAGGGTCTTCATTTTGCCTTAATCCTTTCCAATCCTTTATCCTTTAATGAATGACGTTTTTTCCCCTGCTCATTAGCTTAAAAAAAATTAAATTTGGAGTAAAAAGATTCTCGCAAATGCACATTGTTTTTTGGTTGTTTACGAGGATTTCATACTGAGAATTGGCGTTCTGTCGTTTGGTGGTCAGGGTTTTGCTGTTGAGGTCTTGGAAAAGTTGTTTTGGACTTGTATTCGTGTTTCTTTGTGAAATAATAAAAACAACCATGATATTTACATATATATATCTATCTAATAATATTTTTTCTTGGTAAAATTATATTACTTTCTGTAACTGCTTGATGACTGTACAACGTTAATTTCACCAAACAAAAGGGAGAAATCAACTATAATGTTTTATTCATTAATTCATTTTTTTCCAAGCCTATAGGAAGATAAGCAGGATAGATTAGAGTATGCGAGTCCGTGGCTCAAGCGCGCACATATGCAGACTCCCCACTGTAAAACAGTCCAGCCTTATTCACCACAAACAGAATTCCAAGAGTGTGTTCCTAACATATTAGCATAGATCTACATTTCAGTCCCATAACCATCCCAGACTCGCCTTGGACTCGGGATTCTTCAATCACTTGAGCAACGCTCGCTTCGGTTAAAAATTTCTGCATCCCAGGACACGTTCATTGGTACGTAACTATAATATAGTTCTTCTTTCTCTTAGATTTGTGTAATTTTTTTAAGTCTAGGAGCTCAAATTTCGAAATTGTTAGTTTTAAAATTTGATTATTTTTTACGATGAAGGATTTTTAGCGTTTTATTTGACCGATTTGGCGCTTACTAGTATCAAGCTATGCTTACAACGTGCAATATACTACCCGCTAAAATATTATAATTCCTCGCCAACATTTACTATCAACTCGTAATATTTAGCTCAAAGTAGATAACTGTTTGTTTGGTTGATTTTTTTAGTACCGGCATTTATCTTGTCAATTGATTTTTAAGAGGGGTAAATTCAAGTAATTTTTAATTCAAGTACTGAACGATTCGCTAGTAAATTGAAATTGAAAATATCGACCATTCTCTCAAATTTCATAAAGCGAAAAAAGAACTATCCCAATAAAATCTGAATTCAAAAATTTTCAAACTTTTCTTTACAGATAAATTTATTTAGGCAATACTCTAACAGGCAGTTTACGTTCGCTACCATTTCAATACCGACACTTGACGGTACTAAATAATACCAAACTCGATTCAATACCTGCTCCGTTAAAAGAAATGCTACTACTACAGCTACTAAATCTTCAATTATTAAAGTATCTTTAAGCATATCGGCGTCCGTATTTCGAACGTAAACTTCACTACATACACCTAAATGGTCCAAGGACATTACTCACAATTGTAAGAGATTAGTTCGTTTATTTTTCAAGAAAATATTGTAAAATTATGTAATTTTTTTGAGCCTGGTTGCTGTAAGTTTGTCACTAAATTTAAACTCGCTTTTTTTTATGATTTCTTAACTGATTTTTACCTTCAGTCATATTTTTTTTAGCTTTTGAAGTTGGGATTGTTTCGGGGGTTTATGCCGGTCAGGAGAAGTGATTTACATCGTTTTATCGTGAATTAAGCTTGCTATTCTTTATAGTATACTTAATGTTTTTCGACCAAAATCTAGAAAGTTTTCAAAAATATTATTCCACACGAAAGAGCAAATTCTGATTTAAGCTTTGGAAAGTTTTACCCCCTCCCCCCACCCCCAATTTTTTTGGACATAAACACTGCATATCTACGAATCTAAACAAACCATATTATATTCGTTGCTTGCGAAGTTTTATGAAAAAAGGTTTTAAATTTTATATTTTTCATAAAAACTTATAGTCTTTCTTTGAGTCCAAGACAGAACGATTCCGTAAAACAGACATATTATCTAACACAAATATTTGTCGAGAATATTTACCGGATTTTCTTGCTTATTATCATAATTTTTCCTATTATCAGGTAAGCTATAGAAGGATGAATTATTTATTACTGGCGTGATTAACATTCGCCGATAGACGTGAAGTTGTAACCTCAAAGCAACTCTCTTTGGTTATTTTCAAATACTTAATTATCTGCTCTCAAGAACGTGATGACTAAGTCTTAGCTGAGATTTGTGTGGTTTGATAAGAGATTTAAATAAAGATTTTAGAGTTCAGTTCGTATTATGCAGGTACTTGGTTCCATAACAAGAGCTGGAAAGCTTTGTATCGTTGAAAGAAAACCGCGATGGGGTTCTAACTTGAATGAAAGGGAATTCATATCAGTTCGATTAAGACACGAATTGTTTTTATATCTACAGTTCTGTTAGACGGCTGGTAATTCAAAATCAGTAGGCAAGAATATTTTTATTAGTTTTCAAGGTTCGATTCAAACTTGGTTCTAACTTGTACACAAAACGCAACTCCACTACAAATATTAACCCTTTTATCATTTCGGTCAATATTTTTTATACCATTACATAATGTCTTCGAATAAGGACCAGCAATAACAAGCTTAAGCGATATTTTATTGTTATCTCGAGACATTCTTAGAGATTTGTCTGGTCATATCTACATTTGTCCGGCTTTGCACCTGTCGAGCCCAAGTCCTAAGATTTGCGTATAGCATTCCAGCACACATATTCGACCGTTCAGCACCAATATCCTACACTATTTTCCTAAAAACTTAACTTTGTTCGATTCTAGAAAATTTTTAATTTGATAATCGCATGTTCAAGATCTGAATAATCACTGTTAAACAAGACAGTTTGGATTATTGGATTCTTATTGTAAAGAAAGGCCGTTTGACAAACGTTTGAAGCAGAGGTACTGCGAAGCTACGTGCGCAAAGGATTTTGGGTCAAAATATCTGGTCCTAATTCTGAACTCAGAGCTCGTCCAAAAACGAAAACAAAACTGAAAAAATCAGCAAAACAAAGCTCCAATTTAACTGATAATCACCCCCAGGGTTCAATATGCTTACTCCCCGCCCCTAACTAATTGTGTCTTCCCAAAACTGCACTGAGACGAGCTTTCCTGTTGCCCCCCAAAATAAGTATAGTAAGGCTACAAATTTTCCACTAACTTCTCAGAATGTCAATGACTCAACTGTTTCAGCCCCAAGTTTAGGGCATCACAGCGCACCAATCGAAATTCTCGCGGTCACTGCTCAAAATGGGGCACATTTTCACAATCGTACAAAATCTGATGGATATTTATAGTTTAGATATTAGATTTGTTTTCGCGCCACAAGGTCAGTCAAAGCTCACTTAGATTCTATTTTCTATATCTATATATTTAAAATCAGTGGGTACCTATTTTATCGAACCCTGAAACAACCTCTGGGCTAATCAAAGTCAGTGCAGGGCTAACTCACAGATCGAATTGGATTTTAGTAATTTAGTAATTTAGTTCAGTTTTACGAAGGGAGAAATACCAGGAAACCTGCCAAGAATAACCCTTTAATCAAGTGAGAGACATAACAAACTCTACTCGCGTGTGATAGCAGTACTGCTTGAGAAGATGTATTAGTAATAAATATGACTGACGACAATGAATTCTATCCTATCCATGGGCGGAAAATGAAAAAAATAAAAACACCAAACGAACAAACTGACAAAGAACATATAATAGCCTTCCAAAAAATATCCAAGAAAGACAAAATAACTTACTAAATGCGACAAGATGGCTTTGAAAACCAAAGAATAAAAAACTGAAACTCCAAAAAATCACCATGCAACGTGCAAAACAAATTGCCAAAATAAAAACATCCCTTTGATTAAATCCGCCTTAGACGACTTCACGTTGTTTCCTGTTGTTTGGAAACGAAACTTAAGACGTCAATATCACGTTGCAATTTTTCTAGAAAACGGTGGGCTGAAAAAATTAAACAACAGGCCGAGTCCAGGTGCTTAAGATATCCCTACGAGGTCTTTAAATTTGGTTTCCTATATTTGCGTTGTTTTTCAAAAAAGACGTAAATATCACTTCAGTTGTCACTTTTCTAGAAAACGGTGGGCTGAAAAAATAAAAACAACCGGCAAAGTCCAGGTGCTTAAAACATCCCTCCAAGTGCTCTTTATACTGGACTTCTTTAGTCTTGCTTCCTACACTGATTCACGTTCTTTTTCAATCCTTTTTTTATTACCAATTCTCGGAATTCGAAACGAAATCCAAAACTATTGTAGTTAAACCTCCTGGAGTAGCTACGCGTGCGTAGAAAGGCCCGTAGAAGGGGGAGGGGCATGGGGGGCCTTGCTATGAGCCTGGTAGAATATGCTCTCACTTAAGTATAACCGTAAATTATCGGGTCAACAGCTTTTGCTGGAACAAACAATAGCCCCAATTTTCGACTTCTAAATAATTTAAGTTCTTAATTCACCTGTTTTTGTTTTTCTGGGACAAGATAGTTCCGTCCATAAGTGGCATTATTTTACTGCGAGCTTCGACTCAACAAGTGGACTATTTTCTCTATCGGGCAATATCCCCAAAAATCTCAAGAATTGTCTTGTTTTGTAAGTATACTTGCTCAGATTTCCTTGATTAATCACTCGTTTTTGCTTTAACTATCGTTTTTATTGTCGGCAAACTGTAATTGCTCGCAAAAAGCGGGATAACTAAGTTCTTCTCATCTAAGTGATGGACAAGGTCCACCTTGAGGTTCATCAAGTGAAAAAGTCTATTTTTTTCTATACGAAAATAGCTAAAAACATTACGGGACGATCCGCTTTGTGGAACTGCTTTTTCCCGCGCAAAGATAAGTCGACTTTTTGCCCAACATTTCGAAATCAATCATCCGTTGCCGTATCCAAAAAAAACATTTCTGCATTTCGACATCCGGAACTTTTTATCCTCGTTGTTCGAGAATATAACACTTCATAGCCAGTGGCTAACAAACCTGTGGCCATCATTCTGTGAACGAAATGGAATTTAGAACTTGATTTTTAGTACTCAACGGATAGCATCGTTATAGCAAGCGGCGCGTGAGGAAACTCGAGAAACTCATTTAGATCGAGAGAGAAAAAGAGAAAATAATAATAATTTGCTTCTGACTTGTTTTGCCTTCTTCTATCTTTTATATCTTTTTATCTTTCTATAAAATCCCGTCCGATTATTAACTACATTAAAAAGATGGGTGTTGGTCGTATAATTTCATTTGTTTTGCCATTAAGACTTCTAAGACTGCCTCCTTTACCGAATCAAAATCTTTAAAATCCAATCGAAATTTAGATGCGGATTTGTGTGAAGGGAGGAAAACCAGAGAACCCGCCAGGAAAAAACTAATTAAGAGCTTAGAAAGTTGTTAAAATTTACCATCGTACTGAAACAAGTTGCCCTAATTTGCTATTTAGCGAGAATTTCGATTGGTTGGTTCAGTTTCCTGGTGAGGCGACCAAAACAAGTCTCAAAAAAATTATCGCTCTGATTATAGATCAAGTTTTTTGTTTTGCCATAGACTTTGTAAGGGTTTTCGCGGAACAAATTTAGCTGAGTTGAGTTTAGTTATTTTCAGTTAAGTCGAGTCTAATTTTTTTTTCAGTTGAGTTCAGTTGTTTTCAGTTTAGTGGAATCGATTTGAGTTCAGTTGAGTTGAATTTCAATGACTTCAGTTTAGTTCCTTATATTGGTCTTCTTTAACTTCACTCCACGCCTCCAGTTGGTTGGTTACGGTTCTACGAAACTAAAGCACGTGAACATAGCTAACAGACCAGGTGTCCCTCATCCCCATTGACTCAATTATTTCAAGCCCATTTTGAAAACCTAGTATTCATTTCCTAAAATAAAAGATTACGAAATTATCCATGATGTTCCTCTATTGTCTTCACCCTAAGAGCCATCAGCGAAACATATTACTGCGAAACAACCAATCACATTCTTTGTTTTTCTTTTGGGCTTTTTTTCAATAAAGTGTTTAAGTAAGTTTTCAATATTGTTACTATGAACACAGAATAGCCATTCTCGGCTGTACTACTCGGGAAAGATCTAGATGTCCTTAGATAATTCAGCTTTGGGACACTTTGCAAAACTTTAGATATTACCAGAACACAACTGAGTTTATCGTCACCGAAAGCTATAAATATAATCAAGCTGGCTTAAGGTATTTCTTAAGGGATTTAAACTATTCAAACATAAATTGTTAACTACACAGAATTCGAAGTTGACTAATATCAAGTTGGGGAATCCAGCTCAAATGTGTAGAAATTTGGAAGAAAGATTGTTCCCAAGAATGTAAGAATTGGAAGATGTAGAGAAATGAAGACGATTAAATCTGTTCTTCAGTTTGAATAACTAGGAATGTTTATATTCTGGTAAATTACATTATCGATATAACTAGCAGGTTGCATAACATTACTTTCAAAAATTCACAAAAACTTAGGGAAAAAAATTAGAATTTTTTTCAGAAAATTTTTTCAGAATTTCATTTCTTATACCCTTGTGCCAAAGTATAAATTTTGTAATATATTTTGTATTCATTTTGAGTCTTATCTTGTTTGCAACACCCATTCTTTATCATTCTTTTTCTTTCTTTTACTATTCACAGATAGAGCAGTGGAAAATTCCTATAAAAGATGGATTTGGGATTCCTAAAAATTGTATTCATGGTCTCGTTGTTCAGCCTCGTTCACGCTTCAGCGGTGAGAGAGAAAAAGTACGTAAAATACATATACATATTTTTACAGTTTGAAACATTTCAAAACATTATTCTTCCTCCTCTTTTGCAAACTTTTTTACACAATATTTATGAGTTTCCCGTTCTTATTCTCTCGTTTTTAAACGAAAATCTGTTTCCCTAGCTATGATTTTATCTAAAAGATTTTTTTAAAGATCTTTTTTTTACAGCGAAGCTTACAAAATTTGAAGAAAACTTTTAAATTCCCTGTCAATTATCAGTCCATATTTTCTAGTCCAATCTTTTATTGATTAGACAAACTTGAATTCCTTGGTAACTATTCAGAGTTTTATTTCATAAAGTTTGTTAGTTTGCATATCTTTGTTTGAATATTTGAATAGAGTTGTACATTGTTCTCTCATAGTTTGTTAAAATATGTTTTGGTTTTCCACTTCCTTGCTATGAATCTATGAATATGTCTTGAATATGTCGGCTCTTTACTTTTCATCTCCAGTTACAAACAAAAAAAAAAAACACGACATGGTTGTCATGGAGATGTTTCAGAATATTACAAGACATTATTCTCTTCCTCCCTCACCCTCAAAAATAAAGAAGAGAAAATAATTATCTAGTACATAACATTAGAGTACACGACATATATCTTGAAAACAAATTCTTACTTGATGTAGTGCTGGCACTTGACCCTTGAAATATATATTTATCTAATTAACAATTAGAAGACGAACTCGAGATTTCTATCGGCTGATAGTTGACGAGGGGCTCCGGCCCCGAGTCAACTATCAAAGCCGATAGAAATCGAGAGTGAGTCTTCTAATTGTTTTAGTAAAAATCTCACTAAACTATACTATACTAAACTAAACTAAACTTCACAAAAGCGCGAAGGAAAAGCCGCCATTTTTTCAAAACAAGTCCGGCTTTCTCTACCCACTATCTATCGGCTGATAGATAGTGAGTACGTTAGCCAATCAGAATGCAGGATTTGCATTAGTATAGTAGTAGAATTTTACTAATACAAATTAGTAGTCACGGATTCCATTGTTACTCATGTTTTATGTCGACTCACTATTAGAGTGCAAACAGTATATCCGTGAAATACAAATTACTAAATAGCACAATAGAATTAAACAATAGAAAACAATAGCATTTTCACAAAATTACACTATTTAGTATAACTAATGTTTCACGGATAGAGTGAAGTGAATAAACCCGTGAAACAGATATTAGACTGATACACTTCAGTAGACCTTCATTTCATTGTTTTCTTTTGTGTCTATTTGACTATTATACCTTAACGAGCAATTTCTATTTCACGGGTTTAATGCCTCCACTCTATACTGTTTGCACTCTACACTATGAGTGTTGCATTTTGAATCACAGCCGGTTAAAACGACGTGAAACAGATGTTAATATCTGCTGGACTTTTTATTTTTAGGTCTGTCGAAGATTACAAAGAATCCATGGAAGAAGCAAAGAAGCTGTCCGATTTCATCAACAATGCTATCAAAAATAATGACAAGAAAACCAGACCAAACGCAGGAGGTATGACTGACATTGTGCACCAGCTAGCAGTTTAGCGTTTTAAAGCATGCGCAATAATATATTATGTCTTTAGAGCCTGCGTTTCTTTTGGTCTCCACCATGTCTCCACCTAGTAGCATGCGTAGGGGTCAATTGGGGAGGGGAAGGGTTGGGTTGGGGGAGGGGCAGTTGAAGGGGTTGGTTTACCCCAGTCCCTTACCCCAAGGCGCCGCTATACCAACATGATTGCAGGCTCGTATAGAAACAATCCTAATAACATTACTATTATTAGTTAGCCTCGCATCCAAGATAGTTTTTTTAAAGAATTGACATACCTTATTACGTTTCGAAAAAATCGCGAAATGAAGGTGTCGCAAGGTGGGTTTCTAAAAGGATTGTACGTGTTTAGGAACAAATTATGAATGATTTATTCAACAAAATCGCGAAATAAAAGTGATCAAGAATATGTTATTTTTATTTCCCGCAAAATCGCGAAATTAACGTGTCGCGAAAATTTCATGTAATAAAGTATTACTTTCCAAAAAGGCTTTTTGTAAACCACAACACTGATATAATCCTATAATTTCACTTCCCCCAGGGCACTAATTTTTAATATCTCCAGCACACAGCTGTCTAAGAATATTATTTTCGAACGTAAAAGATAAGACACTATATCAAAGAAAACGGTCGAATTATGCCTAATCTTTTTGTTTCAAAATCAAAAATAACTTTATCTTTTGAATTAATGCAAACAAAAACTCACAGAAGCTCGACATTTTCTTTGCCTCTGAACGCATTCGCCGAAACAAAATTCCACTGCTATTTTAAAGTATAAACTCGAATGTATAAGAATTCGCTAAATTTAAGGTAGTTTAGTAATATTCAAGAAATAGGTTAAGTTAAAAAACGAAACACATTTTAATGCTATTTTTCAATATTTAGAAACAAATTTGCGTTAGGAAACGGTAATAAAAGTTTTCATAATTATCAAGAAATTAAATAAAATTATTTCTTATTAGAATGAAAAAAGTAGTGTAAAATAGAATACCTGGTTTTCTCTTCGCTCTGGCTTCGTTTTTCTCCTTTTCTTCTTTTTAATTTGCCACAAATCACACTGAAATACAGGCTATTTTTTCACGCTTGAGGAATCGTCTCGTTTCACTTTAGCTCTAACAAACTTTTCATTTAAAAAAAGAAAGCTGAAATAATCTTTTAAGCTTTCTTTTTGAGACTCAAACTGAAAGATATGAAGATATCAAACACACTTTCTTCGCAATTGATTTGTCACAAATTGAGCCAATCAGAGCCAAGAATCACCGAGACAAAAAAACATGTGAAAGCCAAGTAATCGATCAGCGCAATAGATTATATTTTTAACTTGCTTTTTTTGTTTTCATTTAGCACATCTGATAAGATTTAATGCGTTTTTACGAAGCTCAGTATCTTAATTGTGAGCGTCTTTAACAGATGTATTGAATAATAGAATATATTCTGCCCTGAGGGGAAAATGGCACATCTACAGCTCATTTATTTTTCTTTTGTATAGACCCCTTGCAGCACGTTGGAATGCAGCTCAATTTGGAGGGCAAAGTAATTGGTTTTCAATTCTTAGGAGATGGACATTCTTTTTTTTTTTTTTTGCCCTCCAAATTGAGCTACTTTGACGTCAAGTGAAAGGGGTCTGTTCTCCTCGTTTTCTTTCCATATCAGAGCTATAGCAAATGATAAAATCAGTCTCAGAGTATGTTGTGTTTTTCTTTCCAGGGCCTCCAGTCGTTGTCCAAGTAGAATTTAAAGTCGTCTCTTTTGGTGAAATCAAAGAAGCAGAGATGGTAAGATACAAGAAAGAAGAAAGATTTTTCTTGCTAAGACAGCTCAGCCAATCAGAGCGCACCTTATATCAACCAATAATCTTTCCCCCTTGTAGATCTATTCGATGGATATATTTTTCCGTCAATGGTGGTACGATCCTCGCTTTGCTCATAACTTCAGCACTCCATTCACCATGGCTGCAGACGCTACCCAGTTGTTCTGGACACCGGACACATACTTCTGGAACTCCAAACTGGCCAAGTACCACAGGGTGACCAGAGAGAATATGAGAGTCATGATCAACCCTGATGGAAAAATTTACTTCAGTACGAGGTAAAATATCTTATTGCGAGAGGGGAGGGGGTGGGGAGTATCACAGGGTGACCAGTTAGAAAACCCTGATGGTAAGATGTACTGGTAAAAGTACTGTAGTGTTCGAAGTGGTTAGGGTAGGGAATGGGAAGAGGAGGATCAGAGGAGACGACAGAGTGACCAAGTAAAAAACTTGTTAGGAGTGGGTTAGAGAAATACCACAGGGTGACCATAAAGAATATGAGTGTGTTAACATAAGCTTTTTTTACTTTAATACAGGATTACCTTAACTGCACAATGTGACATGGACCTTCGTCTGTACCCAATGGATACACAAGAGTGTCCTCTGATTATTGAAAGCTGTGAGTATTACTGATTTAGCAAATCATGTCAAAGCAACCTCAAAGGCCCGGAGATACGGTGCCACTGTCACGCAACGTTGTGCGCAGTGAGATATTTTAGAGGAATGTCACGTGTAGAACTTTTCGTCTCCACAGTTCTGGTCACCAAATGTTTTTAAAGATTTTAAAATTTCATTGTTTGAGAACATCACGCATTTCCATTAAAGTTGCACGTCGTGTTGAGTGTTCTATTGATTTTTCTTGCTTTACAGACGCGCACACAAGATCTGACGTAGACTATGTCTGGAAGGGAGGAAATAGGCAAAGTGTCGAGATTGTCTCCAAACAGATGGCACAGTTTGAATTCATGGGTGCTTCTACGATTGTCAACTCGCAAACCAACAGTAAAGGTATCTTATCTAGAAACTAAAATCTGTGCCACTAAATACTTCACTCCTGTAGCCGTGAGGGATGTACCAGCCTCAAAAATAACCCACTTTATACTAGATATGCAATGGTTTCGAGTGGCATACCGTGGCATATCCCGCGAGTCACTCGTAGTTTCTAGTATACACACGAGCCTTTAGGTGATTACAAGTGACGAGTGGGATATCCACGGTTTGCCACGAGAAACCATCATATAACCCTTTTATCCCACCCCATAGAAAATACAAATGCGTAGATTCAATGCGCAGTGCATGATGGGAAGGAAACGTGAAATACCGATGAATATACAAAGACTGTCCTGCTTTCTGATTGGCTGTATTTTCTATGATGTGGGATAAAATGAGACCCTTGACCGCATATAATTCCAACGCTGTTTGTTCGGCAGGTTCATTTGCCAGTCTTCATGCAAAATTCCGCTTCAAGCGCCGCGTCAACTACTTCATAACAGCCACCTATATGCCAGCAATGATCCTGGTCATACTCTCCTGGTGTACATTCTGGATCCACAGGAATGCTGTCCCTGCCAGGGTCACCCTCAGGTAAGTTTTACCTTGTTGTATAATGTTATGAATTATAGAATATGGGGTGACATGGATGGCGCTGTCTCTCACTGCTTCGTAGCTCATGTCTGAAGTCACTTGTACGTGTTGTTCTTTCCCTTGCAAGGAAGATTTTTCTTCGGCTACTCCGTAAAAAACAACCTGCGCGTTGAGTGTTGTGTGTTGTAATGAAGTGGAAGTGTGAGAATTGAACCTCACGGAAAAGCATTTTAGTGGGAGTGACAGCCGTAAAATATTAAAATATTGTTTTTGGTTGTACGGTTATAAGAATTTCAAGGGAGTAGTAAAAACTAGCACCACCCATGGGACCATGAACGATTGCTGCAAATCTTGATTATGTTGATAGTTGAGCCGCGCCGGCGGAACGACTGCAGGTTGCGATGAGGTTGCACCGTTTAAAACTAAAATTTCAGGAGGAACGCATTAGTAGCACCATCGAAATTAGTTTCATCATGAAAATTGATTAATCCTTTATGTATCAACTATTTGTTCTTATATTTTTCAGTATTACTACAATCTTGACCACCATTCTCTTGTACGGCACTGTCAACGCCAGCATGCCCAAAGTCAGCTACTCCAAAGCCCTTGACTACTTCCTGATGACGTCACTTGGGATTATTTTTATGTCACTGCTGGAATACGTACTCGTTCTTAACACTCATCCTAACCTGAGACGAGAAAACGAAGAAGATGAAACTGCTAGCGAGCCTCTCACTTCAAGCGAAAAATCTGGAACTTCAAAGGTAAGTTCTAAAAATATCCTCTTCTACAGTGAATTTTTCTGCGCTAGTTATGCTCCGAGACTGCAAATCCACTATTTGTGCACCAAAGCCTGTACTTGTGCAACAAAAAGTTAGTATTTGCCCACCGAAAACACATATTTGCGCACCAAAAATGCCCATATTTGCACACCAAAAATGCCCGTACTTGCGCACCAAAAAGATGGCATTTGCGAACTAAAAAACTATACACCTTGCGCACCAAAAATGTCTCTATTTTCGCACCAAAAATGCCCGTACTTGCGTACCATAAATGCCCGTACTTGCGTACCATAAATGCCCGTACTTGCGTGCCAAAACGTCTGTATTTGCGCACTAAAAGTGACCGTCGAATATTTATTCTAATTTCCTGCAGGACCTGACACCTGAAACCATTGTAACTATGATGGACAAAACCTCCAACGGAAGAAAAGCCAGTATGAAGGATAAGATCACCACATGCCTTGCACCCAAACCCGCACCCAAGAATGAGAAAAATTTACCATACTTGGATGTGCACTGGATTGATCGCACCGCACGAGTTATCTTCCCTCTTGTGTACTTTACTTTTGTTATCGCTTACTGGATCTACTATGTCAGTCATCCAAAAACTGACTTCTCCATTTTTTAAAAAAGATCTCTTGAATGGACCCTTCTCAAAATGATCGTGTAGTGATGCGAGGCTAACATCAAAAGACAAAAGAAATCACACTTTTTCTTGATGGAATTTGTGGCATTTCTTTTGGAACATTTTTGGTCCATCTTCAGTCAATAATATTTTCAATGGAGCCTGCAATATTTACTGTCAACTTCATCATTTAAGAAATGTTGAAGGAAACATTACGCGTATTGAGGGGTAGAAACCGAAAGGTTCAATCAAAGGAAAGTTCGAGAGTACATTTCTTTATTATTTGCGTATCCGGTGTACCGGGTGCGTGGTATCATTGGGTTAGTTATCGTACATTAGCTTTGGAGAAGAAGACATTCTTTTATTGGATTTCCAGTTTAGAAATTATTTTCAGGCCTGTGAATTTACTGGAAGAACAAAACAGGAAAAGCAGGGACAACTGGGACACAGAACAATGTCCAGTTATGCCTTGGCCAAACCTTCCTAATGTGTTGCCAACGCCCACCGAGGACCTGATATATACCAGTGAGTATAGAGACTGTTGTGGTGCAATATCGGGTAGGTGTTGCACCCATTGGGGACCCGATATACCTATCTACCGGTGAATATAGAGACTGTGGTGATGCAGTGTCGGCTAGGTGTTGCACCCATCAGGAATCAACATATATCTACTTTTCAATGAGTTATAGGGCTTGTGGTGAGGTTATATCGGGTAAGTGTTGCCCCCACCTGGGACTTCATATACCTATCTACTGGTGAGTCCAGGGTTGGACATGAAGTAATATCGAGTAGGTATTGCACCTACTGGAGACCTGATATACCTATCTACAGAGTATACACTACATCAACTCAAAGAGCTTACACAGATAAGTGAAAACTAAAAGAAAAAATTGTATTACATTGAGTTTATCTTTTCAAAAAGACAGAAGGATAAGTTCCCAAGACCAGTATAGACCCCTTGCAACAGGTCGGAATGCAGCTCAATCTGGAGGGCAGAACAATAGGTTCCAATTCTCAAGAGATTAAAATTCTTTTGTTTTGCCCTCCAAATTGAGCTGCTCTGACGTCACCTGCAAGGGGTCTATTTCTCAATAACTCATTTCATATTTAAAATTTTTTATTCAAATTTCATTCTAAGCACCTATTGCTATACCTTGAGCATTTCTTTTCTTTCTTAACTATTGCCATTTTCATATTTTCATATTTTTTCAATAATTCAAATACATGGATCCAGGAACCAATTGCAAAATTCAAAAACAAAATTTGTGAATTGCAAAATATTGGTATCCATCTGTCATCCTTCTGGTGAAAAATCTTGTTTTATATATTCGACCATCATGGGGACAGCTCAAATACACATGTTTTGTATTATTCCAAGGTGACGGATCCTTACAAATTTAAAATCTAAAATATAACAAAAAAAAATTATTGTATTTATAATACACTTTGTTGTAATAGTAATTCTATGGTCATGGAATGTTACAAACAGACCAAATCTTTTGCTTTAAAAGCAGGTTGGACCATCATTTTTTCTTTATTTTTCATACTATTAACAAGATATGGTTTAATGTTTAACCTGGGAGATCAGTTTGTGTGCAGTTCAATCCAGCTAGAGTGGTCTTACTTAACCTGTAAAACAGCTAGTAGATCAATGGCAGTTAGTAGATCTTACAGTGGTTTTAAATTAACCTGTGAAACAGCTAGTAGACTAATGGAAGGTAGTAGATCTTATATCTATTGTTTTCTGTTGTGTTTACGGTCCTGTTGCTAGAACCTCGTTTTTTTGTGTTCGTTTTAGGCATCCAGCTTTTCTCACAGAAATTTGTGAATCAAAGGGGCAAGGAGGGGAGAAAGGGGTTTGTTTTAATTGTCAAACCACCCCTTGCGATGGGCCTGGTCTATTTGACTATTACACTATTACAAGATTTTTTGTTTCACAGGTTAAGTAAACTCACCCTAAAACACATTGTTAATGGAAGAACTTACATAGCACTTAGCTTATATTCAAGTCTGGTTTCCACGTGTGTTTTAACCTATTTTCATTGTATTTAAAATCAAAACAGACACAGTACAAAACAACAAATTACAGCAGAAAGTAAGGTAAGACATGTGGGGAAATGTGTGAAGCAAAAAGCAAAAGGATGAGTATGAAAAAACTTTGTAAAACATGGCAAAAACCAGGAAATATTTTTTGGAAACCAGACTTATTTCATTTATTAATTTGTACTACTTTAATGTACTATTAATGGTATTATATTAACTAAGTGCTATGTAGTTCTTTATTCCCATCATGGACAGATCCAGGAAGAGGGTTATGGGGGTTGCAGCTGGCTGGCAGTGAGAGAATGATGGCTAACTAGAATAAGGAATTACTTTTGCTTCCCTTTCCATCATATAACCCCCTTGATCTGTTCCTGATTTGTTTAGCATTCTGGAGTTGTTGCTAGGAGACAAACACACTAGTCATCTTGATTTTGGACCTTGTGCGCATGGAAGAAAGTATTGAATAATACTTTTGTTGGAATTAGTTACAAATATTCACCCAGATTTGATCATTCACCATTTCCATATATCAGTTAACTGGTCACAGTCAAAGCATTCAATTGAGGCTGCAAGGTAGTTTCAAAGGATTATTCAAATTTGAACCTCGCAGCCTCGACTGAATGCTTTGTGTTTGACCAGTGAACCGATGTATGGAAAGTGGTGAATTTGGTTTTCCAACATGCTGTAAAATAACTAGGCCAATTCAATATTTAGATCACTGGTCCCACATGGGAGAGCGCATTTATGTGCATTATTAGAATATTCTTTACATAATTTTAGACATTATGGATGCCCATGATTTGACATGCAAGTGAGGCAAATGGGGTCACTTTAGCATTTGACCTAAATGCCTCACTTATGTCAACATTTAAATGTGGCTCAACTGTATGAAACAGTATGAGACTGGCATCTTCTTTTAATAAACTAATAACCAATGCGTAATTGTTGAGTATTATCTTTGATCACTGATGTCCAGAAATGATCTACTGTTGTCAGCAGTATTTCTAGTGATGGTATATGAGAATGTAGTGAAATGATGCGCCGTTGTCTCAGGACATGAAAATCTACAAATGACATCCTATCCCAGTAAGGATTCCAGCCCTGATAGTAACAGGGAATAGAACAGGTCCGTGCTGTCATCCTAAGGTAATCTTTTCAAAGATAGAAGCCCAGTGAGAAAAAAATTAAAAAATGTCATAATCAATCGCCATTCCCCTACCAAGTTAACCCCTATCGCATATAACTTCTACAATACTAGGTTCCATTAGTTCTGCTTCCACACTTCTATTGACGGCACTGTTCACCACCTCGTCTAATAACACATGAACAAGATTCTCGTCTGATACAAACCGCCAAAGATAAAGCTGTAGATAATGTGTATCCACTTGAATCTGTTGTAGGCCATATTTACCGAATGTACGCAGTCTACAACACTCCAGGAGGGTCTAAAACAAAAGGTTAGCTTGTGGTTAGGATGTGAAAAATTGGAGTAGATGAGAATGGGCCAGGAGTAGGAATCTACAGACTTACAGTCTGTGGTAGATAGTGGTAGATTTAGGCAGCTTTAAAGCTGAACATCAGATTCATGGATACAAACTGTAACAAAATAACTCCTACCTTGAGTGCTATTTTCACAATCCCTGTGAGAACAGAAACTTTAGAAAATTCAACAGGACTAAATATCTCGATTTTCTCGGAGAAAAGTTTCTGGATGTTACTAAGTAGACTTGAATCAAAACCAGTACTATAAAGAAAGGAAAAAAGGACATAATTATGAACCATACATTGCAAAACTGTAGCCGTACTATGAAGGTGAAATACCTTGGAGTGTAGCTAAACTGTGATCGACTTGGCTTTGCTTGGCTTGATAATGAGTAAGTGAATTTACTGGAATCTGTCGATGGAAAATAAGATCTAGAGATACCAACAAGGGCTTCACAATGGATTTACAATTCATTATTATGTGAGGTGTGAGCCTTTCTAACTCCCTTGACCATTCCTTTCTCATTCATCCTTTTCTCATTCATTCATTCTTCCTCTCATTTAATCCCACTCACCTGAGCTGTGGGCCTTCCTCGCTCCCTCTTCATACAATTGCCCTACTTGAGTATCAATAGCTGTCACATCTTCAACGATTCGCTTCATCACGGCGCGCACATTCCGTGGTTCAATAGTATTGATCCAGTCACGTGTATCTACACTCTTTCTTATCATCTGCAAGAAGTAACGAAGATTAAACATCCATGACTACTGGGGATATAAAGGCAATTTTGGGGGCGATTTTTAACGGGGATTTTACGTCGACGGAAATTCGCAGCTAAACCGCAGTTCAATTTGAACACCTACGATATCGCGGCGACGTGAATTTCCGAAACCGCAGTGAAATCGCCGGTCGTTCACCTGCGCGATTTCCCGTCGCCATGAGAATCGCGGCAAGAATCGCCGCAAGAATCGCCCGCGTTTAAAAATCCAAAATGATATACGCAGTATTCCCCCCTAAGGTGCAGCAAACATCAAAAGTTACTTTTGAGTGAGACCAGTCAAAATAAAGGTTGAACAACCTAAAAGGTTAGCACTTTAGAAGCATGAAATTTCACTTACACGGTGTTTCATATAGGACCGAGAGCCTCTGGACGTGTGGCAAACATATGGGGGAAACCCTTCGATATTCCAACCACTGATGCCACAATACGTACCTGAGATATGACTAATCCTTGGATCTTGACGTAATGATTGAGTAAGTCCTAAAGAAATAAATTTGCAAAAAATTACAGATCCTTTTAGCTTGGGCGTAATGTTTCCTGATTTCAGCCCACGTGTCATTCCCTTGTGGCGCAGACCCGCAGATGTAAGACCCTACTTCAGCAACATTGCAGCAAGTTTGTGCGTCGCTTTAGGACATAAGATTCCTGATTAGCAGCCTTGAGGACTAATGGACGCACATGGAAAGATCGCACAAGTTTTTTCGTTTGGCGCAGTCTTTGATGAATTAATTTAATAATATTTTCGAGGTGAGCCCAACGAAAAAGTGTTCTGGGGAAAATGATTTGAATTACCTGTGCTATCGATCTAGCTTCAGACACAAGCTCTGATACTGGTGTCCGGACACAACCACGACGAAGCTCTTCGTCCACTGGAAACTGTTCATCCGTTAGACTTAACTAATGTTGAAATGGAAAAGAAGGAGGAATGAAATCATCATTACCACCATCACTGTTATCATTATAATCACCATCAATGATCGCCATTATAATCCTCGACAAAATCATTCAACACCATTATCACCAATCTCCATCTTCATCATCATCATCGCCATCATCAACATTAATCATTACATTACCATGATCGTTAACATATTCTGGCATGTTTATATTACGGAACACAAAGATCAAACACTAAGGCAAAGAAGTTTAAGAATTGAAGTGGGTTTAAAGGGGAAAGCAAGACAACTATGACCAGAGATCATAATCACTTACCACATAAGTAATAGTGGATTCATGGAAATCAGTACAGAGTCTTGACAGAAGAAGAACCAGAGATGGAGGTGGTGAACTAGCTTTGTTGCAAAAGTCCTGGGAAAATAAGTGTCATCAGTGGATGCATTGCGTCTAAACAGAACTTACTCCCTCTGACTCCCCCCTACATGGGCGTCCTTGGAGGGTGGAGGTTATGATAATTTAGTCTTTAGCCTTTACCTTGGCAGTTTGTAGGACGTGTTTTAAGAAATCTACCACCAAGCCTTCCCGTACGTCATCAGCACAGTATGGACCACGAAAATATGGCTTGACGGAAAACGTGATATCAGGACCTATAAATGCCTGTAAAAAAGATATTTAAGAGTTATTTATTATTCTCTCTCACACCATAGTCACTAAGAGGCGTGGTCAAGAGGAGTTGGTTAAGAGACAATGAGATGTTACCTTAAGATAGTTGAGTACAGTTTTGATTTGATCCAGGATTGCGTTACTGGTTTGTGTAAGAAGATCCGAGAGTGCGTGACTTTTATCTTTGCCTGTCTGTCGGGGTAACGCAGCTAATGCTTGACGAGTGTCTGTCAGACAAACTATAAAAGAACAACTATTTATTACATTCATTTCAAATCCTTTCAGGATATTTAACAGAGAAGTTTCGTTGGTTGGCGTTGGATCCCTCCTAGGTCCCTTACCCACATGCTCCATGAAAATTGGGTTTTTGAAGACAATAATTCTATAGTATCATCTGGAGTTGTTATATGGGAGTGAACACCAGATAGGCGGCTCGGCCTCTACTGGATCTCTTCAATATTTTTCTCTATAGTATTTCTACCCATAAGTAACACACGTTTTAGTTTGATTACCTGCAAATTGTTGTCGTAGGCTTTGAGTATAAAATATTACTCGGTTGTGCGCAGATCGGGCAATGATGTTTGCTCCAGACCTTGATAAAGAAAAAAGGAGAAATTACATAAATAACGAGCAACATTCAGTTGAGAAGACAAGAAGAAATACTAAAATGGCAAGAAGGGAAGGAGTAAGAATAAGACAAGAAGAAAAGCTTTGTGTCTGCAGTGCAATGAAGTGGCTTGGAGTATCACTACTCGGTCTTGATGGGGAGCAAGTGCTACACACACCCCACCTCTTCCCTCAGCATTTTACAATCAGACCCCCCTGCCCCCGACAGAGAGGGGAAGAAGCAAGGCCTCTCCATACTAACCTGCTAGAACCAATATCTGGAAGAAGCTTATGAACTGCCTGGAGACGACGATGAAACCGATCTAATGCACGCACCAGGAGAACATTATTACCAGTATCAGTCTGTGTGAAACAACATCATATACATGTTAGTTTGTAAACGCACTTGAAATGGGTCGGTAAACTGATAAGAATGAGAGGTGTCCAAAATAAAATAAGCTCTTTAATGTTTGGTGTAATGTTTTTCCACTTCAAATGATTTTGGGAATAAGATTCCTTGTTAAGCCAGGGACCGCGGAGCAGGTGGGGCTGGGGGGCTATAGCCCCCCCAATAATGGAAGCATGCCCCCAAACCCCCTAGGTCTTCCAGTATTTGGTGGTCATTAGCCCCCCAATCAAAATTACGCTCTGTGGTCACTTTAAGCTACATCGATACTAATACATCTTCTTAAGTTTTCCTGATAAAAAAACTCTAGAACATGGCATGTGGTCTGAAATGGAAAAAAATTACACCAGAAATTGACTTCTATATTGCATTTGGTACATTACACACCTCAAGTTCAATTCTAGCTTCAGTGATTTTGAAGTACTGGCCCATCAACGTCTGCATGAAACTGGACAGCTTCTTGGATACAACTCTTTCCAACTCTTCTGGATCAGTCACATGACTAGTAAACAATAAGGAAAGGAAAGAAAAGATGAGGTGGCCTTTACAACAGAAGCTGAATTACAAGATACACTGTATGTTGGGAACTTGATGGACTGCTTACAATCTTGAGTGATGAGTTTTTATTCGAGAACTCTGTAATTATAGGAGAAAGAACTCCCAACCCATATGTAAGGCCAGATATGATAATATTGAAGTAACCAACAGTTTGCCAGCAAAATAACCAAATTTTGAGTTGCAGATCTAGTCACTTACTCTCCAATTTGCCGTTCTACAAACTGTTCTTTATAAGAAGCAATGACCAAGCAAACAGTGCTTAGAAAGCCATTGCAGCCACAGTCAATGAACTCCAGAAAATCCTGAAGAGAAAATAGTACATTAAGCTCGGTTATCACTTGATACACAAGTATAAGCATAAGCAACGTACACAGACTCAGTTATGCATTCAGCAGCAAACATCTTTTCTCAACCCTGTTTGAGAAGAGATGCAAGGACTGCCTGTTTTTTATGTCACTTTATACTGCAGTGGTCCATACCAACAAGTTCAATAGTTTTTGTTGCTTACCATAGGTCTTTGATGCTTGGATTCTTCAAGTGTGTCACCTTCTGATGCTGTATGAGAGAGAATAAGATTTCTTGATTACAATGTAAACAGAAAACCAAAAAAACTAAAATTCAAGACTAAAGAGCCAGTCATATGCATCTTTTAACCCTCTTACATATCGTGGTTCTCATGTACGAAGTAGTAGGTAAAATATATACTACACAGCAGGGACTTATCTCCTGTATCTCCATGAGATGCCTAGAGGTGCCAGTCTCCCCTCCTAACCCCATTGCACCGTCATTCTATTATATCTTTGCCTTCATGATATTTCTTCCCACCACATCCTCTTTACTCCCTGTTAGGTAACTAATGTATTAAGCTGTACCCTCCACAGGCTGTAAGTCTTCCTTTTTGAGTTGAACTTGTGCTTCAAGGATTCTTATGTTTTCATTCAACCTTTCCCTTGCCCTATGAGATAGAGTATTGCACATGAAAAGACACTTGAATAATGGATATAACTACAAAAATATCAAGAAAAAAATCTTATTCTCAAGAGAATGACATTGGGTCTGAAATGGAAAACCTTATGCCAAAGCAAAAGAGGTCTATTCAGAACAGGGATTTGATTTCTAACATTTGCAGGGAAATCCTGGGCAGCAAGGAAGGTTTACCAATAAACCAGTCTTCTCTAGATCTTCCCCAGTACAGCAAAAGAGTTTCCACCCAAATCTATGCACTGCTTTACTATTTACTTACTGAGTAATAAATTCATCACACAGTTCATCTGCTGGCTCACGGAGTTGAAGTAACAAGTCTACACACTCTGCCAACTGCTTGGGTGTTGACTTAAAGGAAGATAATAAAAAAAAGTAAATTATTTCTATCTAATGTATACATGACATCACAATCAAAGTCATTGAAACCAGGAAAAGCAAGTCAAGAAACATTTCTAAAACAGATTTTAAAAAGTGGATGAAATATGGCATGCAAACTTGCAGCAAAGATATAACTATCAGATTGCAGATCGTCATGTCAGACATGCATGTATACAGATATACCATACAATGTATACCATGTACGTCATATGGCATGTCTACTGTATGTACTATGTGTATCCAAATTTTACTGTATGGAATCCACTGTAGTAGGGAAGTGATTTCAATAATTCTATACCTTTGGGTTTCTTAGTTGCTCTCTTAGTCTTGTTATAAGTTCTTTGACTATTTCATCACAGTCTTGATGGATTCCTTGAAATGACGGCATGTGACTGTATTGGTGTAAGACATCCCTGGCTTTTGTGTAATACCTGTATTTATAACCATACCAAATAATATTTTAATAACATAGAATCCTGCACTTCTGCTATATACTGAGCAGAGGGTCCTAGGGTGCCATGAAGGGAGGGTCCAAGGAATGAGCACAGTAGATGGTCCATGGGGGGAGGGGTATCCTAGGGGTGTTCTGAGAAGATCACAGTTTGTCTGGCTTTGATGCAGAGTCACAGCTACCTTTCAAGATGGTACAGGGAACTGTGAAGGGGACTATTGAGGGAAAGATGATGGCAAAACAGCATCCTACCACGGCACCTTATTCCAGCTAGAATGAACCCACAAGAGATTTACATGATGATGCTTTACCTGACAGCCAGTCCATATTGTTCCATTTCTACACATTTCTTTAGTCTGGATGGTAACTCGAACAGAAACTGAAGCTAAAATACAATACAATACTAGACATCAACAAAATGATTCAAACATTTGATTACGGACTGAAGTGAAAACAGTTTCCAGAACAGACACAAGAGATGCATAAATTAGTAAAGTACCTTAGTGAGTAACGTATGGACGCCAGATAATTTTGTAATTTGTTGCCGTTTGTCTTGTAAGGTGCCACTAATCTTCTCACTGAAGTCTGTGATGGCAGACATATTTTTTTCAAGCTCAGTCATCTCTTCTTCCATTTTCTTGAAATCATGTTTCATCTTTAAAAAAAACAGTCATGAAAATATTTATTTTTAAATTTATTATTTATCTTACCTATCCAGAGGAATAGGAAGGGGGAAGCAAGCATCAGTATAACCAATGGAGTCTCAAAAAGGCTCCATGCTGGCACCCGGATCCAATACCAACGTGTAACAACCAATTACAAGAAGTACTGGTTAGTCCTTTCCATGAGCTGCTTTATTAGAAACATCTTCATCTACATTCATGACCCCCTTGTTCTGTCAACCCCTATGACATTGAAGCTACAGTATAGTTTCCTAAGATGTGACAGGATATTGCATTGCTGACACAGAAGCTAGAATACTGTAGATATTATGCTTGCCTTTCTAATTGTATCTGTTGCACTGATAAACTTGTTATAGTTCTCATAAACCAATGTCTGCATATCACTGTCTAATGCCTTGATCTCTGAAGTGAACAACACAAAAGTTTTCCATTAGTAAAAAAAAATGTGACATTAATTTTAGGATAGTATATGCAGTATGTCATTCTACAAGGAACATCAGGGATGGATCCAGGGGAGGGGTGCAGGGGGTGTGCACCCCCCTGGATTGACTTTGTGCTTCTATTTTGAAGATAACCAATACAAAGTATAATGTTTCCTTCTTTGATTCTGAGGGTTGCACCCCTCCCTGGGCTGACTTTGTGGCACTACTTTGTGACTTGCAAGATATCCAACACAAGGATTTATTTTTGGGGGTTTGGCATTTTCCAGGACAGGTGCCCCTGCAATGCTCCACCTCTCCCTGAACAAGATCTTGGATCCGCCCCTGATCATAGATGAATCCTTACGCTTAGAGATATCTCCTTCTTTATCCATGAGTTCAGTCAGTGTTTTTTCTTTGAATGTCTTGTCCAAGTACGTCTCAGGTTGGAAGTGAGCCCCATTGATGTCACATGGGTCAAGGGATGTTGGTTTCCCTGTCTCTTCACTGACTCCATAATACATCTTAAGAAGGCCACGCTTTTGGCGATGCCTATTGCGAGCTGAATCATCATTCTCGTCTGTAATAAAAGTTAACAGAGTTTTGAATATTACTAGTGATGTACTGATTTTGAAGTCAAACACTAAGCTAATATTACCTCAACAGGGATAAAGGTAAAATACAGTATATACAGGAATCAAAGAGATCAGAAGAAGTGTATATATTATAAGAGTGTTTGCATTACATTTGCTTTAGTCAATATTTATTTTCTTTTAGATATTTTTATTTTTCCCAGCCAGTTTTGCTATGAATTTCATATGAGTAAGAATTCAATAAAACGCAATCGGGTTGAATAATCAAATCAAATTGCAAAGAAATACGAGTTATATGGAAAATTATACGCATCAATAGAAGTATAGATTATTGACCAAATTTAGTATTGATCATTAGTGATCATAAAGATCAGCTGTAAATAACATTCTAGAATCAAGAGCCTCAAACTTGGGCAGAAATCGCTTCCATAACTTGATCGCAGAACAAAAACCGAGAAAATATTATAGCAGAAAGATTCACTGAATGTGTTAGATCACTACTAAATCAATACAAAAACTGTTTAAGAGCTCTGGGCTATAAATAAACTAGATCAAAAGTGCAAAAGATTAAAAAACACCAACTCACCGTCCGCCATCTTGGATCTGACCTGGTTACACGTCAGAGCATGCGCAGTTTATATTCGGTCAAATTTGTTTTGGGGAGGAAAAATTTCAAGGTTTGGTTGAAAGAATTCCTAATTCTGGCTTCCCTAAGACCTTAGAGCCCTCAAATCCGCTTCAAACCGAAGCCAAAGACGTTTGGCTAGCTTCTGGAACTGTTAGAAATTTCCTAGCAAAGTTGGTTGATTTTTGGTGTGGCTGAGTTTCGAGGCGAAGCAATTTCAAAATGGCGGCCAACGTGAAAATTGGAATGAGGGTTGAAACTGTCGGTAAAGGACAGAAAGGAACCGTGGCTTATGTTGGATCAACGTCATTTTCTACTGGGAAGTGGATTGGTGTGATTCTTGACGAAGCTAAAGGAAAGAATGATGGAACAGGTGAAATATTTATATTAAGCTTAACTATAATGGCATGTAGTCAGTGTACAGTAAGCTTTACTGTACTACATATTCCACAGTACAAATATGTACTTTATTTACGTCTACACTTGGTTACTACATGATCATGAAAACTGCATGTAATAATCAAATCGCGGAAAGTCCTAGTTAGAAGCGAGGTACCAATGTACAACAATGTAACGATGTACAACAGAACTTTATTTGATTGGCTTTGATCAATGTTGTCTTCTCGTTAATTTTTGTGAGAAGAAACGTCAACAATCAGATTGACTGACAGATCGACAGGTGGACAGACAGACTTGATAATGGACTGACAAACAGGCGGGCAGTTAGATTACACAGATGTACAGACAGACATGATTGACTTACTGATCAATTCTTACAGTGATGGGTATCCCCTTTTGCAAGACCCCTCCCCCCTCCCCCATGTAGATGTAGATAGGGAGTTCCTAGACCAATACAGCTACTGTAGATGTAGACATCAGCCTTCCCATAGTGCAGTCAAACCTCTACATAATGCCGAGGTGGCCATTGTTGGGAAGTGGCCATGAGGTTCGACTGTATTTTCTTGATCTTTTGATATCAGTTTCTTGTTGACGTAAAACTATATGATATAGTTTAGTAAATAAAATACAACTAAAAGCAATATTAAAAACTGAATATATTTGTGACCTCTCTTATGACAGTTCAAGGAAAAGAATACTTCAAGTGTCCAGACAATTATGGAATATTTGTCCGACAGTCTCAGATTGTCATTCTTGATGAGAAAACTGGATCCCCTTCTCCTCCTAAGCTAGCAAGGCCTTTGTCCGCTGATTTTGGAGGTTTGAGGGAACCTAAGACTGCACTGAAAAAGGAAAGGGTAAGGAATCTATAGTACTCATCTTCTTCTTGTATCTGTTTTTAGTACAAGGATATAAACAGGTATGCATATTTCAAGAAGGTTGAAAGGGCAAATGGCGATCAGTGATTGGCCATTGCATGACTACAAGGAACTGTGGGGTAATAAGAATTTCTTGATATTCATTTCTTAAATGCCTAAACAATGCCTGCACCATTCAGCAAAGACCTTAGGCATTGATTAGGTTTTTTAGAAATGAATGAAAGAAAGACTTGAGGCATGGTTTTCTCGACAAGATTTTGTCAAGAGAGTCTGAAACCTCTGAGTGACCCCCATCCCCTCCCCCCGGGAAATCCTAGATGTACCCTATCCTCCTGTTAATGTGACTTTAGGGTCTTCACACAATGCTTCTCTTCCTATGAATGTTTGTGGGGACTGAAGTATTTTGAGCACTTCTGCATAGGAGGACACACCCAGGCCTGTAGAAATGCATTATAGATTGGTCACACATTTTATAATCTTATTCATCAGTCATTTGGCTCAAGAGGATCACTGGATAATGTTTCACATGATTCAAAGAAATCATCACCCCCAACATCCAAACTACAGAGTCCAAGAGTAAAGTCCTCTATACCATCTTCGTCCAGTATTCCAACACCATCAGCAGCATCATCTACCACCCCTGCCCCTGCCACACCCTCAGTACCTACTAACAACAAACCAGCAAGTGCTGGGCTTCCAGAGAGAAAGGCATCAGGCTCTTCAGGTAATAGGACAGGAGCCATCGTTATACATATTTTCTCTTAGTAAATAAAGCCGATTGTACAAAGGCTGAATAATGCTATCCACTGGATAAATCCTTATCCAGCGGATAAAACCTATATAAATTCTATACACTGGATAACTCTTATTCAGTGGATAACTTTAACCATTCTTCGTACAACTGGCTCCAGAACTCTTGCTTGCACATAATGTTTTTCCACTTCATAACAATGGTCATTCTCTTCAGAATATTTTTTTGTTTGAGTTGTGTCCACATCATGTGTCTCCTCATGTGCAAATGTTAAACAAAGAAATGATAGCTTGGGATTTTATAGTAATAAAATCAACATAGAAGGAACAATATTATACTCAAAAGAAATGATACTCTAGGGAATGATATGTTGTCCGAAATGAGAAAACATTATGTCCAACCCAAAGAGGTCTATTACTGCAATTTTCATAAATATGTGAACTTTGTAATTGCGAGTTGCTCGCTGGAATTTGGTTTTTCACTGCGGCCAATCATAAATATAAAAGGTACCAACTGATTATTTTTGATGGAAGTGAGCAATAAACCAAATTTCAGCGAGTGCAGCTCGCAGCTACAGAGTTCGCATGTTTATGAAAATAGCAGTAACAAACTCATATAGTTTCCCATTGTCTAAACTGTTTTTAATGATTAAAGATGTCCAAAAATTCCCAAACATTCTGGTGCAGTAACAAGCACAACTTTTTTTAATGCAAAATTTTGGATCAATAAAATTCCCTTCTTGCTTTTTAGGACCAATTGTGTCAGCTGATGAGTTCATAGAACTTCAACGTAAAGTCATGGAGAAGGACAGAGCAATTATTGACCTGGAAGGAAAGTTAGACACCTTAAAAGTAAAGAGACAAGAGGATAAATTGAAAATGAAAGAACTGGAAAAAACAAGAATGCAATTGGAACAGGTACAAAATAACGATGGGGAAAATTGAGAGACAAAATATTTTTATATTTTTTATCACTTGTCTTTCTTATTACAGAATTATTTTTGAAAGTAAAGTATTCAACCCTGTAGTCAAAAAATGTCCAGGAATAACATTATGAAAAATTCCACCCCCTCTAAGACAAAAGCTCATTCTCCCCTCCCCTCCCCTCCCCTCCCCTCCCCTCTCCCTTCCCCTCCCCCTTCCCCTCCCCCTTCAATACAAAATTTAGACATCATTTTATGAACTTCATTCAATGCTTGGCCCCTCACTTAATTCAAAATTTGGACAGCATATCATATCAAACAGCAAATTTGGCTCACTGATCAAACAAACCATTCAGTGGAGGCTGTAAGATTCAAATTTGAATAATCCTTTGAAACTACGTTGCAGCCTTGATTGAATGCTGTGTCTGTAACCAGTGAACCAATGTATGAAAAATGGTGAATTTAATTTAAATCACTATACTGATATGAGTTCTTTTCATTGGAAAAAGTTTTGATTCTTTTATAGTACTGATGTGTCTGCTAATTGAGATTCATAGTACTCATTAATATTCAAATATCCATGTCTTTCATACCCCTTGTGATTATATTTCTCTCAATATATCCTTGGTAGTTAAGGATTAAGGTGTCAGAGTGTCAACCAGTAGTATTTCATTCTTTATTACCCATCTCAAGAACTAAGTAAAGAAAGTCAACAATCAAAAATCAGAATCAGAAAAATAACCTGATTAATAATACACATAAGCTACTAAAATGTAAAAGAAATTGCTGCCTTTTCAAATGATTATATGAAATATTGATACATGTTGATTTAAACGGCAATATAAAAGTATAGAAATATTATTTTGTTTCAAAACCCTTTTCATGCCAAGTAAAATGTTTCTATTTTAGTGATGTTGCTATGGCAACACATCTAGGGGCCTAGCAACATGTGAGGGTCTCATAATTATTGCTTTCAATATCAAGATCTTTTTGTTTGATTTAATAATATGCTAATTTTGAGATTTTTTTTTTGGAAAATAATAGGAGTTTGCAAAGCTTATATTTAAGGGTTTTGGGGTGAAGTTTGCTCTTTCAAATTGGATTTATATTTTTGTTATTTTTTAAAAAAATTTATGTTTCCCTGTTAAGTTGTTAAACATTACCCAAATTGAAGATTTGCTTTGAATTACAAATTCAAAGTCAAGAGCCAATCTCAGCTGTTCTTGTGCAAACAATAAGTTTATCTTAAAACAAAATTATAGGGAAAAAAGAAAGATGGCAGGTAAAGTTTCATTCTATATTCAAGGAAAAATTTCGTTTCTTATCTCAATCTAAGAAAAAAACGAACATTAATTTGAGAATTTCATAAAACATATTTATAAGTGATATTATAATTCCGCTAATTTGATGCAGAGATTTATATCTTGTTTTGGTTTTGTTAATTCTAGATGATAGAATACAAGAGCAAGTGGCAGGAAGCACAAAGAGACCTCCAAAATCAGCTTGCCGTTGCTAAAAAGGTAATGTAACAATCTTCTAACACCTATATCTATTATATTGTATGTCTGCATCTATTTATCTGCAGATCTTTTTTAGAGATTGATTGTAAAACAGAATCTTTGAATTATATTAATGTATCTTTTTGTACAAGTGTTAACAAGATAGGAAGGTTATTATCTTGAGGAAACTCTTAGAGAGTTAAAAAAGCTAAACTACTACAAGCTACTGATTAATTTCTTTAAAGTAAGAAGCAATAAATTCAAGTAAGAGGAGTTGGTTTAATATATGAAATTTATGGTAGAACTAAATAGATTTCTGACCAATAAGGAAAAAATTGCTATTGTTTTTTGGAAAACCAAAACCATCTTACTTCTAATTGCTGAGGCTAGAATTATAAAATGAAATATTTCTATTTCAAGACATTATAAAAATAACCAGCATTTGAAAATTAAATAATGATACTTTTTTGTTAACATATTATTGAACACAAAATGAAGATAATTTGGCTGCCATGTCTTTGTCTTTTGGCGCTTTTGGGGTTTATTGCATAGAATTATTATACAGCGGATTATTATTATTATTATTATTACTATTATTATTATCACAATTTCTTTAAATATAAGTATTTATGATAAAGTAGCAATGAATCTAAATGTATTGGTGCTAATGTCTTCATGTATAATTATTATTATTGACATTTTATTAGATGCTGTGAAATTTCTTGATACAACTTTGCAGGCTACTGGCCCAAGTGAAGTTGTGATTAATTACATTTTTCCCCTTTTTCCTGGTCTTATTCCATATATTCCTTAATTTCATCATTATTATTATTATTATTATTATTATTAATTATTATTAATTATTATAGAGTCATGTTGTAACTTGGTTTTAATTTTAATTTCCAACTTAGTTATTAACTTGTATTACTAGAATATAGTGCTCAGTTACCACATATAATGATACCATTCCATATTATAAATTTTTATTCTAAATTGCTTGCTTTTGGGAAATCAATAATGAAAAAATATATTAAAAGTGAATAAGATCAATGAAAAATTAGATTGAATTCATTTTATTAAAATGTTTCCTAGATCTATAATTAAAATTTCCTGCTTAGACCTGTTCTCTCAATAATATTTTTGTTGAAATTAAAGCATTAGTCTGATTTTTAGACATTGATGTTTATCTGGGATTAGATATTAACTTGGGGTGTCTCATCTTGTAACAGGAACTCAAAGAAGCAAATCAAAATAAAGACGATCATTCAGATGACCTCACAGAGCTACAGGAAGCTGTGGAAATGGCTACTTTAGACAAAGAAATGGCAGAAGAGAGAGTATGTAGAGATGTTACAGTCATATCATTTATATCAAACATTAGTAACATCATTTACGACATGTTAATATTGCACATCGACTCTTATGACCTTTCCACTTGGCAAGTATAGATTCTGAAATTGAGTGAAATGCATGCAGGAATGTGCTATGGACTTTCCATTTTGCATTCATTTGTACAAACAGACTCCTTGCACGTGAAGTCAAAGCAGCTCAATTTGGAGGACAAAACAAAAAAATTTCAATCTTCTGAGAATTGAAAACCTATAATTGTTCTGTCGTCCAAATTGAGCTGCTTTCTGAATGAAGTGCTGCAAGGGGTCTACAGGATATGTACTTAGTAAAAATTCAGAATTTATAATAAAAATAATTCACTTAACAATTCACATCATGATTTACTATAATTTAATAAAAAATAGCTAAGCTGAAAAGATATACTGTACTTTTTTCTATAGCTTGAAAGTCTACAACAAGAAAATGAAATGTTGAAAGATAGAGTTGAAGAGTTGACTCTTGACCTTGAAATCTTGAAGAATGAGATCAGCGAAGGAGGTAGGCTGTGTGCATCAAAGATATTTGGAGTTGTATCAATAAATAAATATTAATTAAATATATCTATAGTACAGTCAAACCTCTACACAATGGCCACCATCTGGATAAAAAATTCGTGGCCGTAGCAAAGGTGGCCATTGTGTACTTGTAGAGGTTTTGGATACAGTACATATTATATTGACTCATTTGTAACTGGGACAAAATTTACTGGCTGATAGGTGGAGGTGGCCGTTGTGGGAGGTGGCTGTTAGTGGAGGTTTGGCTGTAATTTTTATCCTAAATACATAATTTTGTTGGTGATTGTGTACAGGTATGGAAGGAGCTGCTGCCAATGCGCAGGTTAAACAACTAGAACAACAAAACAGCAGGCTGAAAGAAGCTATTGTTAGGTAAAGAAGGCTTGTAATTTTATTGATACCCTGAAAGAACCTCTGGGCTAATCAAAGTCAGGGCACAGCTAACTTGCAGATCAAATTAGAATTTAGCATGTTAGGCTTTGCAGAGGGAGGAAAACCTGAGAATTTTGAGAAAAAACCTTGAATCAAGTGAGAGAGCTGACTAACTCTACTCACATGTGATGCCAAGTCTGGGAATCAAAGCTTCGACTACAGAGGTGGGGGAGGGGGAGTGCACTACTGCTACGCCACCCTTAATCAAATTAATAGCAGTAAAACCCATTTATTGAATGTTTGAATGATAAATTTAGGATGAAAGAAATTCAAGTGATAGAGAAGCAGCAAAATCAGTCATTGCAAAAACAAGTGAAGGATCTGCAAACAGTTAACACTACTCTGCAGGGAGAGAGAGACAAAGTGATGGAGGAACTTGAGGTAATGATTGCAGGTCAGGTCTGGAGTTTGAGCTTGAAAGAGGCTCACTTCAGGAATAAATATTGGGTGTGCCAAAAGGTTTGGATATTGAGCTGGGAAGAGGCCAGAATCATCCTCTCACAGAATTGTTTTTTCAAATTATTGTACTTTCTATAGACCCATTCAGCTTGGGTATAATTTTTTTTCCATTTCAGGCCACATCATTCCCTTGAGTATTGTTTCTTTGTTTATATAATTATGTTAAACTTCCAAAGGTACATTCATTTGGAGGAAGCATGAACAATTTTATCTCTTAGCTTATAGGGTTTTGGCCAAAAAAAATGACCAACAGGATAGGGGGAGGGGGAGGGGGAGGGGGAGGGGGAGGGGGGAGGTCATGGGCCCTTCCCCTGGCTACACCTCTGCAGTGAACCTCCCCCTATGTCCACTACTGATGCATTTATAAGATCTTAGATCCATAAGGTTATTAACTAATATGTATTTATTACTGTTTACAGCATGCTGAAAATACTGTTGCTGAACTGAAAGAACAGGTGTGTTAAAATAATAAATAGTCCAAATAAATGGTACAAACTGTCCAAGTATCTATGCAGTTTATTACAACCTCATATTCCATCAGAACATTGTTCACAAGATTCTTTCACATTTGTACAACAAATACAAGACCTTTCCATGCATGGCAAATACATGGTCTCTTTCGATGTTGAAAGCTTATTTACAAACATTCCTTTGGAAAAAAGTATTGAACTAGCTGTCAATACCATTCTCGAGGGAATCCCCAACATCAAATTAACACACCAGGAATTTAAAAAACTCTTTCTAATAAATAGCCAATAGTAACACCAATGTACACTTGTAGATTATTGGACTTATTAAGGCCTCCATTTAAACCAGCATCAGCTGAACTGCAGTGCTTGAGATAAGCATGAGCCAGTCAGTTGTTAGTCATGTTGACTGGCCAAATTAGTTTTTACTTGGTCATACCCTATTCTAGCTGAACGTTACTGATCAAAAAATGACTAGCAAGGCAAGGATTTGACAGGACAAGTTTCAATTTTGGCCAGACATTGTCCATTGACGACTGTTATTTTGAGCCCTAAAACTGAACTGCCTGTCTAATGATTGCTAATAAAGAAATAAACTATTTATTTTGCTTTTACAATATTGTCTTAGGTTGATACTGCTCTTGGTGCAGAGGAAATGGTAGAAACACTCACTGATAAAAACTTAGCCATTGAAGAGGAATTAGAAATTCTTAAAGAGAATGTGGCAGATTTGGTAAGAACTTTTTAAAATGTTTGTTTCAATAATTTGTTGAAATATTGAGCAACAAGTAATTCACTTGAATTTTGTATTTTTTAGGAAGCATTGCGTGACTTGAATGAGGAATTGGAGGAAACACATCTACAGGCAGAAAGAGATGCAAGGGAAGAGATAGATATGATGAAGAACAAACTAGTGGAGGTGATTATTTTTTTATCCATCTGATCACATCTCTTTGACCCATTATCCTTCCACCTGTCCATTTATCCCACCCATCTGTCCATTTATTCACTCCCATCTTATCCATCACAAATGACCCCTCCATCCCACTCTATCACATCCCATCCATTCACTAACCAACATTCCATTCCTTCTTCCATCCCATCCTATCGGTTCCATTCATCGCATCCTATCTCACCCCATCCATCCACTAACCCACATTTTATTCCGTTCCTCCCTCCATCCCATTCTAGAGTATCTCAACCCATCTATTCACTAACCCACATTCCATTTCTTTCTTCCATCCTATCTTATCCCATCCATCCAATAACCCACATCCCTTCCTCAGTCCCATCCTATCTCATCCTATCTATACACAACCTATCCCTTCCTTTATACCATCTCATCCCATCTATCCATTCATTTTCTTTTATCCTTTCTTGCATTCTTGTCTTAATGCATTTGTTTTTGTAGGCTGATCAAAAATATGAAGCGGCCCAAGAATCTGTTCATGATTACCAACAAACCATTGAAAAGTTTAGGGAACTGGTTACCAAACTGCAGGTGAGTTTTTAAGAGATGAGATTCATTGCTTAAGAGGATATGCCCTGCTGAGACATGGAATAGAGATGGAAATGGATGAAATGGAAAAAAAAACAATACATATTGACAGTTAACAGTGTGCTGTTGCCCAGCAACCTACCGACACCAATGTAGGGGTTGTATTCTTTACTATGATTTACTGCCAAGATAAATGCGTAATTATTTGTTTTATCTTGCAGGAAAGTAACAGGGTTCTCCAAACCAAACAAGAGGGAAATGATGTGCCAGATATCAGCATACCACAACCAGAGATCATGGACTTCAAGGTTAAAACAGCTGAGATCAAGTCTCTTGCTAAGGTATGGTCAGTCACAAGGAATATGGAGTGAAGCACCCAAAAAGTGGGGAAGGGGGGAGGTGGGAGGGGGGGGGGGGGCAGAATTGGAGGGGAGGCTTAGATAAGTTATAACAGTAGTATCCAATATCCATAAGTTTGAATAAAAGTGGAATACAAGTGGGAGGCTGAAACTAGCAAAATATAAGGGTCTATACCAGTTGACCTTCCCTCTCTTTGGTCTCTGATATACTTAATATCCTAACTCTCTATTTCAAGCTGTGATTGTACCTTTTGAACTCCAGTTTTACTGTGCATTGTATTTTTAGACTGTTGACAATGATATGAGGAAGTTCCAAGTGGAACAGGCAAATGAACACATCAAAATGCTGAACAGTTTTCTACCTGATACATTTCTGCGCAGAGGAGGTAATAAACCAGTTGTTGACTTTCTTAAAGAACATTTTTCAATAAGAGAAATGAATGATTCAGTTATTTATGAGCAACTTAGAACAAGACTTTTGATATTAACCTATTCTGTTAATTTAATATTGTCAATTTCAGGGGATAACGACAGCATCATGTTGCTCCTGCTTATTCCAAGGATGAGTTTTAAGACTGAGCTTCTTATCTCTCAACTAAGACAAAAGGTAAGACTCTGGACATGAACTCTCTTATAGATCAGTTACAGTACAAGGACCAGAGACCATCCTTGATGGGGGCACGAGAGATAGATTTGAAAATATAGTAGACAAGTATGTAGAAGACTGAATGCTGGAGAGGCTGCGGAGACCTGACAATTTGGTGGATATTAGCAAAGGGTTAGCAGGGCCACTGGCAGATCCAGGATTGCTTTTAGCAGGGAGTTGTGAAAGTGAAAATAACACCTAACTATAATTAGCCATTATTCTCTCACTGTCAGCCAGCACAGCCAGTATTTTCATAGGGAGGGGGGGTTGTAATCCCCTCAACCCTCCTCCTGGATCCACCCCTGAGTGCTAAAGCTCAGTCCATCCTTCTGCATGGTCCCTGTTGTGCACACCCAGTATTAAGAACCCAGTGATACATGAACATGTACTGCTTCACCTGTTGGAAGTTGTTTCAGAGATGGAACAAACTGGAACAAACCTTGATGTAACTATATCAGGGACACAGGAGCATAATTTTTAGTGGGGAAGGGGGCTAAAATGGAAGTGCAGGCTACTATAACCCCTCTAATTCCCACATCCCTTTACATATGTGTTCAACCAATCAGAATTGAGAGTGATTCTCATTTTTTCGTTTCATCTTAAAACTGTCCCATTTAATGAATTTGTTCTTGATTATCATAATTTTTGATTGTAGTATGACATACCAGAGTGCTTGGAAGATATATCCTTGATATCTACTACCAATGGTGATGGTCTTACCTTTGCTTGTGGTCTGATTTACCTTCTTGCCAGATTACAGGCTGTTGTGAAGCATTTTGAGAGGTAAGAAAGATTGATCTTTGAAACTTGTAAATGATAAACACGAAGGTATTGAATAGGATGTTTGCATGAAGGCAATATTTGACTACAACTACTAGAAAGCAAAATTTTACCAGTTTGCTAGTACTATACAAGAGGGTTGTTTGCAAAGAATTTTCCAGCCAAATACCCTGGGAAAAACTTTGCAAGTTTGCTAGAACCTTACAAGATGGTCGTTTGCAAAGATTTTTCCATCATGAAAGTGGGGTTGTTTATCTTTCTATTACTGTACGTATCTGCCATAAAAACTTACAAAAATATTTATAACATCTTTTCTTTTTAGGGCTCTACATAAATGTGACACAAGCTTGTTTAATAAACTAGTTGGTATTTACCCTGAATTAGCTGTGCATGAGAGAGCAGTTGATACCCTGATTGATCTGCTATGCAAGAACCACGTAAGTTGAACAGAAATTACTTTGCCAAGTTATAGGCCCCTTGCACTAATTCCCAACCTGAAGGTCAAAGCAAAAGCAAAAGGACTGCATTCTCTTGAGGATTAAAATATTCTTGTTGTTGCAAAGAGCGCTAGGGACCTCTATTAGTATTTTACTGATTTTTCAATAATTCTGAGAAATTGAATGTACGTTCTGTGAGTTTCTTCATGTGAAAACAAAAGTTATAGGATTGATAAAATGCCAATGTATTTTGTCCAAAACGTTTGAGGCCCAGTTGAAATGTCGAACATCTCATGAGCTGAATGCATTGAAAACAATTGATAATAAGACAGTCTTCTTTGATGGCATTAGGTTCGGCTCATGAGAAGATTGACGTTTGAACTGGGCCTAAGTGCAGGCATTTCTAAGTATTGTAATCACTTCTTCACAACTCGTCATACTCAGTGCTCGTACCTCCTGTTGATGTTGAGTAGATCCACAGTAATAGACCTCTTTACCTTCGTATGCAAATTGCCCATTTCAGACTGCATGACATTCCCTTGAGAAATGTTCTTTTGTTAAAATATTTACACATGAAAGAATCAACTCCCAAGAGTGGCATCACATGGTCTGTAATGGGCACAACAAACAACGAAGGTAAAGAGGTGTATTAAGTACTGTTTCTCATTTTACAGCTTGATGAAAACATTGCAATGGAGCCACTGGAGAAAGCCATACACTACTTCACAGTGAGTATACCACCAAAAAGGGAATCACAGTTTGATAACTGAGTGAAAATGTGTTCCTTGTCCATGGGATTTGTTTATGATAACAATCAAGCATGCCAAAAATAATAGGATTTTTTCTTCAGACAATGGCTGGTTTTCACTTGGCTAATAATCCAGTATCATGTACTGAGTACCTCAATGATCAGTTGAAGATCCTTAATATAGGCTGTGATGGGATGACCATTGATATTGAAAGACTCAAAGGTTTAACAAAGGTAATGACAATATGATCTTCGTTATTTATCCATCCATCCATCCATCCATCCATTCATCTATTTATCTGTTTTTCCATCCATCCACCCTCCCTTCCTTCCATCCATTCATGCATGTATCCATCCATCCATTCATCTATTGATCTGTTCTCCCATCCATCCTCCCTTCCTTCCATCCATTCATGCATGCGTCCATCCATCCATCCATCCATCCATCCATCCATCCATCCATCCATCCACCCATCCACCCATCCACCCATCCACCCATCCACCCATCCACCCATCCATCCATCCACCCATCCATCCATCCATCCATGCATCCATCCATCCATCCATCCATCCATCCATCCATCCACTCTTTCAACTGTTAAATATTGATTTTGTCTGCTTAGCTCTGTTCCTAACACATCTTTCCCTTTCTCATCAGAATTATGCTGTGAGTGAATTTAGTGAACTGATACAAGATATGGAGCTGAGGAATGTGGAAGTGAGGCAGCTCAGTAAAAAGGTATTAAAACGAGGCTAAGGGGTCTGCACAATTTCACATTATATATCCATATCAATACCACTGTATCTAGTGAAAAATACAAGGAATGCATTATTGCTAGTAAATGTTCACACTTAATCTATGATCTCTTAAGATCCTCTAAATGTTTTTTGTTCTGTCTTTCTAGATCAAGCGAAGAATGCCACAGGACAACAGCAGTATTCTCTCATTCTCTGACAAGGTGCGCACAGGGGTTCGTTCTCTAGTTATACCCAACCTAAAATGGAATGAAAAGGGCTTCAGTTCTATTCTTACAGTTCTTTCCATACACTTTGAGCAGTACCTCTGTTTCTGCTGGCCACTGTTTGGTGTTTGCTGGCTTTGGTTAATTTGCCAAGTGAGAATTAGCAATATCCCCAGGGAGGGTTGGTGGGGAATGACATGTTCTTCCTGGCTTTCTGAAGCCACAACAACACCATATATACAGTTATTCAAAAAAAGTTGGCAAAGGTTTTGCTGCATGTTGCATACTAAGCACAAAATTAACTATGGGTAATGTGAATGCATCAGCAAAAGGTCATGGCAATATAGAATTTTCCAAACTTCAGAAAATTCTTTTCTGTGCTGACATTATTCACGTGTGATCCACAATACATTTCAAGCTTGGTATGCAACATGCAACAAAAATTTCACCAACCTTTTTTTTTTGAAATAATTGTATATATCCTTATTTTTAACATTCTAGATCCAGCAAGATTTGGTGGAGAGTGTCAAGCAACAACAGCTGCTGGTCAGGTTTGCTCAGGAGCTGGTGGTTATGATGTCCCAGAAGGTTGCTGCTCTCCCAGGTATGCTAGCACTTGCGTTAGCTATTAATCAGCATGTTCTTCTTGTTGTTGATAAAATACTTATACTTTTTGCCTGCGTCTTCAGATAATGAGCACTTGCAAATTGATAAGGTGGAAGAGATGACCTGGGAAGTCATGATGCTTGTGTTTGAAAATCCAGACACCTTTCCAAAAGCTGCCTGCAGGTACAGTATCCAATTTCTAATGGGATCCCTGTGCTAAAAATCACATACACAGGAAGCCCATTTTTTTATTTGATGTTTATTAAATGTCATTATGTTTGTATTTAGTGAAACCTTCCACTCCATCATGTCATTCTTGGCTGGATTTGCCATAAAGATGCAAGAAGGAGAGTATGATGCCCAACCCAAGGAAGAACCAAAGGTTTGTGTGGTCTGAAACTTAAGGTGGAACTTCATAGATTGAGTGGCTACCCCCCCCCCTCTCTTTCTGCTCGATGTTTTGAAAAATAGCTTACTATTCTGACTTGAACTAATAAATGAATGAAAGAGAAACTGCTAACTGCTGATTTTCCCTTCTATTCTAGCTGTCTGCCTGTATATTTGTTCATTTGTCTGTCTGTCTGCCTCTCTTTCTCTCTGTCTGTCTATCCATCCATAAAGTATTTGATTAACAAATTGAGTGCACTCGATACTGACAAGTCATTCCTTGCTGTTAATCTAGGTGGACCCTCCATATCTTGAGCGATCCAAATCCTTCAAGTCAGAGCTGTTCGATACCGCAGGAGTAGAGGAAAAACTCTTACAGAAAGAAAATGACATGCTTGATCTCAAGAAGAGTGTTAAGCTTAAGGTATGCAAATGTAGAACCAAAGTTCCCTTTCTTGTAAACCCCCCTCCCCTCCCCCAGGCCTGCTATCTGTTCCAGTCACACAGTGAGTGGATGAGTGAGGGCGACTCAGCTCAAGTCTATGAGCCAGTTCAAAGTTTAAGAATCGTTTTCAATGCGCATGCGATTTTATCCAGAATTTCTCACCTTTTGTTTATTTAAAAACAAAAGAAGGTTTAAACAAAAGAAGGTGAGAAATTTCGGGATAAAATAGCATGCCCACTGATAACGATTCTTAAACTTCAAACTGGCTGATAAGTTTGGAATCGGTTAAAGTATTTTTACCACACCCTCACACCCCTGTCTATCCTGCTGGGATAGTGAGTGACTTATATCTACCAATAATACATTTTTCAGAACGAAGAGCTGAGTCAAGCAAACATCAGGATCGGCTTGCTGGAGAAACGACTAGAGAATGCCTCAAAAGATGTAAGAATATATTACCATCAAAACCCTTGTTTTTGGGATCAATAGGGGATAATTTCCTCACTTGAAGGTTATCTCATTATCTCATTGGGCGTAACATGACTCCACCATATTTGCACTTGTTCATAAATGTACCTGGCATTGTATGTTCAAACATTATAAATACAGGTCCCACTATGAAGGAAAACAAAAATACAAGGTTGTTATGGAAGAAAATTGGAAATTCCAGATGGACGAGGGGATACTTTTTCATATACTTCCATGGTGGGGTATGGGTATTCTTTTGGATCCATAAGTTTTAACAAAGCATTTTTGTGTATCAAGGCTGATGTACGTGTTGAAGGGTCAAATCGTAAGATGGAACAAGCTGTGCAAGAGCTACGAAGCAAAGAAAAGTAAGATTCTGGATTTCAGTCTTCTTAGTTTACATTTCACAAATTCCATTGAAAAAAAGTATTCTAAGCTATGACTGAACACACTTGTAAAGAATATGCTTGTAAATAGCCAACTGGTTTGTCTCCTTGCCAGTTGGGATTCTTAACACTTTATGTTCATGTAATTTGTCTTTATTTCAGTTTATTCAGCGCTTTGGACAATTAGCGCTATATAAATATGATTTTTAATTTTTTTAGTTTAACACACGGTGTAACATTGCACGCATTGTTGTAGGTAATCAATGTTGCAAGACGACACAATTTGTTGCACGCAATGTTGCTGAAGTAGAAAACGATCCTACTTCAGCATTATTGCCTGCAATATTGCACGCAGTGTTGCACCATGTCTTTTAAAACTGATTCTTTTCTAAGTTGAATATATACTTTTGTCTCTGATTTTTTCTTGCTTTTTATTAAGACGTTTCGATTCTATTCTGTATCCTTATGTTCTTGTATAGAGAGTTTGAGGATACCATGGATGAGCTGCAAGGAGATATCGATGCGTTGGAGAAAGAAAAAGCTGAAATGAAGAAGCGTTTGGATGCCTATTCCAAAAAGACTCTTCTAGCTGACCTTGCTCGACATGCTTCATCTTCTTCTAGCATTGCAGCGGTCGTCGCAGGTAAAAAGGACGACCATTGGTTTTTCTTTCTGACCCTTCTTGCTTGAGCTGCAAATTTGGGTCAAACAATCAGTGACTTCAGTTGAGAAACAAGGTGCATCCTGGTCTAGTTGTGGGTTCAAACAGCGTTACATAAGACATGGTGGACATTCGTAACATGTTCGTACCCAAGCTAGACCAAAATGCACAATGATCTCCTTTCTCTCCTTTCTCACTTTAGCTGCAAATTTGGGTCAAATTAACCACTCAGTGACCTTGAGAAACAAGGTGCACCCTTCTCTGTTCAAACAGCGTTACATATGACATGATGGACACCCAAGCTAGACCAGAATGCACCATGGTCTCTATCTTAGAGAAGTCCTGTAACCATAGAAACTAACACAACTTTTGCAACTCACTACAGGTGGTAAAGGCGGCCCAGGAAGCCCACTTAGAGGGTTGCCAGGAGCTGGTCAACAGCCAGTACAAGTTGTGATTAAAGACTCGCCTATCGTCTTGGCTCAGGTATGCACAAATACTACCCCATAAAATAAAATCAAAATAGATGAGTTTCACGACAGCCATGTTCTAGGGCAGGAAAAATGTAATTTTCTTCCATGAAAAGAGATTTCATTTACCAAAAGGAGAAATTTTGTTGCATTGCTTGTTTTGCTCCGAGTTTGGAAATTCAAGATGGCAGAAAATTTTACGAGCGACTACAAATCCATGCGAGATAAATTACCAGTCTTCCTATGGTAATAGAACAGGGAAAAAATATTATTATACTCTCTTACTTTCAGGTTGAGTCCCTTAAGATCGCCTTAAAGCACCTCAAAAACATGAACATCCGATTGAAGAGCCAGCAATACAGGGTATTGAAAACACTATCATCTTTTTACACTCGATTTTCTTTTATTTCTTATTCATCTTGTTTGTGGTTCATTAATACAGGAAAAGTTAGAAGAACTCCCAGAACTCTTTGCATCACCAAAAATACAACCTCGATCTGAGGTCCAGGAGACACAGGAACCGCAAGAGGGTGGAGATGAAGTGCAGAGTTTAGCCTCTGTTGCGCGAGAAACTGCAGCCTTACTTGAGGTTTTTATCTCCTTTTAACTTCAGTCTTGCATCCAGTCATTATTTCAACATTTTATAGCCGTAATAACTGTATTGCTTTTTTTGCTTCTAAGGGAAGGTCGAATTTTGGTCCTGAGGGGTAAGGGTGGGGCACCAGATGGGAGGGAGGGGGCTTTTTTGAGCACTTTTTCCCACTCCCTTTGATATATGTTTTTTTCTTCTTCTTTATTTGCTCACTTCTATTTAATGCTGTTTTTTTTGTAGAATAACAGTATTTGTTATTTGTTATTTATTTTACCAGAAACTGCAGGTGATGAGTGCAACACCAAAAGTTGTTGATGTCTCAACCAGAAAAGCAGGTTAGTTTTCTCTTCCCCCATGCTTTGCCTAACGTGATAAAGAAACCAGGCTAACTTTATTGTTTGTAACCAGGTACGGTGCCTGCCTTAACAAAGATGTCACCATCGAATCATTTGATAGAGAACACTGCAACACTGATGCATCTCAAGCATCAGAAAGAAGAGGTATGTTGTGGTTTTTCCTGTCCTGCGCAATCCCTTGGACTTGTTTGATTCTTTTTAAGGGCTTTCTACATGTACTTATCATTACTCCAATTTATTTTATTATTTTTTCATTTTATTTTATTTTCATTTTATTTTCATTATATTTTATTTTCATTTTATTTTATTTTCATTTTATTTTATTTTCATTATATTTTATTTTCATTATATTTTATTATATTTTATTTTTATTTTATTTTCATTTTATTTTTATTATATTTTATTTTATTCTTATTATATTTTATTTTTATTTTATTTTTATTTTATTTTATTTTCATTATATCTTATTTTCATTATATTTTATTATATTTTATTTTTATTTTATTTTCATTTTATTTTTATTATATTTTATTTTTATTTTCATTTTATTTTCATTATATTTTATTTTTATTTTATTTTTATTTTATTTTATCTTATTTTCATTATATTTTCATTTTATTTTATCTTCATTTTATTTTCATTTTATTTTATTTTATTTTCATTTTATTTTATTTTCTTCATTACGCAGCTTCAAGCTAAAATCCAAAGATTAATGGCGGCGGAATTCAAGGGTGGTCAGTCGTCTGGCTCCTTTTCGTCCTTCCTCTCGCCTACTTTCTCCAAGGTATTGAAATATTGCAACCTCTTCCCTTTCTTCACGATCCTTCATTTTCGAGTTTCCTCTTGGTTTTTAAGAAAGAAGCTGAGAAAATAGTCGCAGGACCCTCATCCTTCTCTTCTTCTCTTCTCTTCTCTTTTCTTCTCTTCTCTTCTCTTCTCTGCTCTCCCCTTCCCTTCCCTTCCTTATACCTTTCTCAAATCTTTGCTTCACCTCCCTCATACTGTGCATCGTTTTTTAGAAAAGAAAAAGTTATTGATTCATACCCTTTATATTTCAGGTTCTTCACGAGAAGAGTCAACCCCCTTCCCTTGGTCGAATCACAATTCCTGTCACAGCTCACACCAAACCAAGCCAATACTCCGTTACTCTAGAACCTACAGAATTTAGGAGTCTTCATTCAGTATTTGTTAGATAGAACTCTTCTAAAGGGCTATACAGATAATTAACTGGGTAAGAAGTGGGGTAAGAATTTCCATGTATATGGTACAGAAAGAGTCACGCAAGTGTGACCCTTCTATTAAAAGCAATGCGCGCAATCAATCAGATCTAATAAGTAACAGCTGGTCAAAGTTTTGTTTTCTTTGAAGTCTCAGCGCTTGCATTTCCATGGTCATTATCAGCACTCAGAGGACCAGAAAAACTCCAAAATTTGACAGCAATCATTTGCGCGCACAACTAAAGGGTGGCCAAAATAATGGCCTGTTTAGGCTACCGCACTGTTTTCGCAGAGTAAGATCTTGTACAATTTGATAACCATCAAATGGCTTTCCATATTGAAGCGCTCGCGTTTCCTAGTACAGTGTCTTTTGTCTATTCATGTATCATCTTCATCTAACCTGATAAAAGATGTGATATGAACTGAAGGACCTTTCTGTTCCTGTAATCTCTCAAAGAAAGCATAACTTGAATAAAATAATAATAAGATATAGCATGTTTTTCTAGTATCTTTTGGGGTGGAGCAGTTCAGTCATAACAGTCTTGTATCCATGTATTTCGTTCGCGTCACCCTCTCCTACTGCCTCCTATGCTACGCCCAAAAATCCTGACCCACCAAAACAAAAGAGGAAGAATTTACGGTGTATCATACTAATATTGGAAGAGACTTCATCAGGTTTGTATATACTCTTTATTTTAAATCTATATTGTATTTCCCGGGGGTATTTCTTACCTAGATCAAAAGAACAATAAATAAACAAACCTCCATCAAACAAAAGGCTTGCCTAATGAAGTCCATGTGCGCATAAATTTTTAACTTGCAGCTTTTTTTGGCCGTCCCAAGGGAAGCGCGTTTTGTACGAACGAACGCGTCATTTGTCTAATATACGTTAAGAGATTTAAGTCTAAATAGCTTCAACGCGCAGAGGAAACTTAACGGCTAACTGTTTTCTAGTTTGTACAAGTCAAGAAAAAGGTAATGTGGATTCTAAACCTTATTTGTGTAGATGAATAACATAGTCTTACTCTCGTACTCTACTTTTATTTCAATACCTGTCACTCTGAGTTACCGATTCCTGTAAATTTTGTGTTTATGATAAAATATCATTAGGACTGACGTCCCCGGTGGAGGAGAGCGGAGGGGAGGGGATGCACTCTTTGGGGGGAGGCATTATTCATTATTATACAACCTGCCACCCCCCCCCCCCCAGATAATTTTCCGCTTTCTGTTCTTGAGCAACTTATCTATTACTGATTGTTATACGGCTTTACAATAGTTAACCTTTATATAAACTGCTGAAAAAAAGTGATGAGTAGTGATAAGGCTATTACAATGGTGGGTTTCCTGTGTTTTTTTTGTCGTCTGGGCCGTAAGCCACAGGAATCCCAAAACAGCTACATATTATACCCTGTTTTTTAAGCCAATTTTGTAAGCGTTCAAGGCGTTCTTGAAACCACCATATAAAGTGTCTAAAGACCTATTATATGTGTGAGTTTCATTTCAAGAAAAGATTAAAAACACGCAAAATGAGGAAAATGCTGAAAACACTATACCGCTGACCAATTCCTATTTTTATCAAAATTTACAACCCCTATAAAATCTTAAATATAGCTCTAATCAAAAAATAAATTGCAGGACCATGTTAGCACGGTCTTCAGCTTTACAATGAGCTATATTTTGTTTAGAGAAACTCAATATTTCGATTTACCAAAATTTGGGCCAACTCAAAAGACGCTTATTTCGGGTACATAACTTCAAGCGGCTTGTTCTCTATGAAATAAAGAAAAATGTCAAAATATTTTGATGCATAGATTTAAAGCTCGTTTTATACTTTCTAATCAGCATAAAATATTTTGGATTCATGCTTTTTTTCTATATTTATTTGGCGTTTTTTTGGCGGTGGAGGCGTTTGGGTTACCTGTGGTGAAGTTTTAGGTACGATAACAGGTTATGATCGCAGTTTTCGTAGTGGAACTGAGCGAAATGTGCAAGTATTTTCAAATATTTATAGAGAACGATCAAAAATCCTTTCAAAACGAGGGATTTTTCTTAGAGAAAGGGACCTTTAAGTTAATCATGATTTTTCGCACCTAACCACAGATGATCCCAAGAGTATACTTGAGACATGTCTTGAAAGCTTTTTCAAAATTGTGAACTAATGTAAATATTTTTCGTGTTCTAAAAGTATTTTAAAGGAGAGATATTCTTGAATGAAAAAATCCCATAAAATGACATGCCCGTAAATACTTCGTAATATTGCATTTTTTTGGAAAATTTCACTTGTCAAATCGTGGTAATAAACTGCTAACTTTCAAAAATATCACCACAGGAAGCCCAAACGGCTCCTGCCGTCAAAAAACGCTTAAAAAAAATAGAAAGAAAGCATCAATCCAAAATATTTTATGCTGGTTAGAAAGTATAAAACGAGCTTTAAATCTATGCGTCAAAATATTTTGACATTTTTCTTTATTTCATAGAGAACAAGCCGCTTGAACTTATGTACCCGAAATAAGCGTTTTTTGAGTTGGTCCAAATTTTCGTAAATCGAAATATTGAGTTTCTCTAAACAAAATATAGCTCATTGTAAATCTGAAGACCGTGCCAACATGGTCCTGCAATTTATTTTTTGATTAGAGCTATATTTAAGATTTTATAGGGGTTGTAAATTTTGATAAAAATAGGAATTGGTCAGCGGTATAGTGTTTTCAGCATTTTCCTCATTTCGAGCACTTTTTTAACTTGTTTCCAAACGAAACTACAGCAGGTAACAGACCTATAGAACCTTTATATCATAGCGTGAAGAAAGTTTCTAAACTCATTAAGAAAGGAGGAGAAAAAACAGTTTAAATTACACGGAATTTGGGTTTCCTGTGTATTGCTGTTAGAAGCAAAAATACCACGGGAAGCCCACCACGCCACTTTTCAATAAAATAATTTTTTCACTTCTAATTCCCAATTGGGAATTTTCTTTTGTTTTGTTCTATTGAATTTATGTTCTTTAGGGACTCTGCGTTTAGAACTGGTTGAGTCCGCCATTTTGAAGACTTGGTGAATCAAGAAACGAGAAAGAACGCTGAATATGTCAAGAAACAAGCCGTGTAAAGTCCCGTGGATGTCTTGAGCAAAGGTAAATTGGATCATAGACTTTATAGAATATTTGAGAGGACGATGAAACTAAGAAAATCGAATAAATGCTATCGTTTTCAGTTAATATTGGCAGTGTCTGTATTTAACCACTCAATAGTCTATTTTCTATCCATCCTTCCCTAAAGTTATTGTCTGTTTAACAAATGCGCAAATTTTATACTTCATTCTTGTTATTTTTGCCTGTATAGTTTGTTTCGTTAATGTACATGAAAGGCTTATTTTCGATTTAACGATTGCGCATAATTAACAAGTGGCAAAGCTAAGTCTCCTTTAAGGCGCTTGTTTACCGACTGGCGATTTTTACTGCAATTTTTGCTACGATTTCGGCGGATTGTTACAAATATAATACATTTTGTCCTATGCTTCTAAAGAGATATTTGTCCAGGTAATCTTGGTGTCCTGAAAATTTTTTTTACAAGTTAATCCTTTACTATATTTGGCTGACCCAAATCGCCGCAAAAATCGCATCAAAAATCACTAATGTAAACGCCGCGAATTTTTTAAGACTGATTTTGCCATGTGCAATTATAGGAACGTTAATAATTCGTTGAAAACACACCACCGCACTAATACTTTTTTATATTTGCCCTGTTTCCTATTTAATTTTATTTGTCGAAGCTAAAATTGACCTTGTGATAATTTTTATTTATTTACAGAAGCAAGATAACAAAGGTAACCCAGAGAGTAAGAACAATTAGAACTCTCCTGTGCCATATTAGTGAAAAACAGACTAAACAAGGTTAACAATTTTCTATTCTTTATAATTTTTGATTGTTTCCTAAATGTTAATTATGTATTTTAAAGTGTAGTGTTGTATTTTGAAATAAATGATTTTGACTTATTTTTTTTCTGGTTTATTTCGTGTAATATACCCCTTTTCAAAATCGCACTTTTTTCCCGCCAAAAAACTTAGAAATTTTTGAGCTCTTTACCTCTTGACTTTCATTGCCTCTTTTCAAGCTTGCAAGTTTTCCCGCCAAAACACTTTGACAATTTTCTGACCACTTGGAACTCTTAGCCACACCCAAGGCTCTTGCACCTCATGATCGCTTATTCTTTTTGCCACCTTTACCCACCCATCTAATCCCCTTCTTTTGTTCTGCTCATTATCCCATTGTTTCGCTCAGACAATAAACAAGACATTAAATATTCATAAGATTTTTTATTAGGTCATTAGTATGCCAACCATTACAAGCATTATGTTTTAAGGAATTTCAAAACCTTTACACTCAACAAACACATCGACAGTCTACAGCACAGATCACCGGACTACAGAGCCAAAGGTAAGTTGCAGGTACAGGTTCAAATCCCGGCAAGCTCAAGGTTTTCTGATGAAAAATTGGACAAGCAAAAAGACAGCCACCCACAAGCCAGGATCAAGGTAAATCAGGTAACCATAGACAAGGTAAGGATACTTGGCTCACAAATTGGCAAAGAAACTCAGAAATTGGCTTTAAAAAAAATCGAATTGGCTTTAAAAAATAAAAAAAAATTCAAATAAAAAATAAGAAAAAAAATAAAAATTGTGAAAAAAAAGAAAAAAATCCCTAAAATTTTGAAAAAATGTATACTAAGTCTTTTTGTAAAATTTTTTGCCCCTAGGGTAATTAGACGAAGGTCCCAGAGATCAAAAGTTCAAACCTACCCTCCCCTTAAGAAAAAGTGCCCCCCAACAAAGTGTTGAGGGTCACCCTTAAGGGTGGTTCAGTAGGATGAACTAAAGACCTCCAGGACAGTCCATTTGATTGAGATTCTAAAGACATAGGTTTTCTTGAGTAAAAGGCTAGTACAAAATACTGAAACAAAGCCTAAAACTAGGGTTGTCCTTCGAAACATCGATTGAAAAAGCTTCCAAAACTAGTATGCCAAAGTTATAATGCTGTTTCAGTCGTGGTAAATAACTTCAACATTATCCGCATTAGAAATTTATGGCAGATTGTGTTGGAATTTAATTCTGGACAGCTTTTGTAATAGACAACACCAGTTGTATGCCTCATTTAACAGCATCAGATAGGACTGGTTAATACATTGAACTTTGCATGTTTGTATCCAATTGGATTGGAAATAAATTAGCCGCAATAAATCAACTTCCGAATTGATTTAAGAATTAGTTTGGTACATGAAAAGTTCAATGTCTTAACTATGACCCTTACTGGCACTAGCAGACGTAGAGCAACTTATGTAGGAGTATTATAAACCATGGCACATGACAAAGCCCTGATATAGCCCCGGTGAGAGTTATGAAAGCTGATAAATAATTTGTTCCCGCAGGGCATGTATGTACCAAGCTTATCACAAATCTACATAAGCTATTCTATATTACAGCAAGAATAACAAATGGTATTATCAAATCCAATCACTTAACTGAATAGAAATAGGATCTTAGATAACATATTGAATTTCATTGATCTTATATTGATCATGCAGGGAGTGATCGTTTGGTCTTCAGACCAGAGGCTCAAAATTTTGCATTCAAAATATAAATTGGAATTAAGACCAGTGGGACACAATGAACATTTTAAGTTAACTCATAACCAATCAGATGTTGAAAGATGCCAATCAAATATTTCTCTGAATGTATCCGTTGTCATGCCAATTGTTTTGCTACATTTTGGAATACCATTTCTCAACCTTGTGTACTTTTACTCAAACAAGACCTATGTCAGACTATGATATGAACACACCAAGCCCTATGGAGTACCATTATCAAAATGCCGTAAATGAAAACTCGGAAAAGTTTTTGAATTTTTTTACACGTAATTGAACGAAATCACGACCCAATAACAAAATTAAAGGAATTTTAATGGGTATATCAGGTAAAGAAACTGCGCACTAAGGCACCACATCAATCCTGCTTAACAAGAATGTGTAAATAGCCAATCAAAAAGCCAGATGTCACTAGCTATTTTGTTGATTTAGACAAATTTAGGAGTTGAATTAGGCAAATTTAGAACAGCCAAAGTTGGCATAAATGGGGCTGATAAAAAAGAATTATAGGATCCATTATAGGATTGATATGGTAGAGCCAAAATATGCATTAAAAGATGTAAACAGTTATTATGCGCACAGACCCTCTAACTGATCATTGGTGTGTTCAATCATAGTCACTAATGTTAAAATTTCACCACTTTAAGAACATGAAATAGCTTCTAGAAAAATATTTCATGTTAAATAATGCACAAACATGGAAAGCTATAACAACAGATTGGCCCAGTGGTCTGTTTTGATAATATCAGGAATTCAAAATGATCTGTTCCATCGCTTTTTATGCTTGCACACAAATTTGTTACCATATTTGAAAACAGTGGGAATTGTTTTTTTTCCATTTCATATAAAAGAACGAACATGCCAAAAAGTATTAACAATCTATCATAGCCATTGTCAAATATGGTAAATTATTAGCTTAGAGATAATACCTTCAAACTTCTTGGAGTGCATTCATTTCAAACTGAGAAACATTATATCTGTAATTCTTATTTTCTTTTAAAAAATATTTTAAATTAATAACTTTTTGTTCTTGAAAAATTAATAACTTTTTGTTCTTGAAAAATTAATAATGAGTAACAATGTCTAATGCACCCCGAGAATTGAAAGCTTGTAACTTTGAATGAAAATTTTAGAACTGGTATCTTCCATCTAACATCCTCAGACTGTGAATATATACCGTAATTTTTAATTGAAACTTTCAAACAAATTTCAATACTAAAGAATCGTGTTCCAAATTTATGGGAATATGAGAACGAAATGGAAGAGGATGATAAGTGGAAAAATAACTAGTGAACTGAATGTTGATAAACCATGCACTTTGACTTACTGTGAAGTTGGATGGAAACCAGGAAGCAGCCAGAAGATCATCATAGCAACATTATAACAACACATAGTAATCAAATCATTCATACAGCAGAATCCTAATAACTTAAACTATCAAAAATTTGAAAAGAATTTAAAGTATCGAGATGAAATGAGAGTAAAATGAAACTTCAAAATAACCCCAAAATAAGCATTTTCAATCGTAATTTTCAATAATTGTAATTGTCCAAGTTATCAAGATTCCTCTGTATTATCCAATGCATCAATGAAAATAATCATCATTATGTACAGTAGACTCTCACAAAATATGATTAGGAATCATGCCAAAACATCAAATAAAATTGGAAATGAAATCAATGCCAAAGCTGACACCTATATGATAAATCTTTAAACAGAATACTGCTAATCATAGCAAGTGAAAGTGTACTGGTATTGCAATCAATGGAAAAACTGTGAAAAAGCTTTTTTCTTGACTCTGTACATTTTTTAAATTGGTTTTTGATTTTTAGAACTTTGAATTTCTGAATCAAAAGACACTTGCAAAATTGAAATTGTGTTGTTATGAATTTAAATAAAAAGTTGAACAAAGTTACTTCAAAAAATTATCAAATTAAAGACAGTCAATTCATGCCAGACATTGGAAACCGGGTGAATTTTAGGGAAAGCATTTATGCACAAAATTTAGAAAGAAACTTTTTCATATGCATAAATGATATCATTCAAACCAATGTCAATCAATAAATATCAAGTTAGTACAATAAATCATTGGGAAGCAATCAATCAATGTCAATTAGTCAATAATAGGAGGAAAAAACAAGCAATTCAATGTCAATCAAATGCATAAATTGAATAATGATGCCACAAAGCCATGTAGAGCCAAGCCAGCCAGTTCTTCGTCCAATGGATGTGCATAATTTATCAACATACAGTAAATATATATGCCAAATAAGTCAAGTCAGTAAAGGTTGTGAACACTTTTCATTTGTAACAAAAAGATTCCACAACCTTTGAAATTTACTACTTAAAGTGGTGAAAAAGATCTACATACAATGAGTCATTCTATGTAGATAATATTACATAACTAACAATAATTCTCAACAACAGACAAAGTGAATTTCAGTCAATATTTACCCAAAGAACAATTCAGAGCAAGCATTATCTACTATTCACTGAGCCAAAGGAGAATTTTTGCTTTAGTAGAATTACACAAGTAAAAGCAAAGAAACTAAAATCACAGTAACTTTGTATTCACCTGGGTAGTTTTACTAACAATCAATCTACCACATGAACATTATATCTAGGACACAGGGAGCCCACAGCCATGGGTAGAATCAGGGTTGAAAATAAAGTTTATCATGCATAAAATGTTGTGTTATGAGTTTACTTGCTCATTCGTGTTAGGGTTCCGAGTTCTTGGTTATGATTGGTTGAAATCAAAAAGTTACACAGTATTTATGCATGATAGAATTTATTCTAAACACTGATGCTATCAGTGGCTATGGGTTCCCTGAATCTAGGAGGTTTTTCTTCTGGTCTTCTCAGGAGTCTTGGTGGTCTTGATGCTGATCTGCATAAGAAATAATACCAATGTTAGTATAATGGTTTAAGATACGCAAGCAGTCAAAGACCTAGGGTTATCTCACCACACCCCCCTTAGGATAACCAATCCCTGATATTAAGATGGAATGGAGACTCCTGTAGGAAATTTCCGACTAGACTTTGGTAGACAATGCCGGTCCAGGCCACACAAGAATATTTTAGATTGCAAGTCAATCACCTTAATAAACCTACAAAATATATCCCTCTGTCTGCCGCTTTTTTAAAGAAAAATGCAAAATTGTAAAATCTGTTTTCAATAAACTAATATCCATGTTAACTTATTGATATATTCAGATTTCCAAGGTCATTTAGAGGCATTTTTATTAAAGTGAGTTCATCTGTTATGGGGAGAACTCACATTGCTATAAATGCCTCTAAATGACCTCGGGGACCTCTATATGTCTACAGGTATCAGTTAACATGATTATACGATTCATGGAGATTCATCTGTACTGGTGAAGCTTATATTATAGCAGTACACTATATACTTATACTATGATTATATGAATTTAGTATAAATACAAAGGTGATTATACAAAATCGCACGCTCTGATTGGTTTTCTATCTTGGACAATCAGCTGATAATCACCTTTTCGGACAAAATGGCTGTTGCACTTTTAAAAAATAAAATATTTTCACTTTCAATGTTGTTTACTTCTTTCTTTTTTGAAATAATCACCTTTTTATTTATACTAAAACAATTATTCACCTCAGGCTCAGTGATTATTGATGAATATTTACCTCGCAGCTCGAAGACTCGCTGCTCGGTAAATATTCATCGATAATCACTTTGCCTTCGGCGAATAATTGCTAAATATAATTATTATATAGTTAAATTTTAGAATAGTTCTTAAATTTATCTTGTATCTTTATATATTAATAACAATAAAAATAATAGTAATAAAAATGATGAGTTTCAATACGAAGTGTCAAAATATAATTAGCATTTCTACTAATAGACCTATTTGGCTTGCGAGTAATGCTTTCCCATTTCAGACCATGTGTCATTCCCCAGAGTATCATTTCATTGTTTAACGGTTACGCATGAGAAGACACATGAATATGGATACAACTCAAACAAAGAATCTTATTCTCAAGAGAATGACACCTGGTCTGAAATGGGAAAACATTACCCCAAGCCGAAGAGGTCTATTGAGGACACAATATAGCTATTTCATGTTGCATACTGAATACTGAATACCAAGACCGAAATGCATTTTGGGTCATGTAATATTATCTAAAATAAAACTAATAATAATTTCTTTTATATTTTTTGATAACTAGGCTCAAAATAATTCCATCTGAAACAACATACTAGCTACAAATAGAAAGCAAATTGCTGTTTATTTACTTTTTATTTTAAATTAATGAAACCTGCAAAGCGCTTTGGTCTTGGAATGCACTATTCAGTAATAATTCAATGTTTTTTGAAATAGCTGTATATAAATATGAATATAAATATAACAAAAATAAATACATAAATAAGATGTCTGATATAAAATGCACTAAAAAATTCTAATCATTAAAAAAATCTAGCTAGTAATATATTATCAGCTTATATTAGAATGCATTAGAATCTACTCTGTTCCCCTAATCCTAATATAAAACTATCCAAGATACCCCAACTAAGAACCCAGCCCATCCCTACCAACACTCTTAGTCCCTATAAAACAGCTAATTACGTACATTATGATGAAAAAATTTAGAAAATTCATGTCAACTTAAAATCCAGCTCCCCTCCTAATGTACCTCCCACCTCATTCCTAAGAAAAAAATATTCTAGATAAAGTGAGTAGTTGCTGCAATACCCATTGAGAAATTGTGCAATGTTTTAAGCTCTAATTGCTCTCTTATAGGACTTGAGACTGGGTTTGGTTTTGTTAGTGTTTTTGAGTAGGGGTCTAAATATATAATGCTTTATTATATGACTACGATAGTATGCAAGCTCTGATTGGCTGATTTCCGGTCTGAGATTTTCCCATCTCAGACCATTACCATGACAATGGGTTCGGATTGTATAACAAATTTGCAAGTTTGTTTACAATTTTCACGGCGTGAAATTTGACATTTTCGCTGCGCTCACTCGTGAGAGATAATATCAACACATGAAGATAAAATTCGTATCTCCGCGGGACCATGTAATACCCTATGTATATTTGCCATAAATAACTGTATTCAATTTAGGCAGATGAAAATCTGAGTTCCTTAGATTTTTTGATTTTTTTTTTTTTTGTAGTGGTGGTGGAAGAGGTGCTAGATTATTTTTGCTGCGAGCCGATAGGCTTTTGGGAACCCTGTGTGTGCCGTTTATAATCCATGAAAAAACTGGATATTGTATCTCCTGTGTCTGTCATTCATTTAGCAGAGCAAGCAGTCAGTATGATCAGCGTTATTTATCATCGATGTACATGACGTACTGCATGGACACAGCGCACGTGGGACTTCGTTTATATAGTCTTGGTGACAGTCGGGTCTTGTTTCGCTGAGGAAATCAAAACAAGTAAGTATTTTTTTTCGCATTCTAACTATGTCCAGCTCAAAATTATTTGTTGCTGGAAGCATTCATAAAGGTCAAGAACGATTTAGTGACATATCACTTCATGCCCAGACATTATCGATCGAAAGCTGGACTGACGCCATAACAAGTTTTTGCCTCAATTGGCGACGATTGGTTTGCTGTACTTGTAAATACCTCAGCGCCAACCAAACCAAGACCCGACTGTCACCAAGACTATATAAACGAAGTCCCACGTGTGCTTAAACTTATTAAACACATTAAAACATGGTTCCTGTTAACGTTTTAAAAAGATCTATTTGTATTTATAACAAGGTCTTAAGTACAACAGGGTTGCTTTCTCAGTTTATGCTCACCTCAGTGTCTGAAAAAAAACAAGCAATAATTATTGCCATACTTGTTTTCTAACTTAAGATAACAGCGCTTCCTACCACTCGAAGGCCAAAACAGTGCTGTTTGCAGCATTCCCGTTTCTATTAGAAACTACTAGTTTACTTTATACATAACAACAAGAATGTTTTGAAGTCTTCTATTAGTTGAGCTTGGTAGTTTGGATTAATTTAACCGTTTTTGGTATGTTGCTGTTTTATTATCCAGGGCTACTCTTTCTTGAACTGTTTCCAACTATTGTCTGTCAAAGGCTGTATCTAAGTACTAGACATCCACACCCAGCCATACAAACATTAGTAGGCTAATTGTGGTCAGCTAGTAGTTTGACACTCAAATAAAGATGTCGATAGATTGATTGAATAAAGTGTGTCCTTTTTGGGGAGGGGAATGGGAAGAGCAAAAAAGGCAACATTTTTCATGTCGACAAATTTAATAATAAAAAAATGTTTTTCGACAACTTGGACTTTAAAAACAATAAATAAAATTGGTTATAAGCTCTCTACAGTCTTAGTTGTATATAATAAAGAGTGCGAAGGCTTTTTTCACGTTGAAAAGCCAGCCACGTGAAGCGACCAACGGAGCGGAAAGCGAGTTCAGAATAAATGGTTTTTACTCGAAGAGAAACCCTATCAAAAACTAAAATTTCTAGCCAAAAAGAAAGAACTAATGCTTATCTTTATATTTTGGTAGAATATTGTAGTTAAGGAGCATTTCTTACCGTGTAAATGGCGATTTTTTTAACCACAGCTTGGACCTTCTTCGCTTCGATGCAATGATGTTTTTTTTAGTGAGGACCCTGAAGCATGATGGGAGCACTCGAGACTGGTACACAGGAAACCCAACAAATAGATAGCGTGAACTGGGTTGCCTGTCATATGCACAAGCTCTGAGTGGACAACTAACCATACAATAGCTTTAAATACAAAAAATATTTGGATTTTATGGCAAAATTCAAGTGTCTCCTAATATGCGATCTCCGAAATCGCGAATTAAGAGGTCGCGAAAATATCATGTACTGTTTTGTACTGTATAAGGTAGGTGTAGAATAAAGGCGGAACTTTCTTGGAGAGTTTGAAGTTATGATTTTCTCGCTAACAAATAGCGTTGCATTAAGCGTGTCTTGGCCTTTAGGGTACGGCGCAACAGTTGACTGGCTGGCGAAATATCTACGCTCCTTTTATACTTTATTTAGGATGGCAAGAAATGCTGATTTTTCTTCAAAATTGATATTCAGTTTGTTATTCGATAATTTTCTAAAATTTTCTGTCAATCATTGGTTTATTTCCTTGAAGAAAACCGAATGTCTTCAAACATAGTTACAAGTTAATGAGATTAATCCTGCCCCCACCCCTGTTGAGGTCTGATCAGCATGCATGGCTTCGCAATATATTGGGGTTCCTGTCCAGTACCTTAAATATTGCTCTAACTACAATAAGAAATACAAATTGACTCATTGCTGATGTTAAGGTAATGCGATCGTGCATTCATGCGCATCTTTCCTGCGCTTTATTGAATATCTAAACATTTTACACGGTTACCTACCCTGATTTTTCTACTGTGAGTCCAGAACAACTTAGGCTACAATATATCAAAAAATGAAGGCAGGTAATTCGACTAAATTCTTAGTAATTTCACGAAGTGTTAATTTTCAAAGTACTTTTTCGTGATTGGGTTTCCTGTGGCCAAGGTCTTTCAACTATGGCGGATAAGACATTTTGACCTTTCTCCACGTTCAACGTGAAATATCTAAAAATCTTGCTCGGTGACCTACCCTGATTTTTTCACTGTGAGTCCAAGTTTACTAAAGCTACAACATATCCAAAAATGAAGGTAGATAATTCGACTAAGTTTTGAGTAAATCGCGAAAATGTCCGGAAATTCGGATCGTAAAGTACAGTTAAAATGTACTGTTTTGGACATTTAAACATCGAGAACTCATTCTGAACACAATAAAATGAACAATTTTGGGGTTTTGATCATAATGTGTTAAGGTATGTATCATTTGAAATCGTTTATGCTACTTCTTCAAGCCATATGGACTACGATAGCTTCTAGTTTACTTTGTCTTATTTTCCCCGAAAACACGGCCGCAAGCATTGTCTTTGAAAAATTATATCTTCCGAACGGATTCGGGTACCCCCATTTTTTATTTCATATTTTCACACTACAGCTCAAAAGGAATATTTGTGCCAAATTTTAAAAAAATTCATGGAAAAAAAATGCGCGATCGCATTACCTTAAATACGGTTTATACAAGATTGTTGCAAATATTATTATTGTTTTGACGCTCATTATCGTTGCTAATTATGCAAAAATGGTCGTAAAAAACCAGCCAATTTAGGCAACTTTGATCGACTGTAGCAACTTCAAAACACAAAAACCTAAAAATTTTTTTGTGGCGGTGTTTTTAGAAATTATCTTAACTTCACACACAGTGAATATCAAACTATTCCGTTATATCGAACATAGTTTAATTCGCGGCTGTTTTGAGGGTATTTTTTAGCTCATGAAAATTGTGTCCTGAACAAAATTCTGCTAAAAATGTCACAGGAGTTCTTATGACATGATAGGGTATCTAACTTCCAAATATGAACAAAATCGATGAATCAACCGTTGTCAGGATATTTCGATTTTGTCTGGTCCTTACTGACAAATAAGGCATTCATTCATCGGACCAAAAAACGCGGACATCACCTGCTTCTCGACCCGCGAGAATGACAAGAAGTGACAGTTTTGTCCGAGATGTACTTTGTTTTTCACTCAAATAAATCATTATTAATAGTAGTGTTAGTTTGAATGTCTCATAGAAAACAACTGATTCGAAAATAGATTATTATTTGCAAATACATTATTTAGCAGTTATTCGCCGAAGGCGAAGTGATTATCGATGAATATTTACCGAGCGGCGAGTCTTCGAGCTGCGAGGTAAATATTCATCGATAATCACTTCGCCTGAGGTGAATAATTGTTTTAGTATAAATACAAAGGTGATTATTTCAAAAAAGAAAGAAGGAAACAACATTGAAAGTGAAAATATTTTATTTTTTAAAAGCGCGACGGTCACGCTGACAGCCATTTTGTCCGAAAAGGTGATTATCGGCTGATAATCCGAGATAGAAAACCAATCAGAGCGCGCGATTTTGCATAATCACCTTTGTATTTATACTAAAATACCTTTTTCCACTATAATTTGTAATATTTTCACCGAACTGAATTATTTTTGTTTTACCAGACATCAGACATTTTGAGAATTTTGAAACATTTTGAGAATATATTTACACAGGGTTGTCCTGGTTTCTAGTTTTACCAGAAATTTACTTTCTCTGATGATGATCCTGCAATAAAGGTCGAAATATCAACTCGAAGATCGATATTTTTTCTTGCATTTTGTTGAACTGAATATTAGTTACGAAGCAATTTTTCTTTATATTATGCAAGAATAGAGATGTTCACTGTTTACAAACTTTGACGTCAGGGATCGTTTCACATTCAAATTTGCCAACCTTGAAAAAAAAATTGTTTAAGGTAATTCCGTAGTAATAGATCCGAACATAGAATTTTAATAAAAATTCACACAGTCATTAAGTTAATGCTACTCATTCCAAAAATGAAATAAAAAATTGGGGTCACCGTGCTCGTTTTGGCGCTAGATGACGGCAATTTATGGCATTTTTAGGGTCGTGCGAAAGAAATTTTCGAATCATGAGAATCGAACAAAAGGCCCCACCACTTTCAGGAAGTCATTGCTAACATTAAACTATTTGCGTTATTCTTTCTTTTATGAAGCAAAGCAACAGTTGGATGCCGAAAATTTTCCAGAAAATGCAGTCTTTGTAAAAAACAGGGACTTTTCAACTTCGATGTTCTCCCTAATATCGATCTGGAAACAGTTTTCCGCAGTATGTTTTTGAGAATATCTCGAAAACTGGACATGGAATTTTAAAATAAAAAAGATAGGTCACCGTGCTCGTTTTTGCGCTACAGCTAGCTAAAATGCGCATTTTGTCCACGAAATGTAGTGATCTAGAAAAGACTAGGGAGAGTTTACACACAAAAAAATTTAAAAAAGACTGTGATATCTTTCTAAATTTATACAAAACTCACATATCAATGCCAGATACCTTTCGTTGATAATTTCCTGGTTGTTTTGGTTTGTTTTCTGTATTTTGTGTATTTTTAACAAACCGTTTCTACCAGCCGGCCGCCATCTTGAAATCGTAATAATAGCCAATGTGCACGAGCTCGCGCTGGCTAAAATCGTGCGCAGTAGCACGTGCGCCATGCAAAACTACGGAATTACCTTAAGCAGCCAATAGCTATAGCTCTCTGGTTGGCACATTAAATCAATAGGTGACGCAGCGCGCATATCGCTTTAGTTTCGATTCAACGAGAAAAGAAAGCTTCTTGGATGTCGTACAACTCTCTTGGTCTTGATTCCTTTTTCCCTCTCAAGGTAAGTCTCAGAGATTTTTGAACTTTAGTTAAAATACCCTGTCTTGCCATATTTATTATTATAATTTTGATTTATTAACTAAATGTTACAGTGCGGAGACTCGATCGGACCATAAACACTTGATATTTTTTATTTTATGAACTTTCTACTGCTTCAAACCTTCTGAAAATGAAGCACTGAACTCAAATAATCTTATTGTTCAAAATAAATCTGTAAACCCTTGTGAAATATGCCAGTTACCTACTTGCGTCAGGGAATACCAGACACATTACCTGAGTGTTAAATTAGTAAGATGAACTTTGTATAGAAAAAGCTGATGCTTTTGCTCAGGAATACTATCAGTGTCCGATGGAAATACCGGCGGTTCTGGAGCACAGCTTTCTACATTGAACTACAAGGGCCGTAAAGGATTTTGACTTCTTAAATTCGATAAATTTGCAGTTTATATATCGATCTTCGAAGCGTTGGAAATCGAAAGTGAAAGTCAGTAGTAGGAAAAGGCCAATTCTGGCGCATTTTGAAAACCGGTTGAAACCAGTTACAGCGCGACGCGCTTTACCGTAGCCACACAACAAACTTTTTTTACAAGTTAGCTAATCAGAAAGCGAGAATCTGTAAATTTGCAGGTTAACTTGCTTTGTTGTTACCGCAAATATTCGAACTTCGGAACAAGAACTTGAAGAAAATGCTTAAAGATCTCTATTTCTAAAACCAGTTTTGCTCTTTTGGCTTGCTAACACTTAATACTTTCGTAGGCAGTCTTTTTCACGTGGAAATTTTTTGCAAGAAGTGATTTATCGTACTTGTACGAAACTTTGGCAGGGTGGCCACGGTAAGGCGCGTCGCGCTGTAATATTCCAGCAGGTTTTTTTATGACCGATTTTTACGCATTATTAAGACTTAAAGAAATAATTATTGTACTATAGTATAAAATGACTGAAAATATTTTGGAGCAAGTATTACCTGATATTTTTTTTTGCATAAGGGAAGTTTTATAAGACTCACCCAGTGTATAAATTATACGGAAGTAGTGAAGATGGTTATATTATTAATATGATAATGCAAGATCCTACAGAGGGAATTAAGAAAAAAACAGGGTATTTAGGTGTAACTGTTAGAAAATATGTGGAAAAAGGATGTAAATCATATTTAGCGCATCGTTTCATTTGGGAATGTTATAATGGAGTTATTCCAGGTGGTAAAGTGATAGACCATATTAATAATGATAAAGAGGTATTACTCAACAACACTAAATGTCAAAAAGCTGCTAAAAATAGAGATTATTCATTTACAGCTAAAAATCATCAGAATAAAAAATGTGTGAAAGCTACTAACTGTTATACGAATGAAGAAACTTTTTATTATAGCATGTATGCAGTTCAACAAAAATTGATTATTAATGCGGGGATCGTTAAGATGGCTTGTGAAGGGAAAAATAATGTTAAAAGTGGTATATCGAAGAAAGATAATTTTGTTTGAGTATGTTGATGAACTGCCAGGTGGTTATGATAAATCGGCTAATGTTATGCTAAATAAAAAACCGAGCGGTTAAAATATTATGAACTAATCTAATATTTACATCGTACATCATTACTGGGTTGCTATGGTGGCAAACCAGTCTTAAAATGAGATCCGTTTTTCGGGCATCAGGTAGACCATAATTTCACACGTCATGATTGGTCGAGAACTTGTAAACAATGTCCAATGAAGTTGCCACACGACATCGAGGATGATGTATTTATAGTTTTTAGTCTGTAGTCGTGAATAGAATGCTTCTCTTGGTGGTAAACTAGTCTCATTAAGAGTTTCTAAGGAATTAACGTAGTCATATGGATATACTCCTTTTCTCAATAACAAATTTAATTTTTCATGCTTGTAAAACATATTTATAAAACTCATGAATAATTAATGAGGAAAACACAATAGAAATCAGTGTCCGTGGAGGAGGTTGTATATCTGATACAAAATCGTCCTGATTTGCATAAACTTTAACTCCAATTTTCTCAGCCAAATTCAATTTTATCTTTAAAATTTTAGTAGAACATGAATGTATACACCTAGACGTTTCATAAGTAATATACAATATTCGCTTTCGCCTTCGGCTCGTGGTTGTATATCTGATACAACACGGCCACTCATTGTATATATTACTTAGATTCTTAAACTGTTCCTTCCTTAGATTATTAACTAATGAATCTAGGCTTGCAGACATAAACTTGAAACTATCTATAAATCTTAACTCGCGTTTTACATTACATGTCTTTCCTTCCTTGTTATTAAACGTTTTCATTACTATCTCTTTCTTGAATGATATGTATTTTTCCTCGTTGTTTGGAATACAATCAACTTTACCATTTGTTATGCCCAAGTTCTTAATAAACAAATGAGAATCATAGGCTGATAAATTATGGAAGATCACTGGTATATGTTTTGGAATCTTATAATTAAGATTACATTCATTTACCATTTAGATGATCATGATCTAATACCTTATCACCCCCTAATTCTTTTTCAGTCACATATATCATATATCATTTGTTGCATTCTTATAATCTTCTTGATCTCCATTAGTCATTTTAACCTTTCTTACATAATTGAATTTCGAATATAAGCTTTTGATTGACTTTTCTATTGATTTAACAAACTTTTCTCCAATATCTTCATATTCATTTTTAGCAGTGTATCTTACTATCTTAGGTATGAATAGTTTATCATCATAACATTTAATCATGTAACAGTAACCTTGTGGTTTATGTCTTTGATATCTTTCTGTATATGATCTGCCTTCATCTGGTTGACATGAAGATATATTTTCTGTAAAGCTCTCAAAATCTGCATATATATAACGAATGGTACTCTCATACCGCTATGATGATAATTCTTAAATGATAACATAGCACCCTTCTTTGGCAATGTTATCTTAACAGCATCATGGTTCTTACAATATTCAGAATGTTTTTCAAGGCTTTTTTCTGTCTTAAACGTGTTTAAACATCTTTCACAGAAAGATCTTGCATGTTTATTCCTTGACAAATATTTTTAATCCAACAGTAAGGGTTTGTTTCATTATTAGATATCATAAGTAGGTTTATCGTTTTCTCTCTATCCTCATTTTCACTTATTCGAATTGGATATACTTTTTCATCATCATAACCATGTACATTAACACCATATATATATATTTTTTTTTTTCAAAAACACTAATCTTATCAACTTGTTCTGTAAACTCAAGCCCATCCCAATTTAATTCCTCTGCATTTGTTTTCATGACTTTTGATATTCTTTGTGGGTCTTTCTTAGGAGTGAAAACTGCAGCTGTAACAGACCATTTGAAGCATTGATTAACCTTATTTTTTGGATTAATAATAGCCTCTTTCATTTTTAATTTTCGTGGGAGATCTATATAAGACTTTACTGCAATAGGATTATATTTATCAATGTGAATATCAAAGTTAACTACTTTCATTAAATATCCATCCTGATCCGTTATTTTGATAACTGTCAACCTTCTCTAAAATACCATCGATCATCCTCCTTTAAATCTCTTCTAAATTAGTTGACTCCGTAACTATCTCTATTTCAGAATGAAAATATCCTTAACTATAAACCCTCTCATTTCCATTCATCTTATAATATTCACACTCTAAGAGAAGCTTCATCTTGATCGGCATTTCTTGTTGTTTCAAAAGATTATGAATATCCTGCTCATTCTTTTCTCAAGAAGACTTTTGGATCTATCTTATCAGTCCCAACTATTCTATACGATGTAATAAAACCTTTCAAGGCTGATTTCTTTTTTTGAAACTTATTTTTCCTTTTCAACTTATCATAAATATCATTAACCCTTTTCTTCAATTCCTCAACACGTGTATTAGTAGTTTTCTTAATCTTTGGAGGAATATATGACATAATCCAATCTGAAAATTTATTTAATTGCTTTCGAAGTGAATCAATCCTTTTTTTCAACTGTACTATTATTTACAGTTTGTTTCACTTTTACTGGTTTTAATACTGGTACATTTATTTCAGGTACTGGTTGATCTAGTATACTTGTCATGTTATTATCATATAGTGGTATATTCTTAAGTATTTTCTCCGAGTGCATTTTTTTTTTTATACTATACTATAGCAAAATAATTATTTCTTTAAGTCTTAATAATGCGTAAAAATCGGTCTTAAAGATTTATGAAGACAATCACGTGACTTCCAAGAATTTTGGTCATGTCATGATTCCAATAATAAACGCACCACTTATAAAAAAACCCTGCTGGAATATTAACTGGTTTCAACCGGTTTTCAAAATGCGCCAGAATCGGCCTTTTCCTACTACTGACTTTCACTTTCGATTTCCAACGCTTCGCTGGTCTTCGAACAAGTGTATCTGGGGGGAACCCCGATTGAATTGCGTGGGCCAGAAATAATTTTGAAATTTAATTTTAATTTATTATTTTAATTCTTTTAATTATTTACTGAAAATTTGATTAAAATCGGTAGAAATGAAAAGTTTTCTCTCTTTTTCCAGTTTACATATCGATCTCCGTGTGGATTTTGGGTGACTTTCACTTTCGATTTTCAACCCTTCGCTGATCTTTGAAGAGGAGTATCTGAGGGGAACCCCCTTTATATACTTGGTGAGACATGACGTCAACAATGGTGAGACACGAGTTAGGTCATCAAAACAAATTCATTTGACCTTGTTGTCCAACATGGTGGAATAAGTACTATTAAGGATATGTATATGCAAAACGGGTAGTTAACAGTATTACAGACTATTCAGTGCCCCATGAATATCCCTGATCTGTACACATACTTAGGCCCGGCTTAGGCAGGCTGATCAGCTGCAAAACGGGATAAACATAACGATGAGTGACACTACGAGTACCAACAGCATTATTAGAAAGAGGGAAAGAGCACTAGCATGGTTTACGGCTGCTTCTGCAACGTATTTGGACCTTGGACTGACTACAGAACAACAGATCTGTCTGTACGGAGAGTGCTTACGAATAGCAAAGGAACACAGTGATTCGAGGCTCGTTCTTCTTTGTGATAATGCTCTCATTATGTTAGTTAATCCCGTGATGTACTTACCGTTAGCCAATTCCCACTTCATGAAAGAAGAATATGATGATGCTATATTATATAGTAAAAAACGTCTTACCATCGCACAAGAATCTGGTGATAAAGAGGATGAGAGGATGTCGTACATGTTGTTAGGGAATGCCCACTTGAAGAAAGGAGAATATGATGATGCTATTTTATACAGTAAGAAATGTCTTACCATCGCACAAGAATCTGGTGATAAAGAGACTGAGATGATATCGTACATGTTGTTAGGGGATGCCCACTTCTATAAAGAAGAATATGATGATGCTATTTTAAAAAGCCAAAAATGTCTTGCCATCGCACAAGAATCTGGTGATAAGGTAGTTGAGATGAATGCGTACGCGACGTTAGGGCATGCCCACTTGAAGAAAGAAGAATATGATGATGCTATTTTATACAGTAAGAAATGTCTTACCATCGCACAAGAATCTGGTGATAAAGAGAATGAGATGATATCGTACATGTTGTTAGGGGATGCCCACTTCTATAAAGAAGAATATGATGATGCTATTTTAAAAAGCCAAAAATGTCTTGCCATCGCACAAGAATCTGGTGATAAGGTAGTTGAGATGAATGCGTACGCGACGTTAGGGCATGCCCACTTGAAGAAAGAAGAATATGATGATGCTATTTTAAAAAGCCAAGAATATCTTGCCATCGCACAAGAATCTGGTGATAAAAAGTATGAGATGAATGCGTACATGACGTTAGGGAAAGCCAACTTGCAGAAAGAAGAATATGATGCTTCTATATTATACAATAAAAAATGTCTTACCATCGCACAAGAATCTGGTGATAAAGAGACTGAGAGGATGTCGTACATGTTGTTAGGGAATGCCCACTTGAAGAAAGGAGAATATGATGATGCTATTTTATACAGTAAGAAATGTCTTACCATCGCACAAGAATCTGGTGATAAGGTAGTTGAGATGAATGCGTACGCGACGTTAGGGCATGCCCACTTGAAGAAAGAAGAATATGATGATGCTATTTTATACAGTAAGAAATGTCTTACCATCGCACAAGAATCTGGTGATAAAATAGCTGAGATGAATGCGTACGCGACGTTAGGGCATGCCCACTTGAAGAAAGAAGAATATGATGATGCTATTTTAAAAAGCCAAGAATATCTTGCCATCGCACAAGAATCTGGTAATAAAATAGCTGAGATGAATGCGTACGCGACGTTAGGGCATGCCCACTTGAAGAAAGAAGAATATGATGATGCTATTTTAAAAAGCCAAGAATATCTTGCCATCGCACAAGAATCTGGTAATAAAATAGCTGAGATGAATGCGTACGCGACGTTAGGGGATGCCCACTTCTATAAAGAAGAATATGATGATGCTATTTTAAAAAGCCAAAAATGTCTTGCCATCGCACAAGAATCTGGTGATAAGGTAGCTGAGATGAATGCGTACATGACGTTAGGGAAAGCCAACTTGCAGAAAGAAGAATATGATGCATCTATATTATACAATAAAAAATGTCTTACCATCGCACAAGAATCTGGTGATAAAGAGACTGAGATGATGTCGTACATGTTGTTAGGGGATGCCCACTTCAAGAAAGAAGAATATGATGATGCTATATTATACAGTGAAAAATATCTTGCCATCGCACAAGAATCTGGTAATAAAATGGCTGAGATGAATGCGTACGCGACGTTAGGGCATGCCCACTTGAAGAAAGAAGAATATGATGATGCTATTTTAAAAAGCCAAGAATATCTTGCCATCGCACAAGAATCTGGTGATAAAATAGCTGAGATGAATGCGTACAAGACGTTAGGGCATGCCCACTTGAAGAAAGAAGAATATGATGATGCTATATTATATAGTAAAAAACGTCTTGCCATCGCACAAGAATCTGGTGATAAAGAGGCTGAGATGAATACGTACGCGACGTTAGGGGATGCCCACTTGAAGAAAGGAGAATATGATAATGCTTTATTATACAATAAAGAACTTCTTGCCGTCGCACAAGAATCTGGTGATAAAATATCTGAGATGAGTGCGTACATGTTGTTAGGGAATGCCCACTTGAAGAAAGAAGAATATGATGATGCTATATCATATAGTAAAAAATGTCTTGCTTTCGCACAAGAATCTGATGATAAAGTGGTTGAGATGAAAGGGTACATGACATTAGGGAATGCGCACTTCGGCAAAAAAGACGATGATGATGGTTTATTATACAATAAAAAATGTCTTGCCATCGCACAAGAATCTGATGATAAAGAGGCTGAGATGAATACGTACGCGACGTTAGGGGATGCCCACTTGAAGAAAGGAGAATATGATGCTTTATTATACAATAAAGAACTTCTTGCCGTCGCACAAGAATCTGGTGATAAAATATCTGAGATGAGTGCGTACATCTTGTTAGGGAATGCCCACTTGAAGAAAGGAGAATATGATGATGCTATGTTATATAGTAAAAAATATCTTGCCATCGCACAAGAATCTGGTGATAAAGAGGCTGAGATTACTGCGTACATGACGTTAGGGGAAGGCCAATTTCACAAAGAAGAATATGACGATGCTATATTATATAGTAAAAAATATCTTCCCATCGCACAAGAATCTGGTGATAAAGTGGCTGAGATAACTGCGTACATGACGTTAGGGGATGCCCACTTGCATAAACGAGAATGTGTTGATGCTATATCATATAGTAAAAAATGTCTTGCTTTCGCACAAGAATCTGATGATAAAGTGGTTGAGATGAAAGGGTACATGACATTAGGGAATGCGCACTTCGGCAAAAAAGACGATGATGATGGTTTATTATACAATAAAAAATGTCTTGCCGTCGCACAAGAATCTGGTGATAGAGTCGCTCTAATGTTAGCGTACTTATCGTTAGGGAATGCCCACTTGAGGAAAGAAGATTATGATGATGCTTATTCATCGTTGTCGGAAGGCATTACAATAGCTAGGGATCTGGAAGACAATTATAGCATCAGAGCGTTTAAAATTTCTCTTAACATGATTCATACAGTTGTTGGTATAACTGAAGATTTACATGAAGATTTATCAATATTAACTATTAATCTTTCTGCAGTTTATGACCCGAAAAATCAAAGCTTGCTCCATTGGAGTGATTGTTATAGGCGCTATTTAGACCATAGAGCACAAGATAAATACGAACACGCTATTTCATGTCTTGAAGAGGCTAAGGTGGCTGCTGCAGTAACACACGAGGATGGCAGTGTTCGATTTCGTTCACTATCCTGGTTATGTATGGCCGGAATCTCGGAGATGTATGTTTTACTCGGGCAATACGATAAAGGAGTGCAGTATCAGAAAGAAGCACTAGATGCTGCACACAAAGAGGGCACAAAGTCCTATCAGGCAATGTCCCATTTTAGCCTTGGAAACGTCTATTATAAGCTAGAACAATTTGAGAATGCAGAGAAATCATTCAAAGAATCGTTAAAGTGCTATGAATTGATATTTGACGGCCTTAAACAAAACGATCGATTCAAAATAGCTTTTGTTGATAAGCACAAAAAGGCTTACAAGATGGTTCTGAAAGTTCTTATTGAAACAAATAAGAAAGAAGAGGCTCTGGTTGTGTCGGACCATTATCGTGCAAAAGCCCTGAAAGATCTACTTGTTTCAAGCTATGGAATGAAGAAAGAACAAGTTGCTAAAGAAGGTTTACAGTACGCTGATGTTCAGTCTCTTGTCTCCAGCAGTAACTACACTCTTCTGTTTTATTCAACGTGCTCTGAGGAGTTGTGTACGTTTCTAGTAGAGGCAGGAAAGGAGCTTGAATTTTCAGTCCAGCATTTCAAATACTGTGACACATGCCTAGAGAAGCTTGTTGATAAAACATTTGACGATATGAACGTGCGTCAAGTAGTCAACTGTGAGGACAGATCAATAAACGGATCAATGGACGACTCTGAAGAAAACAAGAATCCCAAGAAAGATGAATTATCACAATTGTTGACGCGAGAGAAAGAAGAAAAGTTGTCAGAACAATGCCGTTCTACGTGTGGAAGCAGAGGAAATCCATCAGAAAACAGCGATGAGAGCAGCCTCACCAGCGGCCTGGAAATATTGTACCACAAGTTAATGCACAATATCATGTGCTTAATTCAACAAGACGAAATTGTCATTATTCCTGAAGGTCCCTTGTGCAAAGTACCATTTGCAGCCCTACGGGATCCAGACACGGGACATTATTTGTCAGAGACAAAGCGAATTAGAATGGCTCCTTCGATTTCATCTTTAAAGCTTCTCCAAGAACGTCCAGTAGAGCATCACTCCAGTAAAGATGCATTGATAATTGGCGCTTCAGTAGCTGGTGAAGTCATGTTGGATGGAGTTAAAACTGAATTTGCTCTCTTAAACGGCGCAATAGGAGAGGCATATAGAATTGCTATTTTATTTGGAGTTCAACCGTTATTGGCAGGTATGGCTAAAAAGCCTGTGGTCATAAAGAGACTTCAAGAAGGAGCGTCTGTTGTTCACATTGCAGCACACGGTTACCTGAAAAAAGCCAGCATCGTACTTGCTCCTTCTCCTGAAATAAGAAAGACGAAGATCCCAGATGAAGAAGATTACATGCTGACCATGGCTGATGTACAGCAGGCTCAAGTACGTGCACAGTTAGTTGTGTTAAGCTGCTGTCACAGTGGACGTGGTGAAATCAAAGCTGAAGGAGTAGTTGGCATGTGTCGAGCCTTTCTCGCATCAGGAGCTCGTGCAGTGATTGCTTCCCTATGGGCCCTGGATGACTATGCTACTTGGATGTTTATGGAAACGTTTTACATGCATTTGAAGGACGGCAAGAGCGTAAGTACGAGCCTGCATCTGACGATGAAAGACATGAGAAGAATGCCACAATTCAGCGACCCGAAGTACTGGGCTCCTTTCTTTTTGATGGGCGATGACGTGACGATCCAGTTTGAAGATTAGCACAGTGAAGATGAGATTGAGACATGTATCGCGGAAATATTCCTCTGGACACTATTTCCATAAACAGTGAGTAACATATGACAATTATCTAGTTTAGAGATTTAAGGACTGACAGTATGTACTCAGTTTAGTGCAAAAACTATTTTAGTTGGGAGGGACGTATATACGTAGGTCAAGACCACGAAAGCGAGGTCAGTTTAGCACAGAAAATATAATGTACAATATATTCTTGCATTACTATTATTTTCTTTCTGTGTAAATCTTGATGTCAGCCTCTCACAGCAAAAAGGGTTTTGACACTGTATATATGAAATATTCAGCTGTGTAATTTTTCCGATTCAGAATGAACATAATAGTTTAGTAAAAATGGAAATTTGATGTTAAAACTAATTTTAATTTTGATTTTAAAAGATAAGAAAACAATCATACCTTGAATGTTGAGTTGAATTATCTATTAATGCCGTCCGCCATTAATCCGTATGGCACTTTGAAGGGCCCACTTCGATGAAAATTGGAAACTGATTATTTCTATCTGGACATGACTATAGTTAGATAACTTGCTACTATCCGCCAAAAAAAAAAAAAAAAATGCATTTTAAGCTCATTATCACAGAGAAATTTGGGTTTGAAACCTAAAAGAACAATAGAAATGAGAATTAAACTGACGTCGTATGACGTCATTTACTCACAGTTTAGATGCTAAAATACTTGACAATTTCCATTCTCTTCTCAATAAGAGGAAAATATTGCTTCATGGTGATTATTGGAGCTGTATACATAGGTTCAATTAAGTTCCAAGTAATTTTTAATTTTTATTGATTTTCATCCAAGTGCTCCTTCGAATAATGGCGGGCGTTGAAAGCAGAGGAAAAAAGCTCCTTTTGATGATGTTGTTTTTATCGTACGACAAACTCGTTTCGACATGTTAATATTAATGCTATAAGGATGTCAAAAAATGTAAAAACAAAAAATAAGGACGCTCATTTTATCGTCGTCCCACTTAAAGTTAGAGCCATATATAGCACCTAGTCTAGGACACCGACCTTGATAACAAGAGCTAACTGATATGGTCACCCTAGCTTCATGTAACCGATATTCCAGAAGCACGGGTGGCATAGCGGTGAGGTCGCTCGCCTCTCACTAATTACCTTGCTGGCAGAGTCTCTCTTTTATCTCCCCCGAGCGAGAGAAATTAAAGGGAGACTCTGCCAGCAGGGTAACAGTACTCCTGATCAAGAATGCACCAGTTTCGCATTCGATGAAAACCGCTATGGTATTTCAAAACATTGGTATTCAACTTGCACATTCTTTACTAGACTTGCTCCAAGTCGATCTCTATGAGACTCACAAAGTTACGAGCGAAACAAATGACTATACAACGGTTCACTGCCAACATACAAAGCATTCAAGCAAGGCTTCAAGGTTGTTTCAAAGGATTATTGAAATTTAAACCTTGCAGCTTCAACTGAAAACTTTGTGCTTCATCAGTGAACCGATGTATGAAAAGTGGTGAATTCATCCGCTAAAGACCCGACAATAGACCCCTTGCACGTAACGTCAAAGCAGCTCAATTTGGAGGACAAAACAAAAGAATTTCAATCTCCTGAGAAATGGAACCTATTGTTTTGTTGCTGCATTCAGCCCCCGTGCTGCAAGGGCTCTATTAAACGTTTTTCGTATAACGATCATCTTCGATATTTTCGAAATCTCGTCCTGTTGGAACAAAAGATGTACGAATTCTTTTGTGGTCTTGTTGTTTAGAAATAATAGTAGTATTGGTAATGATAATTAGACTGAACCAGCGTTTCACACGACCAATGCCACATTTATAATAGTCTAATTATCATTACCAATACTACTGTTATTCCAGCACCATCAGGTATCCAAAATGTCGAAGTTGTTCGTTATACGAAAAACGTCTATTGCAGTGATTTAATTGTAACCTCAAATCACCCTAAACAGTCTGTGATTTATGTAGCAATTTCAGTGGGATTTGATAAGAAGATATTGTAGCTCTCTTCCTCTAGACTTACTTTTTTGAACTTTTTTGTTGCCATACTTTCATTTGAAACCGCCATGTTTACAAACATAAGCGCAATTTCCTTCGAAGCGGGGGTGGACACGGTAGCAAAAATTGCGGTGAAGTCACACTAAATTTCGAGCGTGCTCGTATTTGAGGCGAATTGGCGCTTGATAATAGCCGTACGAATCGCAAACCGTTTACACGGGCAATTTGAGGTTACAAACATCCAGCTGTATGAAAGACTGAGCGCGAAAAGGATCGTTGTATAATTCGAGCGGCCCTTGCACAAGTCTTAAAAGTCATATATCTCGCGGAATTCAAGGAGATGGATGGCAAAGATTTGCTTTACTTTTTCATACATCACGTGTACTTCAACTTTTTTCCTCTAAATTTTTGGAAACGCGTGTTTTTGTAATGGGAAGAGACTTGGAGCTAGGGTCGCTTTGCTAAGCTTCGAAGCGCGCTGTGATTGGTCGGTTCGTGCGTGCAGTTGGATATTTCTGGAGGTCGGAACTGTGAAATTTTCTCTATGAATCTAGTGTTTCGTCTTTATTTTGGATATTTCGATATTGTTGTTTCCTAGTTTGAAGTTCTGAATTATTATATAATTTTCACTTTTACATGGTTAGCTTATATGGATTCTATATTATCTTCGTTCGTTATGATTATATATTCTTATACTTTGAATAATTGTAATGAGGCCCCGAGTCAACTATCAAAGCCGATAGAAATCGAGAGTGAGTCTTCTAATTGTTTTAGTAAAAATCTCAACTAAACTATACTATACTAAACTAAACTAAACTTCACAAAAGCGCGAAGGAAAAGCCACCATTTTTTCAAAACAAGTCCGACTTTCTCTACCCACTATCTATCGGCTGATAGATAGTGAGTACGTTAGCCAATCAGAATGCAGGATTTGCAATAGTATAGTAGTAGAATTTTACTAATCTTTGTTATAAACTTTTTAAACTTTTAATTCTTGATACTTTTGATTCGTGATGCCATTGATATTTGCGCAATAGAAATGAATAAATGGATGTCAGTACCGTACCCTGTTCTCAGTGACATGATTTTTCAAAGTGATATGGAATCTCTATCTTAGCCCAAACTGACCTGCTATCGTACAGGGCCCGGTTGTACGAAGGGTGGATAAATTTACTGGATAACAGCATCAACTTATCCACTGGATAAGGATTTATCCATCAGATAATGCTATCCACCCTTCGTACAACCGGGTCTAGGCATTCTCAACCGTGCACTAACACTAATACGATGTCAAAATTATCATTTTCCTGAGAATTTTTAATCCCTGCCCATAAAGATATAAAAAAACCCTTCAAATTTACAACCTCTGGGCTGATCTATTTCAGAGTATGGCTAACTCACAGATCGAACTCTGAAACAAACTCTTGGCTGATCTAAGTCAGGGTATGGCTAACTGACAGTTATGATAGGGGGTTATGATATTTTTGTCTACCAGGAAGGGGGGTTGGGTAATATTTGTAAAACACAACAGGTGATTTTGCTGATTTTCCCCTGATGAAGACTAGCAGCTTGCAGTTAAAACGTCGCGTCGTTTTGCTATCCACGAGTTAAGGTAATGCGAATTTTTTTGATAATATTTTTTACAAAAATTGGCACACAGCACAGAAAAAAAAAACAATAATAAAAATTGAAGTTTTAGGTACGATAACAGTTTATGATCGCAGTTTTCGTAGTGGAACTGAGCGAAATGTGCAAGTTTTTTCAAATATTTATAGAGAACAATCAAAAATCCTTTCAAAACGAGGGATTTTTTTTCGAGAAAGGGACCTTTAAGTTAATCATGATTTTTCGCACCTAACCACAGATGATCCCAAGAGTATACTTGAGACATCTCTTGAAAGCTTTTTCAAAATTGTGAACTAATGTAAATATTTTTCGTGTTCTAAAAGTATTTTAAAGGAGAGATATTCGTGAATGAAAGAATACCATAAAATGCCCGTAAATACTTCGTAATATAGCATATTTTTTTTTAAATTTCACTTGTAAAATCGTGGTAATAAACTGCTAACTTTCAAAAATGTCACCACAGGAAGCCCAAACGGCTCCTGCCGTCAAAAACCGCTTTAAAAAAAATAGAAAGAAAGCATCAATCCAAAATATTTTATGCTGGTTAGAAAGTATAAACGAGCTTTAAATCTATGCAACAAAATATTTTGACATTTTTCTTTATTTCATAGAGAACAAGCCGCTTGAAGTTATGTACCCGAAATAAGCGTTTTTTGAGGTGGTCCAAATTTTCGTAAATCGAAATATTGAGTTTCTAAAAACAAAATATAGCTCATTGTAAAGCTACAGACCGTGCCAACATGGTCCTGCAATTTATTTATTGATTAGAGCTATATTTAAGATTTTATAGAGGCTGTAAATTTTGATAAAAATAGGAATTGGTCAGCGGTATAGTGTTTTCAGCATTTTCCCCATTTCGTGCACTTTTTTAACTTGTTTCCAAACGAAACTACAGCAGGTAACAGACCTATAGAACGTTTATATCATAGCGTGAAGAAAGTTTCTAAACTCATTAAGAAAGGAGGAGAAAAAACAGTTTAAATTACACGCAATTTGGGTTTCCTGTGTATTGCTGTTAGAATCAAAAATACCACAGGAAACCCACCATGCCACTTTTCAATAAAATTATTTTTTCACTTCTTATTCCCAATTGGGAATTTTCTTTTGTTTTGTTCTATTGAATTTATGTTCTTTAGGGACTCTGCGTTTAGAACTGGTTGAGTCCGCCATTTTGAAGACTTGGTGAATCAAGAAACGAGAAAGAACGCTGAATATGTCAAGAAAGAAGCCGTGTAAAGTCCCGTGGATGTCTTGAGCAAAGGTAAATTGGATCATAGACTTTAAGAATATTTGAGAGGACGATGAAACTAAGAAAATCGAATAAATTCTATCGTTTTCAGTTAATATCGGCAGTGTCTGTATTTAACCACTCAATAGTCTATTTTCTATCCATCCTTCCCTAAAGTTATTGTCTGTTTAACAAATGCGCAAATTTTATACTTCATTCTTGCTATTTTTGCCTGTCTAGTTTGTTTCGTTAATGTACATGAAAGTCTGCTTTAAGGCGCTTGTTTACCGACTGGCGAATTTTTGCTTTAGTAGAATTACGCAAGTAAAAGCAAAGAAACTAAAATCACAGGAACTTTGTATTTACCTGGGTAGTTTTACTAACAATCAATCTACCACATGAACATTATATCTAGGACACAGGGAGCCCACAGCCACAGGTAGAATCAGGGTTGAAAATAAAGTTTATCATGCATAAAATGCTGTGTCATGAGTTTACTTGCTCATTCGTGTAAGGGTTCCGAGTTCTTGGTTTTTGATTGGTTGAAATCAAAAAGTTACACAGTATTTATGCATGATAGAATTTATTCCAGTGGCTATGGGTTCCCTGTATCTAGGAGGTTTTTCTTCTGGTCTTCTCAGGAGTCTTGGTGGTCTTGATGCTGATCTGCATAAGAAATAATACCAATGTTAGTATAATGTTAGTATTAGTATAATTTTTTAAGATACGCAAGCAGTCAAAGACCTAGGGGTACCTCACCACACCCCCCTTAGGATAACCAATCCCTGATATTAAGATGGAATTTGTGGTTCTAAATGGATTATTTCCTGCTAGCAGAGACTCCTGTAGGAAATTTCTGACTAGACTTTGGTAGACAATGCCGGTCCAAGTCACACAAGAATATTTTAGATTGCAAGTCAATCATGATCAGGAGCCTTTAAAAACATTGAGCTCTCTTCCAAAACTCATTTCCAAGTTCTCCCTTGTACAACATGAAAAATAGTCTCTGTGCAAACACAAGCAGCCCATACAACATTCATGAGGCCTAATTAATAAGAGTATTTTTTTCAATATTGAGTGAAATTGTAAAATTTGATATTTATGTTTGAGACAGACAGTTTCTTGAGATTAAGGTGACTGACTACATTTGAACATTCAAATTGAGCCAAGAATGTGTGCACACACAAAAACGAGAAAGTTTAACAAAAACGTAACTATTTTGTTGTCATTATTTGAGAAAGATTTTTGGTTCATTAAGCTAACAAAATGCTCAATTTTGAGCATATCTTTGAAACTTTCTTCAAAATATTTTTAATTAATCAAAAATAATATTCTAGGTAGATATCATGAGAAAACTACTTCCATAGCTCTTTAGTATTTGAGCTATGAGTTTTTTGTGCAAAGCTTGGTTTCCGCCATTTTTTCTTTCAAAAACTGTCAAGATTGGTAATATTCAAAATTTATTATCTCGAAAACGATCTAGAGATGCTTAGTTTTTCTGTTTAAATTCTGTATAAGATCTTTCTAAAAAAATTCTATTTACTCCTTGCTTAAGTAGTCATTCACCTTAATAAACCTACAAAATACATCCCTCTGCCTGCTGCTTTTTTAAGAAAAATGCAAAATTTGCTTTCAATAAACTAATATCCATAATAACTTATCTATATAATAATTCAGATTTCCGATGTCATTAGAGACATTTTTATCAAAGTGAGTTTATCTCTTATTTACTAAGATTCCACTGAGTAAATAAAAACATACAAAACTGTTGAAAATTAACAAGAAAAAACTAATTAAGACAAATAAATGGGGAAAAGATCTCAGTGAGGGACAATCAAAACAGAGCAAGCTCCAACTAGGAAAAAGCCCATGAAAATACAAGATATGGGGAGAACTCACATTGCTAGAAATGCCTCTAAATGACCTTGGGGACCTCTATATGTCGACAGGTATAAGTAAACATGATTATGTGATAAATGGAGATTCATCTGTACTGGTGAAACTTATACTATAACAGTATACTATACACTTATACTATGATTATAATTATGAATATATAATTATTATTGTTATATTTTAGAATAGTTCTTAAATTAATCTTGCATCTTTATATGTTAATAATAATAATATTAACAATAATATTAATAACTATAATAATAATGATGAGTTTCAATATGAAATGTCAAAATATATAGCATTTCTACTTATTGAGGACTGTCGTTATACAGCTATTTCTAAACATGTTACATACTGAATAGTGCATTCCAAGACCAAAATGCATTGGTCTAAAGTAAAATAAAAAATAATCATTTCTTTTATTTCTTTCAATAACAGGGCTTGAAATAAATCCATCCAAAATAATATACTACATAGCTACAAATAGAAAGCAAATTGCTGTATATTTACTCTTTATTTTAAATTAATGAAACCTGCAAAGCGCTTTGGTCTTGGAATGCACTATTCAGTATTAGAAAAAACCTACTAATAGTCTATTACCAATCGAGCCCTGTGATTGGCTGAGCTACTAGGGGTCTATTAGTGATAGACCTCTAGTAGCGAAAAGCACCGGTTTTGAAAACCAAAAAATATATATTTAAAGCAAAATCAAAAACTTTTTGCATCTTTTTATTGGACCGATTAGTAGGTTTTTACTAAAACAATTAGACCTCTGGCCCTCATGGCTAACGAGTCAATAGCCCATTCGGCCTTCGGCTTCATGGGCTATTGACTTGTAGCCCATTCGGACTCGAGGACTAATTGTTAAATAATCCAATGGTTTTTGAAATAGCTGTATATAAATATAAATATGAATATAACAAAAATAAATACATAAATAAGATGTCTGATATAAAATGCACTAAAAAATTCTAATTATTAATAAAATTTAGCTAGTAATATATTATCAGCTTGTGTTAGAATGCATTAGAATCTACTCCGTTTCCCTAATCCTATATGAAACTATTCAAGATACCCCAACTAAGAACCCAGCCCATTCCTACCAACACTCTTAGTCCCTATAAAGCAGCTAATACTCCCGTTTCGAGTTCTCTTTTACGCTGTGTTAGCCTCAATTGTGCATAAGTTATGTAGAAATGTAGATAAAACTCGTGAAATTTCAAAGTATTTTTATTGTCTTGTTTACACACAAATCTCTTGAATTTCCACGGGCTGTTACTGAATAAAAGAATATATTACATGGTTTTGAGGCTAACACAGCGTAAAAGAGAACTCGAATCAGGAGTATTACGTACATTATGAAGAAAAGACTTAGAAAATTCATGTCAACTTAAAATCCAGCTCCCCCTCCTAATGTACCTCCCACCTCATTCCTAAGAAAAAAGTATTCTAGACAAAGTGAGCAGTTGCTGCAATTCCCATTGAGAAATTGTGCAATATTTTAAGCTGTAATAATATTGCTCTCTTATAGGACTTGAGACTGGGTTTGGTTTTGTTAGTGTTTTTGAGTTTGCCCTATAAGTAGGGGCCTAAATATATAATGCTATATTTGCCATAAATAACTGTATTAAACTTAGGCAGATGAAAATCTGAGTTCCTCAGATTGTTTTTTTGTAGTGGTGGGGGAAGAGGTCAGATATCTGCTTGGGTGCTAGATGACACTAGAGAAAAATGTTTGCGCATTTGTATTTTTCAGCACGCTTTCCAAGAATTTATAGAGTTTTAGTGGGAAAATAAATGCTTGTTTTCTCCGAGTATACAAAATATTTCGTGGGTATACTTTTGTGAGACCAAGATAATGTGTTAATAAAGACAATATGAAAGGATTAGCCTTTGTTTTGGCATTTTGTAAAGACTATTTTTCAGACAAGTGTGAAAGTCAAATTTGCATATTTTTACAATAGCACGAAGCAATTTTTCACGCGTGTCATGCTAGATTATTTTTTACTTTATACATAACAACAAGAATGTTTTGAAGTCTATTAGTTAATCTTGGTAGTTTGGATTGATTTAACTGTTTTTGGTATGTTGCTGTCTTAATATCCAGGGCTACTCTTTCTTGAACTGTTTCCAACTATTGTCTGTCGGAGGCTAGTAGGGATGAGGAGCACATCATGACTTGACTGTTCTGCATGAATGCATGAGTATAATTCCCTTGTAAATAATAACTCCTTGAAGTTCTGAATCTGTGTTTTTTTATTCTTAACTTGACCAATACTTGACTTAAAAGTATTTGTGAAGTTGAGAAAAAAAAACCACAGCTACCAATATTCAATGTTTTTATTTTATTTCTGTAGGACGATTTATGTCTCCATGCTAAACACACAATCTTTCTCCAAATGGGAAGGCAGCAGCAAGGAAGTCAGCTTCTCTGTCTGTTTCAAACCAGAATGCCATAAGCGATATCTGGCCAAGCTAATACCTGGGCAAAATTCCGCGTATGGTATTCTAGTTTAATTTGACATCATTCAATGAAGATATGATTCTTAGAGCAATCTTTTCAGGGGACTTCTGGCTCTGTTTCAAACCAGAATGCCATAAGCGAGATGTGGCCAAGCTAATACCTAGGCAAAATTCCGCTTACAGTATTCTAGTTTAATTTGACATCATTCAATGAAGATATGCTTCTTAGAGCGATCTTTTTTGGGGTCTTCTGGCTCTGTTTCAAACCAGAATGCCATAAGCGGGATGTTTCCAAGCTAATACCTGGGCAAAATTCCACGTAGGGTATCCTAGTTTAATTTGACATCATTCAATGAAGATATGCTTCTTAGAGCAATCTTTTCGGGGTTTTCTGGCTGCTCTGATCCAAGTAAAGTTGGAATTGAGTTCTTTTAATTTGGTGGAACACCAGCTTGTTTCCAATTTCTCCTCAATCCAGTCATTCAGTACTATATATTTCTGTATCTTACCCATGGTCATGTTTTTGTGAGACTATACTAACCTTATAGTTTCTAGTATTTTTTAACTATTGTTTATATTGCTTTTATCAATAGACCAGTTGCCAAAATGGCGGCCGACAATTCAAATGAGTTAAAATTATAAACCAATACCAGCACTAGAAAGAGCTCCTTTATTTTAGTACCATTGCAAAAATTCAATGTCAGGTTGTATATCGTTTGGAAAACTTTTTTTTCTTCAAAAAACCAATACATTTTCACACACACACCCATACAAACATCTGTTAATTTGTCAATTTTTAAAAAACGTTTTCTCAGCCGATATAACACCCAACATAATGAATATTTGTAGGGTTATGAAAGTAAAGGTGCTCTTTCTAGAGCTGGTACTGGTTTTTCACTAAGTTTAATTTTACGTCATTTGAAATTGTAGCCACCATTTTGGCAACTGGTCTATTCTGTTAACAATGTGCACATACACACTGAAGAGGCAACCCTGTTTAAATAAAGGTTTTCATTTATTGGTTCAAAATTAGTTTATTCAGGGCTTAAAATAACAGCCAGTCATATGCCAGTCAAGATGTCTGGCGTATGATATTTCATTTCATTTTTTTTCAAATATGATTGGACACTGAACTTTTACTGGCCGTTATTTTGAGCCCTGTTATTGAAAAATTATTGTAATTTCTTTAAAAAAAATATTTATATTTGGGGGTATGCTGCATGGGCTGCCTGTGTTTGCATGGAGAATCGTTCTCTTACTGTTCAAGCAGAAACTCGGAGATGGGCTACTCTAAGGAAATTCATGTCTGCAGGCAGTAAAATTTTTGAGCTTAATAAACCTACAAAATATATCCCTCTGCTTTCCTATTTTTAAAAGTAATACAGAAAAATATTAGATTTGCCAAGGAAAATATTCAATGAATACACCAGTTTTGCATTCCATACAAACCACTGTTTGAATGTTAAGAATGTACAAGTTGAATAATACCAATCTCACTGATTTCTAATGATGCCGTTAAATAACTAATTTATAAATGAGGCTAAGTCTGTGCAAATGAGTCTCTGGTCTTCAAAAACACTGGTTTGCAACGAATGCAAAATTTGTGTATACCAAGATACGTAGCAGTCATTTGACCTCAGATCATGTGCTCAGCTGATTTTCATTAAACATTTAAAAATGTTTAAAATTTACTGACTTTGAATGCAAAATAAAACTGAAACCATAAATCTTAAATATTTAAATTAAATATTTATTTATCTAAGTTTGACATTTAGGAACTCGGTTGTAACTGAATGTGGTACTAAAAAGCTAACACACGATCTTATCCTACAATCACAATAGAACCTTTTCCCATGTAACTGGTTTCAAAACTGGTTTGGTTTGTCCATAATCGTGGATGACATTATATCAAACAAAACAGCCTGGGCAGGCAGAGTCTACTATTTTCTCTTAAAGCATTCATCTACAGGAAAAGGGACTATAAAACCCAAACAGAAACTCATAAGGGGGTCAAAAACATGTAACAGTCATACATTCTTTAGTAAGATGCTCCAGAATATTCAAATTTTTAGTTGATGAATTTCTTACCAGAAAAACATGTCCTCATGCTTCAAAAACTCTCCAAATTAAAGTAATGACAGATATACCATTTATTTCATCGACAGATTCAATAAATTTCCTCTGACAGGGGTTTCAATAATATTTGAAGTAGACGGATGGGATTCAAATGTAGGCATCTGTTTCCAATATTATTTTACTCCTTATTTATTGAGACTGATTCGTAAAATAGCTGGCGGTATAAAGTTAAGTAACCTGCGATTGACTGTTGGTAATCGCCTTCTATTGAAACCCCTGCTCTGAAAGCCATGAACATCAGCGAGAAGTTTGAATGTCATTGACGTGGCTATCTTAAAGTTCCAAATTATGGTAAAAAAAATTCCGTTTCATATCTGAGTGTTCCAGAGCATGGTGATAGTGTTACACGTTTCAACCCCTTACGAGTTTCTTCCCCAAAAACAGACTCTTTGGCATGTAAATATAAGGAATAATAAAGTGTCCCCAATTAGTAGGCTATTTGTGGTTAGCTAGTAGTTTGACACTCAAATAAAGATGTCGATAGATTGATTGAATAAAGTGTGTCCTTTTTGGGGAGGGGAATGGGAAGGGCAAAAAAGGCAAAATTTTTCATGTCGACAAATTTAATAATAAAAAAATGTTTTTCGACAACTTGGACTTTAAAAGCGATAAATAAAATTGGTTATAAGCTCTCTACAGTCTTAGTTGTATACAATAAAGAGTGCGAAGGCTTTTTTCACGTTGAAAAGCCAGCCACGTGAAGCGACCAACGGAGCGGAAAGCGAGTTCAGAATAAATGGTTCTTACTCGAAGAGAAACCCTATCAAAAACTAAAATTTCTAGCCAAAAAGAAAGAACTAATGCTTATCTTTATATTTTGATAGAATATTGTAGTTAAGGAACATTTCTTACCGTCTAAATGGCGATTTTTTTAACCACAGCTTGGACTTTCTTCGCTTCGATGCGATGACGTCTTCTTTAGTGATGACCCTGAAGCATGATGGGTGATGAGAGCACTTGCGACTGGTACACAGGAAACCCAACAAATGGATAGCGTGAACTGGGTTGCCTGTCATATGCACAAGCTCTGAGTGGACAACTAACCATACAATAGCTTTAAATACAAAAAATATTTGGATTTTATGGCAAAATTCAAGTGTCTCCGAATATGCGATCTTTGAAATCGCGAATTAAGGGGTCGCGAAAATGGCATGTACGGTATAAATAAGGTAGTTGTAGAATTAAGGCAAAACTTTCTTGGACAGTTTGAAGTTATGATTTTCTCGCTAACAAACAGCGTTGCATTAAGCGTGTCTTGGCTTTTAGGGTACGGCGCAGCAGCTGACTGGCTAGCGAAATATCTACGCTTTATTACTTTTAAATACTTTATTTAGGATGGCAAGAAATGCTGATTTTTCTTCAAAATTTATATTCAGTTTGTTATTCGATAATTTTCTAAAATTTTCTGTCAATCATTGGTTTATTTCCTTAAAGAAAACCGAATGTCTTCAAACATAGTTACATGTTAATGAGATTAATCCTGCTCCCACCCCTGTTGAGGTCTGATCAGCATGCATGGCTTCGCAATATATTGGGGTCCCTGTCCAGTACCTTAACTGAGTTTATGTCCATTCGATGATCTGGATAATCCTTGTATAGATGTTTGAAAACTTCTGATGTTTTTGTGCTTGGACCGAAGTGTTCCGCCAGTTCCGCTAGTCTCGTCTTGAGAGAGCGCTCCGTCTCCCGGGGGGTACTTCGGGTCGTTTCATAGGGGGATGCTCCGCCCTGACTATCGACCCCTTACCCTTTTATATACCAAATTTCAGCAAAAAGGTACCCCGTTTATATACATTTTTGCCTGAAAAGGTACCCCTTTCATATACCTTTGAAGAAGCTACCCCTTTTTATACCAAAACTCACAAATTCCCACCCCTTTTCTATACATGCGGCCTGAAAAAGGAACCCTTTCGGGCGGAGCATCTCCGTCTAGTCCATCATAGGGAATATCCCCCTCAGAGGTAGAATCAGGTAGAATCACAAGCAATATTTACTGCGCCTATGAACTGGATATGATAAAAAGCTCCGCAAATATCCTCTTTTTTTAGTTGCGTCTTTGGGAGCACAAACAAGTTGCTTCAATGTGTTGAATGGCTTGAAATAGGACCCGACTCCATGCCTATTGAAAACTCGTTTGATAGTTTTCCTGATAGCCCTTCTGATATCATATGTATCGTCTGTTCTGTTTAATGTCTGGTGGACAACTAGGCACAGATTCCGATCAAATGATAAAGAAAGCATGCATGTGACATCTTTTGATAACGTTTTATAAATAATACAGACCTCCCAGTCGGAAAAATAACATTCTTTGAAATCCAAAACATCATATTATCGACACAACTATCGGCTTAATATTTGAAGGCGGATGATTTTGCTAATGTTTAGACTTATATTTAAATTTTCAGGGAACAAATAACTGAAAAACATTTTAGAGGATATAAATTTGTTAACATAAATATGAGAATTCTTGTTTTTCGAGCAAGCTGTCGAAGGGAAAATTTTTTCCGGCTCCATGCGTCTTTCTTTCCTAGGCTTCTTTATACTATTTTCCTGCAGCATCTATTTGCGTAAGTAAAAGTTACTAAGTACTGAGTGGAATGGGATGAAAAAGAACTTGCACTAAAGAATGGTAAGAATTGTTTGTTTTCTGGACTTATTTTCATGCGCTTTTTCTCTCGATTTTTCGCGCCTTTTAATAACCAATTAGAGTACAGGATATAAAATATAACGAGTATCATGATTGGTTGATATTCAGGTTACAAGCTCTTCTGATTGTTTGCAGCCTTTGACAGTTGTCATGTGCTTCACGAGGGGATCCATGAGGATCAAGTTATTCGTTGAAAATTCGTTTTTACGGCCGATAAAGAACACATTACGAACCCTCTGAATGCTGGTTTAAGTCTCCCTCTTGTTATCTGTAAAATGGAAGTGTTTACAAGTGAAGACGTGACGAAAATTCTGTGGAAAAAGCTGGTTGTGGTGATAGGAGATTCGAGTAAGTATTACAGCTCGAGGTTGAACTTCGAATTTGTTTTATTACCGTATTTGTTTAAAGAAAAAAGATTTCATTTCATTTCTTAAAAGTATGTATTGCTTGTCTACCTTAGTTCAGCGATGTGTCTACAAAGACCTGGTTTGCCTACTCTCTCCTGGAAGTAATACCAGATACCTCACTTCAAAGGAGCTTAAAGCCAAGGTAAGCTTATAACATTTGACAAAGACGAATAGCGCGGGTACTTTATAAGTTTACTATTTTTATGTCAAGTTTTAAACAAAAGAAGATTGATTTAAAGACGTTTTATTGAATTTGTAGAGTGGTTATACGAAGAATACATTTCTACTTTAACAGCTTGTCAAATATTACCTGACGAATGAGTGGGCAGCTTAATTTATCTTGTAAAAAAATTGCTTTTATTAAAACTAATTCTAGTTCTAGAAGTAACTCAACAAATGAAACTAATTATTCCAAAAAGTTAAGTGTTACAGTATAAGTACCAGTATAAGTTTGTATTCTTTGGCCCAGTAGACCATGGTATTTTGGGAGTGTTGTTTTCACATGATTTCAGGTCACATCACATCACATGTCATTCCCATGAGTGTCACTTCATTGTTTTAACAGCTGTCATTATCTCCCCCTGGGACGATATGGATGATTTTTCAGAATATTTATGCCTTGGGTAAAATGTGCTGAGGGACTGATAGCATTCTTAATATTCATGAATATTCCTTGTGAGACTGCTTGCATTTTGTATGCTTCATTGGGCCTTAATTCCCTGTGTCTACGGGGGACTTTTCTTAGAAAAATACCACAGGTTTCCAAAACTTGAAAGATACATTAAATTTGGATATTACTCAAACAAAGTCTATCTGTCTCCATCCATCTCAACTCTGACTGGCTTCTTAAGTGATAAGACAAATCTAAGAAAAGTGTTGCAAAGCACTTATCTTGTGATGTTTCCAATTTTAGGCCATTTGTCTTTTTATTATCTAAATGGGCTATTCTCAAATTATTTAGGTAGGGGTTTATTTGAAGGGATCATACAGAAGTTGATTGGTATTAGGGATGGAGAGGGGGCTTGGAGCCTTCAATCCCCCTCTTAAATATAATGTGCATACCATAAATATATTGTGCATATTAGCTGGAATTCTGTTAATTATTTTTCACTGGCGTCTGACATAACCAAGTATTCCTTTCCCCCCTTTTTTTAGGGTGAAATTGACTTCTTGAATGACAAACTGTTGCAAGGTGGTCAGCTTAGCGACGTCAAGACAGGAATCAATTACCGTGAGGTACGACAATATGACAGTGGAACATCTGTTGTTAAATTTTACTTTGCGACCCGATGTTACTCTGACCATTTGGAATCAGTCCTCAATGAACTCAAAACTATGCAACCCCATGCCGTCATCATGAACTCTTGCTTGTGGGACCTTCACCGGTATGGTCCTCGTGGCCCAGATTCTTATCATATTAACATGAAGAAACTAATGGCTGGGTTGAAGAGAGTCATTCCTAGTGATGCAGTTTTTATCTGGAATGCTACTCTTCCTTTAGATTCCAAATGTAAAGGGGGTTTTCTGTTGCCATATTTTGAGAATGTTCCAGCACAGGAAATTATTGAAGCCAACTTTATTGCCGCAGACATTGTCCGATCTTATGGCTTCTTGTTCCTGGATTTACATTCCATATTTGTGAACCAACTATACCATCGAGCCAAAGATGGAATTCATTGGAATCATTTTGCACACAGAAGAATCACCAACCTTATTCTTCTACATCTGTGCCGAGCATGGAACTTACCAATTCCCAAGAGAATGCCACTTGACATCCCCAGAGAGCCACATTTATACCCGTTGGCTGAAAGACCACATAATGCTTCTTTTGGATCGTATACTTCTCATTTACACATAGATAGGTATGGGTTTAACCCGTCAGGTGATGCTAGATATGTAGTACAGAAGCCTAATACTTACAAGGATAGATTTAGGTTAATGGGCAGTCCAATTATCATTAGTAGTACAATAGTGAGTAAGGACAACCAGATGCCAAGTCCAAACACCCCTGGTGTTATCAAAGAAAGTGGACCATTCCCAAGACCAATCTACGCTAGCTCACCAATCGAAACAGTCTCTAAAACTAAGAGTTTGTTACAGCAGAGTGAAAGCACTACCACCCTTGGTAGTGGTAGTCCACTGACTGAGGGACGTCTGGAGCAAGAGCTAAGATTATCCCAGAATCTGCAGCAAGAGTTTAAGGATTCTTCTGTGGATGAGAGAAACAGTTCTGAGAAGGTACTTTCTTGTTCTGGTCCTAGCAAGATCTCAGCTTCCTATTTTAGTGATACAAGTGGAACACAGATTAATAAAGATAGAGAAAATACCTTGACTGGCACATGCTTAACAAACACTGTATCACAGTCTAGTTCTTTGGTGATTCAGGTGTCATCCACCTGTGTTGAAGGTAAAGATAAGGAAAGCTCAGGGAACAGACAATCAACCACCTGTACTTCATCAATCAATCCTGTCTTATCCTTACAAAGCTACGTGTCACAGCTTAACTTACCTGTCCTTCAAGTGACGTCATCGCAGGTTACCAAGGCAACCCCATCGCATGTTACCAAGACAACGACCTGCAATGATAAGCAAAGTAATGTTTGTGCTCCTTTGAATAAGGTTGCCCCACCAACTAGTCACGTTGCACAGGTAAGCATACCTGTCAATCAAGTAACGTCATATCAGGTTACCAAGACAACAGTCTGCGTAAATCAAGGCAGTACTATTTGTGCTTCTGTAATTAAAACTCCAACATCTGTGATTGGCCACATACCACAATCAAGCACACCCGTGACGTCATCTGTTACCACGACAACACAGTGCGCAGGGAAGGAGAATGCGCCTTGCACTACTGGTAATAGGATTCCCTCGTTAGCTGAAGAGTCGCAGTTATGTAAAAATGATTTGCCTACTAGGAAACAACCATGCAGTACGATAACCACAGTACCCACACCCCAACAAGCAGCAAATATTCCTGTAATAAGTTATCAAGAGGGAAGTCGCTTGAACGCACAGGCTCAAAAGGAACTTCATGCATTAAAATCTTCTGTGGACAGTGTTGTTCAGACCAAAGACAAACTATTTGTTGGTGGTAGCATTGCGCATCAGAATAAGCCAAGCAAAATCAATGATGTTTCCAAATCCGGCATTAGAGTGCCCAACAAAACACAAACCATTACAGAAGTGACTTCTACAAAAAGAAAGGCTCCCGTAAAAGACCTGAAACGCAAAGCATCAGGTGATGTAGGACCCAAGAAGCAGAAGCTGCCGGAGAGTAATCGCGCAAATACTTCCGGTAAAAGTCATAGCGAGGCTAAGAAGGCATTCTCAGAGAAGGCTCCTTCAACAAAGCTTCCGTCTGGAGGTCAAAAGCGCAAGGCTACCAGTGATGGGGGTTCCAGCAGAGTTACTAAACAGTGTAAGGTCAGTGTGATCGAGAAGAAAGCAGCTGACCTCAGAACGCCTTCTAGTGACCTCAAGAGAAAGGCGCCAACTGATACCCCAGTGAATAAGAACATGAACCAACCACGTCATAATCTTGAGCCTCCAGCTAAGAAAGGCAAGAACGAGCATGGCAATAGCACCATATCTCACCAGTACCCTGTGAGGAATGCCTTACCTTTATCTGGACAATACACTATAAGCTCGTCAGCGAGTCAATCATCTATTCCTGTTTATTCAGGGAATCGAATTGAAACCACGAATGTCTTTCCACAAGGCCAGAGCGTCCCATCATACAACTACAGCCAGAGCAACTGCTACTGGACAGGAAGCCAGCAAAGTCTACAAAACATTCAACAACAACAGCAGTGGTTCAACACTCTTCTTTCTCGAGGCAGAGCTGGACCGTACATGAACAGTGCACAACCTTTACCGTATTACAATCATTATACGCGATCATGGCAGAACAATCAAGGTTATTATTATAGTAATAATTATAGATATTAAAGATAGGGTGCAATAATGAGAACCGGGCTTTATTGACACCAAAACGAGGCCATTAGGGGACAGTATAACAAATGAAAGAGACTGACTAAATTAATAATTATAGATATTAAAGATAGGTGCAATAATGAAAACCAGATTTATTGACACCAAAGCGAGGCCATGAGGGGAAATACAACAAATGAAAGAGACTGAGAAGAGTTGCTGATATGGCTAACCTTGAACCTCTAGTTTGTTAACTGGTCTCAACAAACAATGTGGACATGAAAACGAAACTATTAGGGCAAATATTTATTACTACACCTTAGAAAAAACACAAATGGTATGCTGTACCTCATAATTTAGTCTTCAAGTTCTTGCTTAAAGAGTTTTAAGTGTCCTTTGACAACCCTAACTCTGAAATGTTGCTGTTAGTCGTATTGTTTTTTTCATTTTGCATGATACACGAAGTATTTGGTTGTACGTTATTTATGATATTTAAATAATAGTTAATATTAAGTAGCGATAACGATACCACATGGAATATATATATACTTGAATACGCATGTTACATCGACTGTCAAGAGTCCCTCCTGCCACCATCTCCCCCCCCCCCCCCCCCCCCACTAGAATCGAGTTCAGGTTATTTATCGATAGTCCAGTGATACTGGTATGTTTTGAGCTTACCACACAGTCTTGGGGGCACTGGGTACTGTTAACAGTCTCCTATCAACTGACACTCATTGTCATAATTGATTGGCTCCTGTCAATCATTATGAGGGTGTGAGTTAGGATTCAAGCACGGACGTTTTGAACTTTAAGAGTTGTATATTTCTGAACAGGAGTATGGTATGAAACCAACAAGACCCTGTACCGTCTAAGAGTAATACCTTTTTCGTTATTCATTATCATGAAGTTCAGTTATAGTAAGGAAGATATAGAATGTAAAATATTCTTGATGAACTTTTAGCATCAGCATATTTATCTATTACAATGAGTTATTTTGTAATAAAACTTGTTTCAGTTGATCTGTTTTGTCTCTTAATATTATGACTACAAACTTTCTCATACCCGAGGGTAGGTACTTTACTGATACCTTTACAGCTCGAACGGAAAATGAATCGAAAATATCGTGACACAAAAAAATGTTTGCATTCCTTCCTTGTTCCTTAGTCTTGAGATTTGTGTCTTTACGGGGCTTAAAATAACGGCCAGTCAACGGTCAATGTCCAGCCAAATTTGGTACTTGACCGGAATTGCCCAAATAAGGTTTTGAACGGACATGTTTAAATGTATTAAAAAGAACGTTTTGTGAAATATTTTTCTCTTTACAAGAAAAGGAATCATGGTCGCCAGAGGGGGCAAAATAGCAGCAAAATAAATTAAATCACAATAAAATTTGGTTTATGATATAGTGGAAAGTGAGAGCAGCTAAATATTACACTAAATATCCCGAAACTAACGAAAGAAGATTTAGCATAAATTTCTATTATTCTTGTCCACGTAAACAAGCTGTGACATCATAGTGCGGAAATAGGGTGATTGCAACATTTATTGAATTACACGTTTGTTTTCATGGATGTATGGCACACATTTCATTTTGTTTCCCTTGAAAAGCCGTCTAAACTATATGCACATTGTTTGGTATGTAACGGGATTAGAGGTAACAGCAGGCATCCCTTCATTACCCGCAAGGGATTTTTTGACCCGTCATTTAACCTTTGGTAAAACATTAACTAAACCTACTTCCGCTTTGTTCGCCAGTCTATTCTGTCTTTCACCAGACTGTTCCTAGAATTAGCAGCTTCTTGGTCTCTAGTTAGGTATTTTTCCTATGCAGTAATGGAGTTATTCAACAGTGAGCAAGTAGCAAACTTCCTAAGAAACAAGCGAGTTGTGGTGATCGGCGACTCGAGTAAGTATTTGGACAGCAGTTTATGTTTTTGCTGTTTGTTTGGGTACCTTCTAGGCTGTTCTAACAAGATGATTTCTCCAAACTCCTTTCTTTGACTGTAAGATTTTGGTTCTGGATTTCCAGGGAATTTTTTGAAAAAAGTTAAAATGAATTTAGGAAGAAATATAAATGACGTCTTGTAGCAAAATTAAGGTAGTATTTGGGATAAATTGATTTCGTTTTCTACAGTAAACAAGCGGTGTAAATATGTCATTTCCTTTACTTTAAGGAAGCTTTGATACGTGTTTTTTAGCAGGCACTTCTTTTAGGGATGTATTATTCATATTCAGTTTTTTAAATACCCGGTGACCTCAATAAAGCAAGGGTTTGGATATTGGTTATATTGGAATGCAGAAAGAGAACAAGATGTTCAATGAGGCTTTCGTGTTTAACCTCCATATGGAACTGAGTCTGAATCGAAACCTTTTTAAAGTGAATTTCCTCAAGATACAATTACCGAGAACATGGCTGCATAAGGAGATTTTATGAGCCTTGCAGCCTTAAAATATTTTTATTCAAGAGTTTTTTTGATAAAGATCTATAAAACCGTGACATACTCGTGAAAGACACGAAAAATCACGGATGTAGAAAGTGAAAGCTAAAACCGAAAAGAACCATGGGATGTATTCATCTCTGGCCCCAGAAGCAATCGACGATAAATTACTTAAATACATTTAATTTTTGCAAGCCCCCATGACCTCAGAAAATCCTTTGGGATGTAGGATAAATAAGGATTGGGAATCGTGGGGTGAATATACAGTATTTACTCGAAAAATTACTGCGGCGCTCTTTAAATTCTTAGTGTTTCGGTTGCGGCGCTTATTTGAGGGCAGCACTCTTTGATATTTTGCTTTCGTGTGCGGCGTTTAATCGAGGGCAGCGCTTATTTGAGGGCAGCACTCTTTGATATTTTGCTTTCGTGTGCGGCGCTTAAACGAGTAAATACGGTACGTTAGAAAAGCAAACAGAACTTGGAAATCGCAACGTGCCCAAAATTGTACACCACTTTGAGAAGAAAAGTCAAGTGCAAATTTGAGGGGGAGGGGTGGCAGCAGAAAATAGACTTCGAACGTCAACTGAAGGGGTGAGAGGTCAACGTTAATGATTAAATGTAATTGCCAAATTGTGGTGGTGGTGGTTTTATGGTACTAATTTATGTGTTTTTTTTGATAGTCCAGCGAAGCATCTACAAGGATCTCATTCGTCTCCTGGTGCCAGATCCAACCAGTATATACCTGACAAACCAGCATCTAAAGACAAAGGTATGTAACTATAGACCTTACTCACTCCATTGAAGTATTCTACCTTTGCAAATTAGGACTTGGAGGAAAAAGTTTAGGTTTACCAATTTCTATGACCCCTTCTTTACCATAAGTAATTAACATACGATCTCAACTTGTCGCGCACCGTTGCCTTGCAACTTTCAGAGTGAATGTTGCTTGTATTACCACTATGTACAACAACAAAAGTTTGTTGCGCGACTTTGTTGCAGAAGTAGACGCTCTTTCTACTCTCTGCAGCGATGAAAATTTGTTGCGCGCGGGGTGGAAACACAGCAACATTCGCTCTGCAACTTACAACGCAACAATCAGTTGCGCAACAAGTTTGACGATTTTGTTGCTGGCATTTCCGCGCTTTAGATGATTCGATGTTTTTAATCTAACCATTCTATTTACTTCCAGGGAGAGCTTGAATTTCTGGGCGACAAGTTGCTACAAGGTGGTCAACTGGAAGAAATGAAGAATGGCATCAACTACCGAGAGGTACGACAATATAACAACGGATCAACCGTCATTCGATTTTACTTCGTTACACGATGTTATTCTGATTATATGAAATCGATTCTTCACGGTATAAAATGTATGCGACCTCATGCTATCATCATGAACTCTTGCCTCTGGGATCTTCACCGGTATGGTCTCTATGGTCCTCTACAGTACGTTGACAACATGCACAAGCTTATGGCTGGGTTAAAGACAGTCATTTCTAGTGATGCAGTGTTTATCTGGAATGCTACTCTTCCTTTAGATTCCAAATGTAAAGGTGGTTTTCTGTTGCCATATTTTGAGAATGTTCCAGCACAAGAAATTATCGAAGGAAACTTTATTGCCGCAGACGTTGTCCGATCTCATGGGTTTATGTTTTTGGACTTGTATTCTGTGTTTGCGCATCGTTTAGAACTGAGAGAGAATGATGGGATTCATTGGAATGCATTTGCAAATAGGATTATCACAAGCAATGTATTAATTCTCCTCTCTTATGCGTGGAACCTGCCTATCCCAAAACCAAGGATTCAAGATCCACGAGTTAACCTTCCACATTCTGAGTTCTACAGCAAATTTCTAAACAACAGTTTGACCCATTCAACTGGTAGTGTTTTGACGTCAAATTTCAGATATCTTAACTCCATTCCTCTAACCCACGATCCTCCATATGGACGTCCACTATTCGAATCTTCCAACAAACCTTTGACTTACTACCCATTCTCAGACTGGAGGTCCTTGGCGATTAACAACGATGATCATAACAACAGGTTAATTCTAAAGAATCTAGAAAATTCAACACACTTTGTCAGGGAAAATGTACCAAGAGAAAACTTTGCATTTACAGTCAATCACACCTCTTCTCCAGCAGATAATTTAGCTCTAATGAGACATGTCAATCACACTCCACCTATCTTCCCTTCAAACAACCTCTTTGCCCATTCTCCTCCACCTCGTATTTCACATACCACTTCTTCTCCTGACAGACATCTTTTTAGAATACCAAGTCCTTCAATTCCAGAAGTATCACGAAGGCAGGTTCATTTGCTTCATCAGGAACAACTGTATCACAGAAGTGCACTTAGCTTATTATTTCCTTCAAATTTCAATCAGCACAGTTCTAGTCCACAATTCTCTAGACCTAGTCATTCCAACCTGAGGTAGAAATGGGGCCATATATACCATACTTTCAGCATAGTCAGCATCACCCCTAGACCTCACCTTCGATATTTTTGAATAGCCTAGATATCTTTTATCGATAACTAAATCCACACAAAGCAGATAGATCCTTTGCTCTCAGTTAGCTAAACAGGTGCATTCTGATCTAGCTTTAGTACGCGTTAGCTTGAAAATCTTTATATTTTTCCTCCATTTTATAATTTCATCGTTAGCTTGAAAATCACTTTGACTCTCGATTTAGGTATGGTAATGCTATGACTAGATTTTAATCAACTGATAAAAGCCTTTGAACCTAATTATCTTCTCTAAATAATGATCAAACACTGACCACCATGTACTGTCAGTAAACATTCTGCATGAGACAGGAAATGACGTCAAGAAATTTGTTTTTCTCTTTTCAATCGATTTATAGACAAACACTAATTTACAATATCCATTTAAGATAGTTTTCATTTTGTATATTTTTATCTCATAATTAAGATTTTATGTCGAAAATAGTTAAATTATCAGGATGTTGATTTTAAGATATTTTTTTCGTCTTTTTTCGTCTTTCGATACTGTAACTTTTATCGCACTCACTATTCAAAAACTGATCCATTATCTGTTACCATTATCCAATCACAAAGCTTGTACGGTCAGCCAGCTGGTAGGAAATGCGTATTCTGTACTTACACGAAAATAAGGGGAAATTGTTAAAAAACATTTTTGAAAGAAAATATGATTACGTTTGTAGAAATAAATATCTAACACATCTCATTTATCAGTTTGTTATTTTTTTAAATAATACTCTTCTCGCCAAAGGTGTACAACGTCGACAGATACACTACTGATTCACGATGTTTTATTAGAATTTAAGCAGGATTTTTGTTACCATTTCCGCATCATGAAAAATACATATTTATAATAGAGAGGATGCTCTCTATCTTTGAGCAAGGATAATGAGTTCCCTGACACCTTATTTTTCCAAAGCAGGTACTTTGTTGTTATGCGTATTGGACATATTGGACTTGTTTCCAACGAAAAATGTAACTTAGAGTCATGCTTATGATAGCCCTCTGACTACACAATCCTGATATGACAGTAGGTATATTGGACACGACCGCTTTGACAATGTTTTACCTGCGATATTAGTATTTATGGTATATCGTACAATTTTGATTATCTTGGCAGAATGGTTGAAAAGTATCACTGAAAGAGGTGTTGTCGGGCTTGTTTGGCAAGTCATGTACGACCTTCTTAGCCTCAAGTCCGTTATTATGACCGATGTTCTACGGTATTTCTATAGTAACTTGATTATATATATAAGGCGTTAAAGCGGTCGTCTGGTGTTCGTACCATCTGCCTGATATCCACACTCCTATTGGCCAAACCAGCTGTTTCACGTCACTATTTCTCACTGATCACCGGGTATAATTTTCCATCTTGTCTGTGCTTGATTAATCATAGCATTAAAAGAACTGTTTATAGGGAATATCCTATCACAACTGCTCTTATAAAATAACATATCTACCATAATAGACCTCGTATGTCAATAGTCTCATTATCCTCTCTAGCAGATTCTAGCTTCCTTTGAGCCCCGTTGAGTTCTCTTTCGAATACTAACGATAATAACCACTGACACGGTCCAATAGGATTGCAGCGAGGTGATGGCGTGCGGTTGTCGCGCTTATTTTTCCGTTTTACTCAAATATACAAACCTTCGCCCCCACATGGTCTTATTCAGTATAGAAAAGAGCTCGAACCTTCGAAATAAAACCTGATTTCCCTCCTTTCTTCACCGTTTAAAAAGCACTACTCATCGCTTCGAAAAGAAAATCTCCACCGAATTCAAAAACTTCGTATTCTAAGGTGGAATTCGGTAAGTAACGCTATCTTTATTTATTTAACTGTTATCTTGAGTGTTAGTAGAATGAAGTGATCTAAAACTCCTCCATTTCAACTTATTCTCTTCAGGTTTTTTACCAGCAATAAATCACTCGAATCAAAAAATAAAATATTCATTTTTTTGAGTATTGAAAAGTTCGTCATGACGATGAAATATTTGGTGCCATTATTGTCGGGAAATCTTAAAACCAGAAATGAATCATAAGATATACTGTAACCAAAATAGAAAACACCTGACAATTTTTATTCACTTCGTTTTCTTTTCTCATAATTTTCGTCTTTATTTTATTTTGATCTTACTGGTTTACTCTTTTTCTTAATTTTCGCGTCAGTTGAAAACTTGTTTTGAATTCGTCTGCCAAACACTCGTATATATAATGAAGGCTTCATAGATGGACAATACAAAAAAGGACTTCATGAAACTGTGATATGACGGCTATTTGACAGACCTTCCACTCGCTGTCGTATTATATAAGTTAATGGGTGGTACTAGATATATGTCAGTGATACTAGAGACGAGAGCTCTCAGTATTTCATGAGTTCATTTATATCTTAGTGTTCAAAGAGCTCTCGGTTGTTTTGGTTTCAATTCTTTCCTGCCTGTTCTAGATTTGATTGAAAAAACATCCGTCATTAACATTGGATGCCTCGCTCGCCGGTGTTTTGTAGTGTGAAAAACATTGTATTGAAAGAGGAATTTCGTTCGCCCAATCCTAACAATTCCAAACACCAGACTCACTTTAACCACTGTGTATCGACTAAATAATTGCCGTTCACACCAAAAAGTTTTTTGTCCGGCTGTTTTTGTTTATCCTGATCGCGATCTCACCTATTTTTTTCCTCATTCATACTGGGAGCGTTTTCGAACTTTAGGCGAAGAATTCTTGATGACGTCTCTACGTGTAGCTACGTGCGAGCGGGAGTCCAAAACGCAAAGAAAAGATGCGTTTTAAGATATATCCGGATACGAATTGACGGGTCTGGTGTTGAGCAGTTGTGGGTCTTTCCCCACTCAAACTCACATTTAGCAATACTGATGCTTTTGCACAGGCTTCTCTTTTTTTTTTAATGTCTGGTTGCTAAGGGATTTGCCATCGACACAGCGGGAAACGATCATGACATGACTCGGACTGCTGCTTCCAATTCCTAAGATATATATTGACCAACAATTCCAGTTGGTTTCTCCTTCCCAGCGGTGTGCATTTAATAACAGATGGGCACTGGGAACGAGGATCTGCGTGCACAAGTCATTCAATACAGGTATTTCCAAACAAATTTCTAATAATAGATTTTCATAAAATGATCTTTTTAACAGGACAGTACTGAAGAGAAGCCTTCTTTCCTGGTAGTCATCAATACAATAGTACCAAATAAAAACACGAGCAAGATTTTCCTTGGATTCTGTCTCTTGATAGTTCCATCTCCAATGTTAGCCATAATGTGTGAAAAGCCTCCCCCAACAAATCGATCTGACCTGCCCGAGGTCCCAGTAGGCCCAACGCTGAGACCAAGAAACATTCTACGGCATCCCAGACCGCTTGGAAGCATGCGACATTCAGACACCCATTTATCAAGGTCTGTGTTCAACTCCCAACGAGCTACACCAAGCAGTCCTAATGTACACATAAGAGGAAAAGAAATCACAAGTCCTCGCACGGATGCGAAAACTATAATATCCAACTCGAGTAAACAACGAAAAATCTTGTCTGCGAGTTTCCCAAAGTCTTTAGATACTGTCCCAACGAGAAACAAAGTTACAGTGGTAAAATCTAGTACATCAAGTAGTAGGTTACCAGGTTCACAGTCTCGGCCATCAGAGCTTGGTGTCAACAGACATAAGACCACTTCCGGTTCAGCATGGACAAGACATGTACATCATAAACACGTGACAAATAGACCCTTAGTAACCACGACTGCGGTGAAGGAAGGGGGCAACGAAAGGAACAGTTTGAAAGAGTTCGATGATGTTGTGTCTAAGAACTACGAGCCTGTGAGTGATCAAAGCACACAGAATGGGAATATGGGGTACAGAGAGAAATGCTTACACTGGTTGCTTACTCTGCCAGATTGACAAACTTGTCAAGTTTAAACAATGGTGAATTACGAATCGCCTCGACGTGAAAGCGAGGCCATGAGGTAATAAATCGAGACCGTCATCAAACAATTCGATAAAGTTCTTGAAAATATAGATTGGGAGGTGTGTACACATGACGCAATCTTATTGTCCTGATGACGTCATCTGACCATTGCTAACGTCACGTTATAGAGCTTTTAAGTTTGACGTCAATAGAATGGGAAAACGACTTCCGGGTCCAAAACGAAAAGCAGCTTTATAAAACATTTTCTAGCTTTTTCTTCATGAAAGGTCTTGTTGTCCAAAGTCCTAATTATTTCAGGTGGAGGTTAAATCATTGAGAATATTTTTCGCTTTATTTTAGCGTTTTTATCAGAACAGTTGGACCCGGAAATACGTCACAAATTAACAGCTCTATAACTGACAGTTTTTTAAGACTAGCGTACAAACGTACGTCATCAAATGCAATTGATTATCGATAACGATTAATAGATAAAATAACTAAATGAAAAACGTATGTGCATGTATGACGTCATCAAAAAAGATGCTTATACCAATAGATTAATGATTATTTAATAGATTACTAGTTCATTACTAGTGTTAAAATAATTGTACGTATAAACATATAGTTAGTTTATAACTATCATGTAGGTATCGTTAAGACATGTACGTAATTCAAATATGTTATTCCTATCTCACAATAATTTTATATTTTGTAAATTCTATTTACAAATGTAAATTGTTTTTTTTTTAAGTCCAAGCTACCAAAAGGGGAATAGTAAGGAATTGTTATTTCTTTGTATCTTGTAAAAAAAATAATGTATCATAATTATATGAATTCTTTTTCATAAAACTAAACAGATTTATAACATTTTTGATATTTTTTCTCATGAAGAAATTTTTTTTCTTTTCGCAAATGAAAATTAAATTTCTAGATTAGTTAGCTTTCTTTGCTGTCTGCAGACAATGATGTTTAGTGTTTATCATACCCAACCTATACCATAATGCACTACAAGGCTGGTTCAGGGGCAACAGGGTTCATTTCCTGGGAGTCTTAGTTTCTCACACGATTCTCATAATTCCCATTATTGTTGTTCAACCTCTCTCAAGTACTTTTCGACAAGTCCCAGAATTCTCCAGTCATCTGTCGCTATGGAGACGACTGTTTTTTGGTTTCGAGTGGAAAATTTGAGAAGAAGATGCTGGAGAGGAGGCAAAAATATTCCTACGTGAACCTCGTTATCTGTAATGAAAAGCAAAATTATTCTTTTGCAAATACATTCCTTAGTTTGACTTGCTATAATATCTTCTCATTGTAATTACTGGTAAACAAAAAAATAACATTCAAGGGAAAGTGGAATGAAATAGGAAGACATACCTAAACAACATAAGAGTATTCATACCTTTGCTTTCGATTATAAACGACTGGAACTGTTTCTGTAGGATTTTTTGAGTTTCTTCCCATCCCATGGACAGACAGACAACTGACATGACTCCATTATTGGATGGTGTTTCCCTGAGGTTGAAAATCAAAACAACTATTACTTAGTATTGGTACTTTTTCACTGGTTTTCTGTTTGCACTCTACCTATAAGACATTTTTGATTCGATTGTGCACCAACACTCACATTGTTTTCTGTTTATCCTTCACGCTCTCCCACAAGTCTGTGAAGAGCCTTTTCTTTGTTTTAGCCATGTTCTCCTAGAATAAGAGAAGGTAGGTTGGATCATATACAATTATTTCAAAGACGGTTAGTGAAGGAGTGAAGGAATTATATTCATATGTAAATAATGTCAGCACAGAAGAAAATATGCTGAAAAAACCTGCAGATAAAGTTTGGGGAAATACCATATTGATGTGACTTTTCGCTGCTTGAATATACACATCACCCATACTGCATTCTGGGCTTGGTATGCAACATACAACAAGGAACAAACAACAAAACCTTCACCAATCTTTGAAATAGCTGTATATGAGATCAGGAGAGTCAGATCACGGAGATTCAGTCATAACTTTAGCCCCCACTCACAGTAATTAGTTATGATAACCAACTTACCTTCTGAAACATCTCAGGTAAACTGAGTGGTAAGAACAGATCCGAGAATCCTATTTCAAGTTGATCTAAAGCCATCGTACACGTTAATCCTGATTCGTTTTGAAACACCGCGCTAAACATAAAATACAACATTTTTAAAAAGCAAAAAATATGGTCAACGAAAAGCGAAAATGTAAGTGAGAAATCTTACCGAACATCAAAGCGAGCAGGGACTGGTTCACGGGGTGTGAACTTGACTGCAATTCTCTGACACCCTGAAAAATAGAATAACTACCTATAAAGAGCTTTATTCTGTGCATAATGTTTTCTCGCTGTTTCAAATAACTCGTCAATTCTATTTAGTATAATATCTTTGTTTTCTATAGCCACTGTAAATCCTTTTATTTGAATGTACGTCGTCAAAGATAGAAGAAACGGACACCGCGGAAACGTAGTTTACAATGTGACTCCTCTGACCAGTACAATAGAGTGACCGACAACGTATTTCCGCGGTGTCGAAGAAACGAGGATGAAGTATATATCGTTTCTAGAGTGATTGGTTACTTTACCTCTTTTTGGTTGGGAAGAAGTTGCAGAAGATAGTGATGGAATGTGAATATCTTTTAAAAGAAATAGCAAAAAAATTTAATCGTAAACACGTTGCGACAAAATTAAATTAACTACACTCTATATGCTTCCTTACTGCGCAGGTCGTAACGGTCCAGGGGAAATGTTGGCCCACTTGTTTTACTACAAGTACCAGAATACTTTGCGCATTTTCTTGTATCACTTAATAAGCATGCTGCCTTGGCCTTACTATTCTAAAGAAGATATGAAAATTTCAATTATGTAAAAGAAAATTCGCAAAGCATTCTGGTATTTGTAGTAAAATAACGTCATCATACAAATGGCCCATTCTTTCACTAATATTTGACCGTATACATACCTTGTATGGGTTCGTATGTTTTGTTGGCGTCTATCTGTAACACGAGTGCGTATAATCTACTCGGCGCAGACGTAAGAATATGTGGATCAGCCTGCAAAGAACAAAATAAAACACGTGTTGACTTGCATCGGAGTCGGACGCAATTCATGCATGACAGTCTCCTACGTAGACGCTCTTAGGTTCGTCACGCAACGCTTCTCGATAGAAACGTTGCGTGACCACGTGACGACCCTTAGAACGTCTGCGAAGGAGGCTATGCATGACACTGCAAGTGAAAACTTTTTTTTTTTTTGCGGGAAATACATATTCACTTACATAATGTACATAGTAGTCGATAGATATGTCCCTATTCCACGTGTTATCGTTGATCATTTTACAGTAGTGACCTAAAAGACCTTTGGAGAACAGAACAAGAGGAATCTTATCATGTGAACACTTTCCTTGCTCAGGGTGAGACGAGGAATTGGTCAACGGTTATATGGGCATGCGCACTCATTTTTCAAAACGACAATCTGTACTTCAAAATTGTTGGTCATTTTGCAGTAGGTGATTTTGGTTTTGATCAAATTCGTTTAGCCAATCAGAGACAGGAGGAGACATCAGCATTTGTTCCCAGTCTCTTGCGTAATGACCTGGACAGACAGCAAAGGGACCACGGGTTCTGTAAAGGATTCCTTGTTGAATCTATCATACTCACCGTAAGGCTGGAGATCCAGTGTAGATTCAACTGCCTCATCAGTAAGTTTCTTGGGTTCCAAAACATCCTTCGGTACCCTAAGAGTAGAAAGGTAGAAAAATATATACATAGAGAGCATGCAAATGTCTAGAAATGTCTAGCCCTAGGACCTTAGGAATGCAGTACTCTACCTTGTTAGCTTTAAAAATGAAGTCTTAATGTGTTGTACAGGAGGAGCAGTGGAAAACGATGTTGTAATGTCATCTGAAATACAAAAGCAAAGATGATCAATGTTCCAAGATAAATGGATGAAATAGGGAACAGCATGGCGACTCTTAAATAGCTTCTGCTCTTAACCAATCAAAATACGCGAAATCCCAACCCATCCAATCACAGCACTTGAGTACAGTACTAACAGGAAACAAAGTTTTCTTGACAAAAATCGTCTCTACGAAAACTTTTTTGTTTCCATCTCAACGAAAATAGTGATGACAGTAATGTTATCGATTTTCATCTTACCTGCCATCACATTTAGGGACTGCTTCTTTGTGGTATCTGAGGTCAGTATCTTAGAAGCCTGACAAAAATGAACGCAACGTAAGTTATGAATTGGAGCTTTCTTTGCATGGCTAAGGATTAAGATCTTTTGAGCGACGAACATCAAATTCAGGTCCCAAAAAAATTCTCTTTTGAATCAAATCAATGGGAAATATTTCTCACCTTCTTACTAGATACGTTCGCTAGAAGTGAATAGTAAAACCTTGCACGATCCCTGATATCTGAACGGCACAAGTTAAGACTAATACACATAACATCAAAAGCCAATAATTACGTAGTAATTGTATGAGATGACGTCACTGGAACAATCAAAGGATACCGATGTCTTGGTATGAAGTTGCCATGTATAAAAGTAGATTTCCAAGATCTAAAAAATAGGTAGATATAAATTGGAAAAACTCATATTTCTTTCTGTTTGTAGAAGAGGAATACCCGAGTCATTCGCATAGCCCACCCTTAGCAGAAACGAGTGAGGGGAGAGGGGTTTGGGCATTTATCTTTGGGCACAAGATTGACGACATTGGACTTCATCAGTGCAGCCCAGTGCCTCATGATTTTTATTGCGTATGCTCGACGAACTGTGCGCAGTGAGACTAAAAGCGCTCTGGGGTTGAGGGCGAGGCAAAGAGACCAGCCCAAGACAAGTAACATGATGAGGGAGGGGATGGTAAGGATATATCTCTCACCTCTCACTATTTGTCGTGTATCTTGGTGTAACAAAATGCTGTGACAAACTGCTAGGATACCGTTACCAAGGCTCCAGCTTCCTTGACTGGAGATTTCTGATGTGTGAAGGATTTGATTGAGAAACTGGACGGTAGACTGTGGAAAAGTGATTTATTAATATCGAGAAGACTGGTCATAGATCCAGAAAACTAAAAACAACGAAGACAAAACTCACAGAAGGATTGATGCTAGACTTCCTCATGGTTTGCGCCAGTAGCTTGAAGTGATGTGGAAGATTGGGTAATACTGCTGACACAGGCTGTGACACTACATGCTGGCTCAACACTCTGAGCAAGTCCATTGGGAATGGACTGAAAGATAAAGAAAAACAAATTGCAACATTCAGACCGTGGGCGTCACTTAGCAACAGGTGCTTAAGGGTTACCATACCTGTCAGGTGTCACCACAGCAACAGTATCTAAGAAGTCAACTACGTGAGGCATAAACTTTGGGTGCTTTGTTATAACAGACAGGACAAGTCTAGAAAAGAATTTTTTAAAGATTAGTCATATTTGGGGATTGAGGACCACTTGCAGCACTTCGAAATGCAGCTCAATTTTGAGAAAACAATAGGTTTCCAATTCTCAGGAGATTGAAATTCTTTTGTTTTGTCCTCCAAATTGAGCTATTTTGACGTCATATGCAAGGGGTCTATTCGTAGCATCAAGGGGAAATCAACCCATTGGGTGAAGGAGTAGTCTCCTCTCAATCCCCCACCCCCTCATAAAATACATCTCATGCATCCTCAGCTACTATGATCCTCAAGATTAATTCATACCTGTATATGTCTTGTGAAAGGGAGGTTTCGTGAAGATACGTGTAATACCACAATAACATGCGGAAAAGCGCACGCACACATTTCCCGCCAATACCAAGGAGAACTTGTTTGTTGATCAGTGATAGACACTCCATCAATCCATTGGTTTCTGAAAGCAAATGTAAACAAGAGTGAACAAAAAGTAGATAACTTGTACACTGTTGGCTGAACGGTGTTGAGAAATTGAATTCAATTATTTTAAAAAAGATGCTTATAAAACATATTACCTTGAATGTCATTTGACCAAAAATACAGGCAAAGAAGCTTTAACTTGTCTTGTATTATATCTAAGGAAATTCAATATCAAGATTCATGTGAGAACACATGGTACAACATTGCATATAATATTGCAGGTAATGTTGCTGAATTAGGATTGTTTTCTACTTCAGCAACATTGCATGCAACAAATTGCATCATGTGACATGGTTCGCAATATTGATTACCTGCAACATTGCATGCAATTTGTATCATTCGTTCATAACATCTGTTAGTTTTGGCTTCCATCGTTAGTTTTCTTCCCTCCCCCCTCAAAAATCACATGATATCAAACAATTCAAATATCCATACAAATTCTTACTATACTCTTATAATATACTTACCTACATTATCAAAACTGGTTGGATAAAAATTACTTATTTGTAGATCCTCAATGAAGAAAGCATATGCTGTAGGTTCGGTAGGAGCACGGCCTGACTTACACTGCAGAGAAATTGTAATGGGATTATAAACAATGAAGCAAGTCCTTGTTTGCTTGCTCGGTTGAACTTGTATTGAACAGCCACTCTTGGGAAATTGCAAGTGTTCGCAAGATAGAGGTTGGCTACTTAATAGAGGTATTAAATAGTCTAAAAACATCTTTTAGGACTCTGACAACAGGCTGCTAAAGCCGCTGTTACACGTAGTCTTTTTCCATGCAACTTCAGCAGCGCACAAAAAAGTTCAAGTTGCACGAGGGTTTTTTTAGCTTGTAACACCCCCTCGTGCAACTTATTTTTCAAACATAAAAGTTGCACGAAAAGTTGATTTAGTTTCTACTTTCTCAACAAATTTCCGAAAGTTGCAACAACAAAAATATGTGTGACACACTTGCGTGCAACTTCAACTTTTTTGCGTGCGACTCAAGTTGTATGAAAAAAAACTATGTGTAACAGGGGCTTAAATAGAGGTTGGTCACTTCAAAAACATTCTTTGGAAATTGAACAACTAGCCGCTAGAGGTGAAACACAGCTACGATTGGCCAGTAGCTGGGACACAGATTTTCTATCTTGGTTTAAAATGAAAGCCAAGATTTCAGTAAAAGTGCAGCAACTGAGCAACTGGACATTACAAGTGCTGTCTGTTTGTATTGTATTTCTGAGCATTACATGCGCACATGTGAAACACTTCTCATTCTATTCTCACCAGTTCTTCTGGGAAATGCATCAACCATTTAAATGATAGAAGTCGCAGATCTGATGGTAAATTTGGTTGAGTGGCTAATACCAAAAGCCTACAGGACAATGAAAACAAGAACTGGTTAGCGATTATGGAAAATCATATCCTGATTTTTCTGTCATACTTTGAGCCTTATTCAACTTCTCGTATGAGGAGTAGTGACAATGATAAATGATACACCTTTTCAGCTTGAGCATAATGTTTTCCAATTTTATGATCAGACCATGTGTCATTCCCTAGGATATCACTTCTTTGTTTAACAGCTGGGCATGAGAAGACACATGAATATGGTTTTAACTCCAACAAAGAATCTTATTCCAAAGAGAATGACACAATTTGATATGGGAAAACAGGTTCAGGAAAACATTACGCACAAGCCATAAAAGGTCTATTCCTACTCAATGGCGTAGGGAGGGGGCATGGGGGCACTCCCCCAATTTTTTGGTAATCTGCCACCCCTTAGGTGCCCCTCAGGATCCTAGCTATGCCCCTGTTCCTGCTCCTACCTTTGTAGTAGTTGCAAGTCGTCTCCCTCACGAAACATGTCAATAGAAAACTTGAGCTGTAAAGGCAAAATAAATTGGATTTTTCATTGACATTGGTTTATTTCCTTTTTGCTTCCAAAATATCAGAATTTACCTTCATGAAGAGTAGCATGTGGAAAATGCAGATGTCAGTTGAAGGGAGCCACTGAATGAACTGTGACTTGAAAGTCTATTGAACAAATGTACACATACAAACAAAGTAAGCAAAGATCTGACAAAGTGACCCATTGAAAGAACCAAGACTTGAACTTACATTGAACACCCAAACAAAACAAAAAAAAACAAAAAAACAATAGTATGGTTTATTATTATTATAAACAATTATAATAAAAAACTTTTCCATCATATAAAAGGATTTTTTTTCTCTTGTTGAAAATACTCACAACTGGCGGTAGTTCAGCAAGCTTGACACAGTGCATAAGCTGGAAAGTAATAAAGCAATCAAGACCAAATTCAGTTGAAAAATGAAACCAAACTGAAATGGAAGTAATCTTGAGATTGTTTTAAAAATCTGTCTGCCAGCAAGTCGATTGTTCCTGGGAAAGGAGTAGAGAAATGCAGGGATATGGCCAGGAAAGGAAGCAAAAGGAAAGGCATGAATATTATGTTATAAATTGTTATCTTATAGACCTCTTTAGCTTGGACATAATGTTTTCCCATTTCAGACCATATGTCATTCTCTAGAGTATCCTTTCTTTGTTTAACAGATTTGAATGAGAAGACAGATGAATATGAATGCAACTCTGTAATGGGAAAAACTCTGTAATGGGGCAATAGTAAGAGAAAACCTCACCTCAAGCATCACATAGAACAAAGATGTTGTGTTGAGAAAACCAATGTTTTCCATGAGGAATGATATAGCTCTTTTAAGTTCCTTGGAGTCTACTTTCTCAGGAAGGTAGGAAAATGGAAGCCCACAAGGTGGAGACTGAAAAACACAATCAACACTTGTCACACAGAAATGCCAGACAAATGCTAAGTTTAAGATCATTTTTAGATGAAAAAATTTACATTTTTTGACATAAATGTACAAAAAAATCATATAACAAATGAATTCATATAATGAGTAAATAAAGTCATTGTTGTTAGAGTTAAAGCTTAAAAAGACTCAGTTTGAGGTGCAGTTTTTTTGGGATGAACAGCACACAATAGATTTACCATACTCACATGAAGAGCAAGTGGAAAGGTTTCTCCTGAAACATTTGAGGGAAGAACCAATGGCTATAAAAAAAATGTTTTTTCAGTGTTAAGCTGAAGAAATTGTTAGCTAATGAAATATAAATTTCATTATGCAAACAAATTGTTCTGCATTACTAACTATTCTCATAATTATTATACTGCACTTTCAATAAACCTTGTTAGCTTTAATGGGTGTAATATTTTCCCATCTTAGACCACATGTCATTCCCTAAAGTATCATTTCTTTGTTTAAAAGTTGTGCATGAGAAGACAGATTGTTGACAGTTGGTTGACAAATGGTCAACAATCAGTCGAAAATCAGTGGACAGCTGAACAACAGTTGGTTGACAGATGGTTTGGGGCGCTGATAGTAACTATTACCAAAACCAACTAACCTTCAGTGGCTCAGAGTGATCAGTTAGCAATTTATTCATGCAGTGTGTCTCTAAACTGGAAAAAAATATGACAAATTTTGTGGTAAGCTGATTTAGCTTAAGTCAAACATGACACTGTCATCTTACAGTGCGGACACTCGAACCATGAACACTTCAAGTTAGTTATTGGATAGTTATAAAAAATGTCAAAAAAAACTTGAAGTGTTCATGGCTGGAGTGTCTGCACTGTAAAAAAAATATTTTCTAATTTCATGAATTCCTTACCCATACAAAGCATATGACTTTGAAGCCAAATGTTCAATGGCATGGTGAAGAACAGTAACAAACAAAATCTGGAAGAACAGAGAAAATTAAGTAAGTTAATATGAAATAAGAACAGAATCATATTAAATGCAAGAGATGAAAAACATACCAGGTAACTCTGAAAGATAGGACTGGATTCATGTTCACAATGCTTGTAGAAATGGTTTAATTTTGACTGCAACAAACCCTAAAACAAAATTTTTTTGATAAGCCACATGATAGTATCCATTGATAGAGTAGATTAGAAACTCAGATTACTTGAAATGAACTATTTTACCACTCTGTGGTTACCCTGCGAGCAGAGATGTGATGTAAAGTTGATGGTTAGATGTTCAGATGGATCAGATATATTCAACAAGTAAAGAAAGCAAGTAAGTTACCAGAACAAATAACAACTTACAGGATAGTTGAGCTCTAACTCCCATAAACACTCACAAGCTGTCTTTCTGACAAGCAAGTTATGGGGACTCACGTTCACCTAAAGAAAGAGAAACAAAAGTGAAACTAGAATATAGTGCAAATATACGAGTAACAAATATCAGGTAAACTTAGCATTGGCGGATCCAGAACAATTTTAAGGGGGGAGCAACCCCCTGGATCCACCCTTGCATAGCACTTTTATTGTTCATAGCAGGGCTCAAAATAACGGCCAGTTATAGGCTGGTCAAGATGTCCGGCATATGATATTTTATTTTATTTTTTTTCCAAATATAGCTAGTCAACATGTCTGTTCATAACCGTATTTGACCGTTCAAGTACCAAATTTGGCCGGACATTGACTGTTGACCGGCAGTTATTTTGAACCCTGCATAGTACCTATTAAATCAAGGTTTGGTGGTTAACTGGCTGCCTGATCCCCTTGCAGCCTGGAATAAGTATATACCTTCTCTATGACATCTGTCAAAACTCCAACAAAATCAACAAAAGTTTCACTACTCTTTACCTGAAATTACAAGGAAAAATATTGTCTTATTAACAACCTTTTTATTAGAACTACATGAATATTGAAAGAAAGAAATTGTAAAAATGAGACTTACAAGAAGGTCTGAAGAAATAACAAGGCAGGATCCTGTTACCAATAGCTGTTTGAAATAAAAGAGCACCATATATCATCATACAAAATTGTATGAGCACTTAGTATGGGTTACCATATTGGACTCCAAAATAAAATAAAATTTTGAAGTGTGGCTAGACTTTGTTTCCCTAAAATTACAAAGGGAATCCACTAGCAATGATAACTTACTTGACTGAGGTATAACTGTGATGGATTACTTGATGGGTGTAGAAACATGTCTTTGAGTGATCCAACAGCACACTCTATACTGTTTTAAGAACAGATATGGATGATTTGAATCATTACGTCATGTAACCCTAAAAATGGTGTATTACTCCTCTATAGACCCCTTGCGGTTTCAGGCGGAATGCAGCTCAATTTCGAGGACAAAAAAATAGGTTCCAATTCTCAGGAGATATATAATATTCTTTTGTTTTGTCCTTCAAATTGAGCTGCTTTGATGTACTCACATAAAATGGGTCTATAAATGAAATTTCTAATGGGGAGGGGTGGGGTGGGTATGTTTTGTTTTATTTTTTCCTGGTGAAGGGATTGTAACATATACCAATCTAGGACTATAGACTATGCAGGTATTTTTCGAAGTAACAATATTTCTCGAAGAGACAATATTTGTATAATGATCATCCGGGTGGATGTAGTCCTGAGAAGGACTGTTTGATGTGACTGACGTTTCGACAACCTGTGCGGAAGTCATCTTCAGAGTCTAGTGAACTTTTTCTTCACTAGACTCTGAAGATGACTTCCGCACAGGTTGTCGAAACGTCAGTCACATCAAACAGTCCTTCTCAGGACTACATCCACCCGGATGATCATTATACAAATATTGTCTCTTCGAGAAATATTGTTACTTCGAAAAATATCCATTCACCTGGGTTCAGACCATTCTTTGTAATACTATGCAGGTATTAGAACTACACATTTTAAAATGTCATTATAATTTCATTTAAAATAAAATAAAACACTTATTTTTTAGCATAGTCAGCATATTTTCAAGCTAGCAATATTAGTAATGTATAGTTTGCACTTAGAATAAACATAACATTTTTTTAAATAAAAGTTTTTTTTAATTTTTTCCATTGCAAAGGTGGGGGATGTATGCCATAGACACTCCCAAACACCCTATCAGACTTCTATACACCAATATTCAAGTGTCATCATAGCAGAAGTTACAATACCTTGTTGTATTCACTATTATGCTTGATACCTAGAACATTATGGTAGTATTAAGTTAAACATCAATCAATACAACATTCAATACTGGAAGTATACATGCATGTACATTACAGTACCTTTTCTTGCAGTGCAAATAAAATCTGAAGCTTGACATACTCTGCGATATTTTCTCGGCATAAAGCCTAAGAAAATCAAAAGTATAAGTCATTAGATAGATTTAAAGCACAAATCTTAAGTCATATTCTCTACAATAAGCTCACCTCAAGGCTATCCAACAAGAAGTTGTCAGTCACTTCAGGGTTCTCGCCCAAATAAAGCCCACGAAACTCCTTGATTTTTTGCAACCAGACGTCATTCAGGGAACCCATGATAAGACCAAGACTTCCTCTTTATATGACCGTCAAAAATTTAGATATTTCTAACAACTTAAAGCCTTTTATTCCATATTTAATACAGAAGCCATCTTTTCATAGTTCCGTCCGCCATTTTGTTTTTAGACGCGCTGGGAGGACTGGTAAGAGGAAGTGAGGTTGAAATCAGCTGATATTTTTGTCAGTGGGGAGGTGTTGAGTATAAAATGTACAATGAACACTGTAAAAAAAACTTTTCAATAATAAATAACGTATACCAATCTTAATTGTTTCTTTCTATATCTATCCAGTATATAATGATTATTTTTTTGACAAAATTTATAATAATTATTTAGGAAAGAATATTATTTGTCCATAACTCTACCCTACCCTCCCTAGTTTAGTTTAGTTGTTCAATGAATCGACTGATCAAATCGTTGCAGTTCAAACGCAACAAAATCATCTTTAAAAATGGACTTAGAAACGACATGGTTAAAGCTAAAGACGTCCATGGAAAGGTTTCTAAATGTCTTGGCTCGTATACCATTCTTTTACTTGTTAGAAATAGTTTATAACTTTACAACTAAAGCCGATAATTCCTCATGTTTAGGAGCAATAGGTGAGTGTTGGAGGTCAAGCTTGCTTGCTTAATGAACTCTTACGTCGTTTTCTCTTCATTTATATCGCTTTGGCATCGTTTTTGGCTTACGAATACAAAGGATTAAGACCATGACTTTATGGTTTTCCTCTTACTTTCGATTATATTTTCGCCTACAATTTTCTTGGCTGCCTGCCAAATGAGTATCTCGTGCTTAAATTCTTATAACTATGAAAATAGAAATGAACCTATAATTTTGATATGCATATTTAACCAATTATTCGGGTCTTTAAATCATTTCGTTATGCAGAAAACCCTTTCTCTTACTTATTTCTGTAAATAAGTTTTTATTCGGATAGTGCTAGAATGCATGATTAGCCAACAACGAAGCGTAAATTGACCAAAGTTATTGGTTTTGAGAAAATCTTCTTTGGCTTGGTACATGTATCTGCTTGACCTAGATCTTTCATATTCCTATCATTAATCTTGCTCTCTTCTCATTTACAACTAAGGAATCTAGTAAATGAATATTTTGATTGAAAATGAGATTTTTTTCTTACATTTGTTTGCATTTTAATGTGAGTTTTCAAATATTTCCAGTTAGGAAGAAAATTAAGATAATCGGGGAATTGACAGACGTTCATCCATCCATCCATCCATTGATTTATTCATTCGCTTATCATTTATTCATTTACTCCTCTTTTCACTAATTTACATGTATTCATTCATTCTCCTGCATTCATTCAAGCAATTAATTGAAATATACTTTGATTAACATAAATTGGCAAAGCGTAATTTAAATATACTTGTGCAGTGGTCTATATAGAGATGGGAATTCCTTGCACTCTCTGTTAAAACATAATTATAATGAATTAAGAATACCATTGTACGTTGGTTTATCGATATTACAATTTAAAGTTACAACCATGTGAAGATTTAATAAATCGCCAAGCTTTTGGACAAAGTGTCCATCATCAGGGCAAGTGAAAAAATGTACAACACTCGAGATAAGTTGGTAAAAAGTGGTAACTATGGTAATAAATGCCATTAGCTCGTGCTCTGGAGAGCTTAAGGAAAATTGAAATAAGAAGTTACAGTCAAATATATATACCGGTAGATAATTATAATAATTATAATGGGTACATTTTCCAAAATGACATGTACAATAGAACATGGTAGCATAATAGTTTTAGGGGAGTCAGGATAGCTGTAATTGGTGGTAAAATGCTCGTCTCTCACCTCTGCAGTCTAGGGTTCAATTCCCAGTTGCCCCATGTGACCTGGGTTATTTTTCCTTCTCTTTCTGAATCTGAGGGTTTTTTCAGCTTTTCAGTTTTTTCCCTCTCAAACCAACCCTGACTAATTCAATCCAGTTAGAGCTGTGCTCTGGGGTCAAACATACATGGACTGTATAGCGTCTGCCAGAGGCCCCTTCACATTGCTTTCAGTTTGAACACATAAACACAGTTTTGATTGTAAATAACATTAATGCTTCTCTTTCTTTTTGACAGGATATGCTATTGGTCTTATTGGATTGTTTACAGAGCTTGATTTACTGCTATCATTCTATGGATGGTTATTTCAAGTACTTATAAACTACATTATGTTCAGCCTCACCATTGAAGTCAAACGCACGAACAGCGATGATAATCATGGTGTTCTGGGTGCTGAACCTCATTCCTTTTTTCAATTCTTTGTCAGTGACAATCATTTTTATGGTCAAATCGTTGCTGCTACAGGGCTTTCCATAGCAACACAACAGCAATGGACAAAACTGAACCCATTATGGATTATTGTCCTGATGTTAGCTATACCTTTTGGTTTCGACCTGATTTTTAAACCTTTTCGCCACATGTCTGTGGTCATGCCTTATATTTGTTACATATTTCTGTTAAGTTACATGGTTTATTTGATATGCAAAGGCCTTCAACTGGGTGTAAAATTCCTCAAGTGCACTAAAGAAGCAAGTGATAATCTATGGAGAATGGTAGATGGTTACGGCTGGATGCCTGTGCTTCGACATCACTGGATCAGAATGGAGCTCTCTAGAGTCATAATGTTTCTTTGGTGGATCAAATTTGGATTGAAAGTTGCTCAACAAAAGAAACTTAATTGGTTCTGGACTTTTGCAAGTTTCGGCGATTCCTGTGCTGCACTACCAAACTTGTTTGCTGCTAGTTTGGTTATCTCTGAAATCTCTTTCAGTATCTTGTTCTTTATACAGAACTGCTTGAAGGGAAATCAGGTTGACATGTATGAAGCTTATCATTATCCTGGCTTCAACGAAGGCCTTGCGTTCTTTCTCCTGAATCTCCAGATTGGTATCACACAAGGAGGGAGTGAAGAGCGCTCTCTGATAATCAGCTTAGTTTTATTTGTGACACTTTCTCTGCTTGTACAAGATGCTTATGAAATAACTGAACCAGTACTTGCAGTTCTTGGTGCCACATACACAGGCAAATTACATTCTAGGCATATAAGAGGGCTTACCGTTTCACTTTGTCTCCTATTAATCCCAGCCTTCATGGTGTATACCATATGCTCAACATTCTCACCAGGAACTTGGCTGTTTGTGATAATATCCAACAGCGTGGTAACAATGGTCCAGTTGCTTGGTGCATTAAGTATTTATTTCCTATTCCTGGCAAATGTACATTTTCATTACGGCTGGGAGGATTTGGATGACTGCGTTTACTATGTGAATGCAGTGTCTAAAGTTTTTGAGTTTTTAGTTGCTGTGGTAGTGGTTTTCTACAGTGCCTGGTCTGCATTATCTGGTAACTGGAGTATAGTGGGTAAGTGGGTGAACATTATTTGTACAGTTAAACTGGTGTAAACACTTTATGTACAGACAATTCAAAAAAGGTTGTCGTCAACCTCTTCAAGCCTACACAACTGGTCTGAAAGAAAGTATGGGTAGAAATCTCTGAAGTGGTTGAATTTTTCGTTGACGTCTTTGATTGAAATTAGTCATATTGACTTTTGTTTTCCTTTCGCAAAACCCAAAGACATATTATTACATACTTATTAGTAAGCACCATCAACTACTTCAGAAAGAATAATTAAATGCTTCAGTAATTTTTACCCATACTCCGTTTTCTATCTGGTCACTTAGGCTTGAGTCGATCTATGACAACCTTTTTTGAATTGACTGTATACAGACACCATATGATTACACTTGCATTTGTCCTGGTGATTTGCATTTACTCTTAAATTTGCGACACCTTGTTATTATGGACACTTTCTCTGATCCCTTGGGTCCATATTAACAGGATGTTCAACTGTAATAATAATGAACATCATCATCATTATCACTGTTGTCTTCACTGTTAATTAACTTTGGTATGACATGGCAATTAACATTTTACTTTAAGGTACTGGTATAATATGCATGCATGCATACTTCAATGTCTACACTCGTGCTGTCGAAGGCTGGAAAAACTTTTTGCTGAGAAGAAGTGCCGTCCGCAGGCTCAACTCACTGAAATCTGCCACAGACGAAGAACTAGAGGAATATGATGATGTCTGCTCAATATGCTTTGATGAAATGATTTCAGCCAAGGTGACAAAATGCCACCATTTCTTCCATAGCATGTGCCTCAGGAAGTGGCTTTATGTGCAAGATAAATGCCCAATGTGTCATACAGATATTTTGTCAGAAGATTGACTACTTCCTGTACTGCAACGCATGGCTGCTGTAGGGTGACAGTGGACTTCTATTGATCTACATCTTGCTGTCTCAAGGTCAAAATGATCAGGAACAAAGAAAGAAAAGATTGAAATAAATGCATCTGCACAGGAAAGAAATAATTTAGGGGAGTTGAAATTTAGAAACTCTGTGCATGAAAAACTTTCCAACCTCTTGCAGTCACTTGCTCCTAAGGCGCGTGACTGCAAGAAAGCTTGACATTTACCATCTGGTCACTTTGTGATCAAGGCTCAAGGAATAAGTTGAAAGCTTTTCTTGGTAAGTTTATAATGCAAAGAATTTCTAAAGTTCAACTCCCCTGAATCAAACAAAGAAAACCTTTTTCCTGTTAGAAGACCTCTAAATAATTCAAACTTCTGTAATTATATTAGTCTTATCAGACATTCAGTAAAATAACTTTCCAATTGCTTACTCAGCTTTCAATAATACTTGGAATAGACGGTCAATCCAAAAAAGTAGGGGTCCGTATCCCCCCAAGGGGCCGTAACTTTATTTAGCAATGAATAAATTTTTTGTCAAAATAGCCGGCAGTTTAAGGTGAAGTATCCTGTGATAAACCACTGGTAGCCGCCTTTTATTGAAAGCTCTGCTTACTATCAATCACGTGACTTTTCTGGATTTGACTGGGGGGCAACTAGCGATTCTTAAATCAAATCACATCAAAATAACTCCTCAAAGTATTCTCTCTGACTTTTGTAAAACATGAAACCAGAAATCAAGATACAGACACAACCTCCAACATTCTCTAAGCCAGTGAAAACAGAGATACTACCGGAAGTGACGTCTCTATTGATAGTAAACAATAGTTTCCAAAAATATCCAGTTAACTGTAGCTAGACTATAGGCAGCATATGCCACTTGCATCATTCTTTATTTGCATGTTATGTCATCACTATGTCATCACTGCAACCATATTTATGCCACCAACATGGCAACCGTGTCTTTGTCATTTGCAATGGCTCTCTAGTTAATACTTGCAATTCATCTATGCCATCATGTACTACCATTACCATTTCACACTTTCTTCTGTTCAGTTAATTAGCAACAATATTATCATGCAAAGCATTCTGGTAGTGGTAGTGAAATGATGTCATCATTGCAGATGGATTATTGCATAAGGGTCAAAGGAAATAATATTCTTGATTAATAGCTTTATTGGTAGAACTAGTATTAGCAAGTTGAACTAAAAATTGCTTTGTTCATCTTAACAAATTTGATTTGAGTAGAAAAAGGAGGGCCTCTTAGGGTTAAATTCCCACAAGCGACATGGCCTTGAAACGGAGATAGGAGAACCACAAACTAGCAACAAATGACAAACTACTTGACGAAAATCTAAAAAGCCACACAACAAGGTTCCAAAATTGCAACATAGTAATAGAGCCTTGAAAAGGAATTGACCGAATTTTATTGAAGGATTTAATTTAATAATTTATTATGGTCCCTAGAGTTTATTTCAAGGACCAAATTCTTCCTTAGAAGTGTTAGGTTTCTTTTCAAGGCGTTGCAATACAGAAAAAGATATAAGATTATAGATTGACATTTAGAGTACATTTATTTACAAACATTTACCAAAGTTGTACAGATATTAAACTTATACAAGCTGAAAAATAAAACCTTCAGAAGTTCTGCAAAGGTATGTGGTGACTTTTTCTTGCTCAATACATGAAACTGGAAATTGTATCAGTTATTATTAGCGGTATTTTTATAAACTCTGAAATCAGCTGAGAGCAACAACGGCCGTCCTTGTATGCGGGATTCCTGTGGTTTAGTGAAGTCATCCATCACTGCAAATGCTTGCTATATTGCCAGTTTGCCAGTCCAATGCCAAGAGTACCCTGAAGTGCCCAAAGTCCAAGAATGTAAGACTTATCTTTACCATTATACGGCTGAGACAATACCTCTAAAAAGTGACTGACGGCCTTCTTGTTCCCTAGGTTGAATGGTTTTCGCTTGAATCCAATGAGTGCTAAAGCTAATGTTGGTAAAATACAACCACTAAATATGGAAATAGTAGTTCCTTTGATAGATGCACATACGCTGCATTGCAGTTTACGTGTAGAGAGCGGCTTGGTTAGTAAATATTGCCAAGAATACATCGCCATAGCTCCACACGTTACAGGAATCAAAATGGCTGTCGTACGAGAGGTGTAAAAGCCATGAAGACGTGGAAACAAGCACGCAATTCCTGCACTGGAAAATCCCGCAACTGTCGAGAAACGGTCTTGCTTGGGTGAGTTGGTATGTGTCATTTATATATCTTTGAAAAACTATTATCGTAACTTGATGTACAACAACAATTTTCTGTATCTTTTAGATGAGTGACGATTTTGACTGGGCGTTCCACACTTGATGGAGAGGGACTGAGGCTTCCTATTCCCGGTTAATGGAATTACATTTTTTATCAGCATTATTTTTGATTTTACAATAAAAAATCCATAATAACGTAACAAATTTACTTATAAACACGAGTTTATCTAAATATTTATGGTTTCTTTCGTTTTCTTAATTTCATTTCGAAATCCCTGGGTTCCAGAAGCTCTCTCGATCCAGTGCTTCTCGGTCGTAGAAAGAGCCTCTGACAACCCACGTGACTCAGTATAATTTTATAATTATATTACTATATACTACACAATTCCTCTCATCTGCCTTCGACACTGTAAACCATGAATTTTGTTAAAAAGACTTTTTATGAAATTTAGGACTAGGTCCATCTCTGCTTTTAAGAAAGGTTTGAAGACCTGGCTTTTCAAGAAGGCATATGCTTAATTGTTGACTGCCATTACATGGGCGGCGCAATAGGGTGGGCCGGGGAACCCCCATTTTTTAAGGGTGATTCTGAATAACCCTATGAGGAATCTCCCCTTTTTTTCCTTTTTTCTTTTTTTGCTTCGGCGATTTGGATGCGATAAGTGACGCAAATTAGCAATTCAATGTCATTCAAGCGCAATTGCAACTATTATATGTGTTTGCGCCCCTCCCCTCCCCAGTCCCCTCTCCCAAAACCCTCCCCAGCCCCGACCCCTCAAAATGTGCTGCTACGCAGGCTAAATATTTATGAGATGAGCATTCAGTCTTCCACAATTCCTATTAGTCTCAGATCGACCATTTCAGATCTCCCGTTATCAACGTTAATTGTAATAGGTGTATCAGTACACAACTTTACTTTTTTTTCTTCTTTCTTTATTAGTTTTAATAATTTTTTTTATTGAATTGATGATATTTAAATTTTTTATTGATAAGTGTCAATTGTTGCTATATTGTAAAGTTGCTATGTATTCATAAATAATTGAATTATTGACATATTTTATTAATATAATAACAATTTTAAAATAATAAAAAAACGTGTCTTATCTTTTTAAACCGTAAAGCGTTGTTTGACTTGCGGGAATTAACGCTATCATGAAAAATTATAAATTATTATTATTATTAATTATCCACGCATTTTATGATCTGAAGTCGACCGATTCGCTATACGGTTTCGCCCAATGTCAAGGCGTTTAATATTCAAAAACAATGAAAACCTTCAAAAGCAGCTGCTATTTCTGGCTGCAAACAAGGAAATTCAGCGCAGTTCGAACAATTTTTTTTAATTAGGAAAATTTGAAAGCTATGTTGTATTTTTTTAGCTATATAGAATCAAAGTGCTCATTCATTTTTTGGCAATACATTAAAAGGAAAAAAGATATCTTTTTGGGATGGGATGAAAACCAAATTAATCTTCCCTAATTCGACTCAAAGACAAGGTTTCGAATTTACGAAGAGACAGGTGTTAAATTGTTGAACTAGGACAGCGAATGTTACATGTTTTGAATAATCTGGCACCATTTTCTGATGGTTGTATGACGGTATAGGCAAGAGTACAACCCATCGCTAACTCCACTATACGAAAACACGTCTGGAAACCGTACCAAGGCCAGGGAGCGGGATTGACGAACTTGGAGTAAAGACCATACACTCCAACCATGGAGTAAATCTGTAGACTACAGCACGTAAACCCAAGACATGCAGTCACCATTGTAATCTTGGCTACTTTCGTGGTTGCACACTTTCTTCCTGCCGCTGCACTTCCATCGTTGTTGGTTTGTTGTGGGCTAATCTGGTTGAGTTGCTTTTTGGCTTTCCACGATTTCAGAATCACTTTGCCTCCACTGTAGAAAAAGGCGATGGAATTGATGAATCCCCAGACGATGAAAAACGACTGACAGACTATCAGAAGCTCAGTCTTGTCTGCTTCAAATGCCACCGTTATTTCAGAGACCAGGACAACACAAAAATGCAACGTTATAACGGATGATACAAAGCGTATACTTTGTAACTTCTTGGAACCAATTTTCAACTTTGAAACTTCTAGGAATGCGATGTGAATCAAACAAAATGCCGACGTCAAGCAAGGAAAAGCGAGACCAAATAACGTTCGTATCAACCCTACATTCAAATTGAAGTGGTGCTCGTAAGAACGGTAAGGGTCGATCCATAGATAAAGAGCTCGAACTGATCCGAGCACCAAGAGCAGAGAATTAATGGCGTAGAACAAGAGCCTCCTTGTAAACGCTTTGCTCTTATCAGCCATGAGCATGGCAACGAGTGAATGCACTGCTATCAGAGCAAAACCAACACCAAGTCCTATCCAGTGTATTTCCCATGCTGGACCCCAAAGTTTCTTTGCTACGGGCCAGTCTGGACCTGGTTCTGCCACCGGTAAATGCTGCTTCTTGAAAGTACCATTAGCTACGCTTATGTGCATCATTGACCCTTCTTTAAAAGATCTTTTGTTCATTCCATCTCGGGTAGTTCTTCACTTTCACCTTTTATGTCATCAAAAATGCCACCTGTTCAAAGGCCTCAGGCAAACAGAAATTATATGCAACAACAACAACAACAAAATTTTTTTTATTTGCACTGTAAATAAAATGAAAACTACATTGAGTATGTAATATATAAAAATTGCAAAAAAAAAAAAGAGCCCAGCTACCTAAAGCAGCTAGAAAGCTAAACGAGTAAGGCAGCTAAAAGGTCAGGGGGTTTGCCAATTAAAAAAGTTATTTATAGATGTATGCCAAGCCACTCCCCTTGCTACGGCCCTGTTATTCAGGTCTTTTTTTCAGTTGTGAAGCGCTTTAAGACGCTTTGATGGTTCAAGTCATCGTGAACCTATATATATCAGTTTTAGCAGATGTTCACTCACGTACCCTCCTGGATCCGCCCTTGCTTTTCTATCGCTTGGTTTTACAGTATCTCTTCACTCGCCGTTAATTTCAATATAAATTTTCATGTAAAGTGAACAAATATTGAATTATTAAAAGTGTCTAGAATTATTTTCTGTGTGGTTTGAGTCTATATTAGATGTCACCACAGAATTCAGTCCACGTAATATTTTTCATCCTTCTCAGTGGCGGATCCAGAATGATTTCAAGGGGGTGACTGGTACCTAGCAAGGCATTACATAGTGTCTTTTATGGTGTTATCTCATCCTTTATTCTTATCATATTCAACTCCAAGGGGGATGACTATAGTCACCCAGTTCACCCCCCTGGATCCCCCCTTGCTTTTCTATCGCTTGGTTTTACAGTATCGCTTATCGAGATAATTGATATGAATATTATCTTAAAAATACGCCCAAATGACACGAGTCTATTGTCTGCGTTGAAAGGAATATTAATGATTTTTTTGTGTGCTTATTACTGAGAAAGAATAAGTATATATGTATCAAGTCTATCAGTTGTTTTTATGATTAAGCTTATATATCACATCATTTTATGCTTATCAGAAGCTTAAGTTAAGTAATTGGTCGTAAGTAAAGACTTAGAATATTGTTCTTATGACTGAGTTTTTTTTTCAATATATACAATCATGTCAATCTTGATCTTTGAGGATACAAATGAAGTGTCGTTGTAATTGTTGTAGTTATATCCATGTAGTTGTAGTTGCAGTCAATACATGTAGTTGTAGTTGTATAGCTGTAGTTGTAGTCGTAGTTGTAGTTGTAGTTGCAGTTGCAGTCGTAGTTCAGTGTAGTTGTAGTTGTAGCCGTGATGGTCGAACATGATTTTTCGAACATACTTTCCAAATTTGTACAATATGTTTACTAATTGTTGTATATACTTAACACGTCGATAACTAATGTATCTCTCTAATAAATGAGCAAACACATCTTCTTATATAGCGATATCAGAAGTAGTTTTAAAGAATTATCGTTACTTATCATTTTATCATCATCGTTACATAGAGCATCTATAATAGTATTGCCGTAATCTGAACTCTTTTATTTCTTTAGTTAATACGTTGTTGTGCTTTTATTAACTAGAAACGTTTGCTTTTCATTTTGTGGTGTATTTATATTTGTTGTAAATAGCACATTTTAATTTATTCGCCTTGATATCAATTTTTTATGATTTATGCATTCATTTAACTCGTCGGCAAATTAGGGACAATTATCCTATTAAAACCCCCCTCTGTTCTCCAATCAGATATACCTCAACCCCGTGATTTAATGTCGAATGATAAAATGAATAAAAATGGAAGCATTTATTAGTTTTCAATTCGTGAAATCCCTCGCAATAAGTCGATAAAAAAGCGAGAAAATGCTTGAGTTCTTTCAGTGATTCTCTGTGATTCAGTCGCTTATTTAGCGAAGTAATCTCTCGTGCGTGTTTTTTTAAACTGAAGACAAATAACGGGTTTCTTTTATTAATAGCCTGAGAAAACCAACGTCCTTTAAAGGACGTCTGTTTTCTCAGGCTATTTTATTACACGATTTCATGCATTTTAATTATTTTGAGTCATCCGTCATTTTGTGGTCACAGTCGGTGTACATCTCGTTTTCCCCAGCCGATTTTATTGAGTAAAGTAATTTGGAGTAAAAAGTTATCTTTTGTATGGGAAAGTTTGACTAGCTCCTTGGTTATAGATTAAGCTGTATTTAAACAGTGATAACGTTATCTTAGCAAGTCAGATAAGAATATACTGCAACAAAACATAAACAAATATAAAGATAGGCTCAAACCGATACCACAACTGAAGAAAAACTGTGGCGAAAATACGAATTTAACGAATTTAACAACTTATTATCTTTTTTTGTCGTTTTTCCCCACCATGACTTGTGGGTGACACCATGCCATGTGCTTGATCGGCTGATTAAAGGAAAGATAATGTGTTTGCAACCAAGAATTGGCCGCCATGTTGGTTCATTAAACAAAAGAAACAAAAGAGAAATCTCAGTTTCGTGAAAATTAACCAAATTGAAAACGCGGGTAGAAGTCATGCAGTTTCATATACGGATTGAAGAAAATGAAAACCAATAAATAGCTGTGGAATTAACAGCGCTTTAAAACCATGTTGCCTGCCCTCGATGGTTGCATAACGGTATAAGCAAGAGTACAACCCATCGCTAACTCCATCATACGAAAACACGTCTGAAAACCGTACCAAGGCCAGGGAGCGGGATTGACGACCTTGGAGTAAAGACCATATACTCCAACCATGGAATAGATCTGTAGACCACAACATATAAACCCAAGACATGCAGTCGCCATTGTGATCTTGGCTACTTTCGTGGTTGCACTCTTTCTTCCTGCATTTCCACCGTTGTTTGTTTGTGGTTGGTTAATCTGGTTGAGTTGCTTCTTGGCTTGCCTTGATGTCAGAATGACTTTGCCTCCGCTGTAGAGAAAAGCGATGGAATTGATGAATCCCCAGACGATGAAAAACGACTGACAGACTATCAGAAGCTCAGTCTTGTCTGCTTCAAACGCCACCGTTATATCTGATACCAAAACAACGATGAAATGCAAGACAATGATGGAGAAAACGAATGGGAGGCTGTGGAGCTTCTTGGAGCCAAGCTGGATTTTGGAGACTTCTAGGAACGCCACATGAACGAGACAGAAGGCGGAGGTCAGGCAGGGAAAGGCGAGACCAAAGAGAACTCTTGTTACCCACAAGTCAAGACTGAAACCATGTTCTGAAGATTCGTAAGGATCAGTCAGCAAGACAAGAGCACGAACTAATCCGAGCATAAACAGCAGAGAGTTAATGGCGTAGAACAAGAGCCTCCTTGTAAACGCTTTGCTCTTATCAGCCATAAGCATGGCAACGAGTGAATGCACTGCTATCAGAGCAAAAGCAACACCAAGTCCTATCCAGTGTACTTGCCATGCTGGGCCCCAAAGGTTCCTTGCTACAGGCCAGTCTGGACCGGGTTCTGCCTTTGGATCTGGATTAGGAGTCGTTGATGTTACATTTACGATGGTTTGGTTTTCCATATCTGTCTTATCTTTTACTTTCTTTTCAGTTGAAAGCGATGTTTTTAAGTACTTGATCTGAAGCGACTCCGTAATGTCTTAACACCATAAGTCAGTGCACACTATATTATATTTACAATTCATGGTTGTTTTTATAGTTTAAATAATGATTGATAAACATTAACAGTTGCCAACTTAAAATGAATGTTAATTTCTCTATTATTGCCTTGTTATGTCTCTTCAGCTATGAAATTATGGATCATTTATTTTTATTATATTTCATCTTTTCTCATTTTTTATTTTTAGTTCTTTCTATTTATTTTTAGTAATCTTCCATTTGAAATTCTTAATTCCATTTCAAATGTAAATATTTCTACCTATTTATAAATATTTTTTCGCTTCATTAATTGAAAACTAAAGATCTGGAGACGTGGGTGTACAATATGGCTGACACCAAATGATTGATGTTCTTTGTAATATATAGTTCATCAACAGGATCACATCTAGCCTTAAATAGCTCAATAAACTCGCGAAAATCATGAGATAGAAGAATATATACAAAAAAAAAAAAAAGGAATTAAAAGTTAAATTTATCCTTTTACATTTTAATCAAGTAAAAACTATAGTTTATGTCATAGTTTGGACTACCTGTGGTAAAAGAATATTTCGCGCCATTTTTGCAACATGTAGCCGGTTTAAGACGCGTGCGCGAAATTTGGCGCGCTCCAAATATTGTTAGTGAATCGTGCTATTTTAATTAGATAATAGGTGCCTGGTTGAAGTTTAATTTTTCATTAAAGGTTCTTAAAAAGTTACTAAATATTCACTTCGAACACTGGAAACCGACCAGGAGCTTCCCACAAAGGCTGAAATAAGGTAATTATCTCATAAGGGGCTCAAATTGCCGAAAAAAATAACTGTAAATTATATTACTTTGTCGAAAACTTTCAGCACTTGTCCAACTTTTCGAGTGAAGTGCCCTGAAATCTCAACTGCTAAAACTTACTTAAGCTTAAGCCGGTTACGTCGTTTTGTAAGACAAAGCTTTCAAGATTAATGGCTTGCATTTATTATGGATCAACTTGAAAGTTGTCATGTAATAAGCTTACACTTATGTTTTGAGACGATTTGAAAAATGGTCATCCGGAAAGATGCAGTAAACTTATATGTATCGATGGTGAGGAAAACTGAAATAGTCAGTAGAATAATTAAGCTTATAAGCATGTTAAATCTAATAGTTTTCCAAAAATTATCGGTATAAGCTCTATAAGCCATAGTATAAACTATCTTTTACTTCAGTTTTATTTAGTATTTTACATAGTATTAAATTTTTTAAGTCTAATTACATAATTTTTGATTTTCACTATGAACCCATTCTTATGATTTACAAACTTTGCATTTGATACCAATCTTTGAAGTCCTCTCAATATGAACATTTATGATCAATAGTTAGCACTAAAGGAAGAGTAGATACTTTGGCTCTTTGGATCTACTTAGAAAACTGTCAAAATTAAACTTACTACCGCATCTAATTATAATTTCTTCCTCTATTTCACCTCATTACCATTGGCATAGGGGGAGCGTTCACAATTTATAGGGGGTGGGAGGTATGGGGATTTGACGGGGGGGGGGAGTTATTTTCTCAGGTAACAATTAGGAAGGCTAAACAATTTTTTTTTCAAAGTTAAAGTAATTTATTTAGCGTCTAGTAAAAGTCTGTAGTTTGCGGGGCCACTCAAAACATATTATTTCAAAATGTAAAATCCCCATAGCCCCCTACCCAAAGTTTACTGATCCTTTTGACAATTGCTTTTTTCTTCCTCGCTTTCTTCCTTTCTTTCTTTTATTACCTCAGTTTCTTTCTTTTTTCCATTGAATACTTTGACGTATGGGATTTTCGACTTTGCAGCTCTAACAATGACTTTTGTAAGCTGTATTCGAGGCAGCATTAAGCTGTTTAGGCGGTTATTATGGTCACTAGATTACTAGCCGGTGCAACTACTTCATTTCTAAAGCAAAGTACTCTCCCAAAAAGAACTCTTTTTCCATTTTCTGATGGTTGTATGACAGTATAGGCAAGTGTACAACCCATCGCTAACTCCACTATACGAAAACACGTCTGGAAACCGTACCAAGGCCAGGGAGCGGGATTGACGACCTTGGAGTAAAGACCATACACTCCAACCATGGAATAGATCTGTAGACCACAACACATAAACCCAAGACATGCAGTCACCATTGTGATCTTGGCTACTTTCGTGGTTGCACACTTTCTTCCTGCATTTCCACCGTTGTTTGTTTGTTGTGGGTTAATCTGGTTGAGTTGCTTCTTGGCTTGCCTTGATGTCAGAATGACTTTGCCTCCACTGTAGAGAAAAGCGATGGAATTGATGAACGCCCAAACGATGAAAAACGACTGACAGACTATCAGAAGCTCAGTCTTGTCTGCTTCAAACGCCACCGTTATATCTGATACCAAAACAACGATGAAATGCAAGACAATGATGGAGAAAACGAATGGGAGGCTGTGGAGCTTCTTGGAGCCAAGCTGAAGTTTGGAGACTTCCAGAAAAGCCACATGAATTAGACAAAAAGCGGACGTCAGACAGGGAAAGGCGAGACCAAAGAGAGCTCTTGTTATCCACAGTTCACAGGAAATGTCGTGTTCAGCCGATTCGTAGGGGTCGATCCATAAGTAAAGAGCTCTGACAATTCCAAACGTAAGCAGAAGGGAATTGATCGCAAAGAACAAGAGCTTCCTCGTAAACGCTTTGCTCTTATCAGCCATGAGCATGGCAACGAGTGAATGAACTGCTATCAGAGCAAAACCAACACCAAGTCCTATCCAGTGTACTTGCCATGCTGGACCCCAAATTTTCCTTGCTACAGGCCAGTCTGGACCCGGTTCTGCTGCGGGGGTCTTCGGTGTTGAAAAAGTAGTGTCATTGGCTGAGCTGGTCGTCATAATGTTCGTCGGTAGTTCCAAATGAAAAATGCCAGAGTTACTCTGTTTTTTTCCTTATGATTCCTTTGAGAATACAAATAATATCCGTTATCCAATATCTATTTGCTATTTTATATAAACACCTAGAGATTAAAATCAATAGATTTTAAGAGTTCACTTGGAATCGTTCAATTTTGATCAATATATACTACAACTTTTGTTATTAAAATTAATTGTTATTTTGGCACCAAATCATCTCGAAAATAATATTAAAATCGCATATTCCCGCTTCGATTTAACGATATATTTTCTTTCTTTTATTTTTTCTTCCTTTCTTTTTCCTTTCTTTATTTCCTTCTATTATTTTGTTCGACTATTTATTTTAAGAGAATAAAAGCATTTAATATCCTGCGTTGCCAAAACTCTTGCCCAAACCTTTAAGAGGTTACCGAATATTACATTTCACTGATTAATCATCTATGTAATATTTATTTTCTATATAATGTTTACTTTATGTGAAAACTGCGCTCGAAATTCATTTTACAAAACACGAAAAAAAGGAAACAGACGATAATCATACTGTCTCCTTCCCTTGATAATTGATGAAATGATTGTATACCATCAAGAACAGCAGTAGAAGTTTTATCGATTTTTTTAAACATCTGTCTTTCGTATTCATAAGAGAATCAAAAGGAGCAGTAATTACAGAGTAAAAATTAATAAGAAACTGCAATCATATCATAGACATAATCGTGCTTCTTTACTTTAATCAGTAAAGTTCTTACCTTTGAGATTCTTCGAAAGCTGTTTGACCGCGTTTCTTGATCGATCAAAGACTTACTACCGTTCCGACGCCGAACTTTAGTTTTTCGCATATAGTCATTCAAGGAGCACTGACACAGAAAGAAAGAAGTAGAAAATGATCAAAATCAAGACACTAGAAGAAATAGAAGAGTAGAACTAGTTCAATGTAATGGATAGCTATCATTAGATTCTAGGCTTTAGTAGCAGCTGAAATACCAAATAAATGCTAATTAATCTCTTATTATTTTTTAGTAGTAGTCCTTAGTACCCTTTGACTGCTTTGTCATTGCGTCTTTTGTTATCGGCTCCTTGCGTTCATAACATCCAGAGTAAAATATAAAAATCGATACCAGTATTCAAACACTTATTCGTCAGTTCCTGCGATTTTCTTGTTACTGGATTAATCAACGCTAGAGAATCAGTTACGGTGCCTTGACTTGCTCTTTTATAGTGAACAACTTACTGAGCAAGCGCAGTAACATTTTGGTGACGAAAAATATTAGTTGATTTGTTCCTCTCTTCTAGCCAATCGGCTTACATTTTCTTCATGGTCTTGCTGGGTAATACAAAAAGAGATGTCATCCAATGAAAAATGTACCAATTATATTTGCAAATATTTTTTTTTTAGGAAAGACAAGGAAACTTCGAATTCATTTTGAAAAACAATCCCTTTGCGCGCCCTATTCTCTGAAAAGTATATACCGTATGGACTAACACACTATGTAAGATAGAGAACTTATTGCATAGTTCGGAACTTCATCCTTTGTGCACAATCTAATGTGGTTATTGGTAACAAATGCATCTTGTTTAACAAACTAGATTTTTTGAAAAGGCCTATATTCGAGAAAGAATAACCTAGTAAAACACATTCTCAGAAACCAATACTCATATATATTCTTTCTAATCATGTTATTTCCTAGGCCTTGCGTGTTGTAAGCCCTTTCGCGCACCCCAGGGTTCCGGATCTGCCGAGCCCTATATACTACTCAATGAATCTCGTAAACAACAAGAACTAATTTTCTTGTTTAGAGACTTAGAATAACAAAGAATGCTGGCAGCAATTTGAATGTTTTTTGTCAGTTTAATGAAAATGTTATAGGAGTTGCACGGTAGCACTTGAAATAACGAATGTTTATTACAACTAAGCAGAGACACACGAGAAAGCTAGGCTTTAAGCACGCAATCTATTTCATTTTATTTCATTTCATTTCATATAATTTTGTTTCATTATATTTGATTTAATTTAATTTAATTTAATTTTATCTTTTTTAATCAATTTATTCTATATTTTATTTTATTTTATTTTATTTTATTTTATTTTAAACCAAAATTATTCAAAATATAGTTACAGTGATCATCTTTGACCCATCTATACTTTATCAGGTAAAGCGGATCTAAAAGTCCCAGCTAGAACGGCTGCATGATGTGTGGACTCTAGATCTAAGAGCGATTGCGCATAAGCTATGATAAATAGATTAAGGTTATAGCTGTCGATGGCATATAACAAGCGTAGCAAAAACAATCAGGTATAAGAGGTACGCTGGAATAATAGATGATATCTTATTATAGCAAATGAACGCTTCACGAAATTAAAGTATTAGAAATTAGCGCGACTTGGATTAACGCGAGTTGAATGCAAAAATACTTCCAAATGAAGAAAATTAACGCGAAAGAGAAGCCAAAATTCCATTTAAATGAAATTAACGCGATGGACGCAAAGATAACTCATCTGAAAGTGAAAATGAAGAGCTTGTAGAATGAAAAACGAAAATATAATATCCAAATAAAAACTGATATGTGGTTGTTATTAAGTGATTAGCTGTAATGTAAGTTTTAAAATAAATTATTTATCAAAAGTAGATTAAATATAATATTACTAGAATTTGATATCGTGAAAATTAACGTTCCACTTTATTAATGATATGGAAATTGATATTAAAAGAAATTAACACGACTTAAATTAAAGTGATTTTTTTGAAATTCGCGTAAATTTCATGGAGCGTTATTTTCCTATAATAAGGTAATTTGACATTGAGATGCCGAGTTTCATGGGAAACATTAGCCTGATATATATTATGCCTTTTAATAGTATGAGTATATTTCAATATCAATAAGCCTACCTGCAGATCATTGAATTTTTTTAGAATTACAAATTAAGAACAAACAAGGGTTAAAATAATAGGAATAAACATAACCAAAATAATATCAAAAAAAAGAAAAATAAGTTTTCCTTTCATGCATATTTAGATTGTTGCATTATCATCACGAAGAATCTATTTGTAAATAGTTTGGAAAAACACAAGTTCTAAATGTGTAGAAAAGTAACCCAGTCTTTTTACCTGTTTACGTATATTTTGTTGTTCGTACTATTCCGACAAACACTTCGCATCCTCTGCAAGCAAATAACATTTTGATGTCGAAAATGATTGAGCAAGTGCCCCGAAGCTGTGTCATAATCACTCGTTGATTTTTACCGCTTCTACAATCTTCATGCGCTCGTAAATGCCAAGTGTCCAACAAAGGAACGATCGACGTTTTCACGTTTTCATTGATTTTCATCGAAAGTCTCCATCTACTGATAACGTTTATTTTCATATCAACCTTCGTAACTTTAGCTTTTTCCAGATTTGCTTTTTTTTTTTTTGGGGGGGGGGGGGGGTATAAGTATTTTGTATTTTATAACTTTAGGTCAAAGAAGTAAAATTTGTCTCTCTCTTTTTTTTTTTAAGAAAAAATAAAACCCTGGTATAGTAGTTATTTTACTTCGCACCGTACAGAATATATGTCACATACCCACTTAAGTGGTACTTGAATGTTTGCAGGTTTGGATCCATTTATCTTTCTACTCAAACCTTACATGCTAGGATTATTTTCTTTATTTTCGATTTTCTTTACAACAGCTTTGAGTGTATTGACCTATACATTCAAGATTTGAGCTGGCAAGAGTCGCCATGCTTCGACTGCAAAACTTAATGACATTTCATAAGTACTATCCATATTTTAGATAATTTAACATGTTTTTTCATCCTTACAACCTTTTTTTATTTTACTCATAAAAGTGCTTACAGTAACTTGATTCTTAATTAAATCAATTAAGCTGCTCTTCGATCACGGTACTACGATATTTATCTTTGACAGCCGAATGTCCTTCATATAAATTCTCTTGCAGCAAACCTTCAACCATCCCAAAACACCTCTGCCACCATTTTCAGATGGTTGTATGACGGTATAGGCAAGAGTACAACCCATCGCTAACTCCATCATACGAAAACACGTCTGGAAACCGTACCAAGGCCAGGGAGCGGGATTGACGACCTTGGAGTAAAGACCATACACTCCAACCATGGAATAGATCTGTAGACCACAACACATAAACCCAAGACATGCAGTCACCATTGTGATCTTGGCTACTTTCGTGGTTGCACTCTTTCTTCCTGCCGCTGCATTTCCACCGTTGTTTGTTTGTTGTGGGTTAATCTGGTTGAGTTGCTTCTTGGTTTGCCTTGATGTCAGAATGACTTTTCCTCCACTGTAGAAAAAAGCGATGGAATTGATGAATCCCCAGACGATGAAAAACGACTGACAGATTATCAGAAGCTCAGTCTTGTCTGCTTCAAATGCCACCGTTATATCTGATACCAAAACAACGATGAAATGCAAGACAATGATGGAGAAAACGAATGGGAGGCTGTGGAGCTTCTTAGAGCCAAGCTGGAGTTTGGAGACTTCTAGGAACGCCACATGAACGAGACAGAAGGCGGAGGTCAGGCAGGGAAAGGCGAGACCAAAGAGAGCTCTTGTTATCCACAGTTCACAGGAAATGTCGTGTTCAACCGATTCGTAGGGGTCGATCCATAAATAAAGAGCTCTGACAATTCCAAACGTAAGCAGAAGGGAATTGATCGCAAAGAACAAGAGCCTCCTCGTAAACGCTTTGCTCTTATCAGCCATGAGCATGGCAACGAGTGAATGCACTGCTATCAGAGCAAAACCAACACCAAGTCCTATCCAGTGTACTTGCCATGCTGGACCCCAAAGTTTCCTTGCTACAGGCCAGTCTGGACCTGGTTCTGCATTGGTGTTTGGGTGTGCTGATGTTGTCTGCCATTTAGGCACTACTGTGGTTGACACAGAAGAATCAGGGACATACATCTTGAAGTGACTGTAGCCCAGCGATCAACGATTCAAGCTCACTGTAACTGACTTAGCCCAAGCTGTGGGGAAACTTTAAAGACACTGATGATGATTTATTACTCAGCAGAATAATTGATTAATCCCGGCGGGGCATTTGATTATTTTGAATATTGATAATGAATGCTTGAACATTGATAATTTGTCAGCTGCATGATTAAATTTCAATTCAAATTTAATTCGACAGTTGATAAAGCACTACAAAGAATTTCTCAAGTCTAAGTTTTCTTCTTTTTCACTTTCTTATAATTTACCCTTCAATCCTATATATCGAGTGATTATATATGATAGTCACGTATAAGAGCAGGTGTTTTCGTGGTATATTTACATGGTTTCTCTAGTTTGAAAGCGAATGAGGCATAGATAGATGAAAAACATTGACTGGGAATCAAGAATCTAAATATATCCCTGACATTAATATTGATATAGGCTGCAATGTCTGCTTTCAAAGCAATATGAAAAGCTTCAAATATTTTTAATCACCAATAATTTAAGAAAAAATCAGATTTAAAAAAAAATAACTTTATTTATTTATCGCTGAAGTGAAGTGGGTTGTGGCAAACAGTGAAATTTCGTGGAAGTTGCCTGAATTACGTCATAGTACGATTTCAATAGATACTTAAAAATAGCATGATAAGCAAAAACAACTTTTTTATGTGTGTACACTTCACACGGGCTGAATATAGCTACATGTAGATTAGGACGGGGAACTCATGTTTGGATAGATTTTCGATTGTCATTGAAAAAAGAAAAGTAAAAATGGTAAAAAAACTAAGACTTTAACTAATGGCACTATACCGTGACTTTACCCCTTGTTTGTTTGTTCGGATGTTTTCCCACTCACGTTGAGTTGCTTGGCATAGCTCCCAAATGTCTGCCAGTGAAAACAAGTTTCGAAAAACATGTTTACTACTAAGGCTGCGTTCATAATGTGGCAGAGGGGGGGGGGGGGGGGGGGCAAGTGAAATTTAGGGGGGATCTTGATTTTTTTTATCGTTAACAGGGGGGTTGAAAATTTTTATCAGAATCGATCTGGGGTATGTTGGGGGTGTGTATAAATTTTTAGCCTTGCTTGTGGGGTGTTATTATTTTTGGAGGGACTGCAAGGGGGGATCAAAAGGTTTTTTTTTGTCGTTTAAAAATTTCACCTGCCCCTTCCCCCTGTCATACATTATGGACACAGCCTAATAATTTTACTTCACTTTTACTTTTAATAATATCAGTACAACCTGCTCCTAACTGTTGAGGATTATTGGGTGACTAGAATTACACAAGTAATTTTCATCTACGCCTATACTAACCCTTCTGATCATCAAAATACAAAACCTTAATAGGTTGAAATTGGTTCTCTTCTCGTCTCTCCTCCTCTCGTTTCGTATTGTCTTATCTTCGCTTCCTTTACTTGAGAAAATGATACAGCAATATAAATGGAACTGAAATAAAAGGCGTTAAGTTACCAAGAGATTTGACAAAATTGTATCAAACGAGTTGTATATTGCTGTGTTACAGAATTTTGAGCCCGGAAGCTGTTTCCTTTTCTATGACGTCACGCGATGATGATTATAGTGATGACGATGGAAATTTTATTGATGATAAGGATGATGACGATCTGAAGTCTCGTGTTGTCGTAATAATGATGATACAGATTATGGTATAAATATAATATAATGATGATAATAACTTGCATTGTTGCACGCATCTAAATATCTCGATGCGTTTTCTACATACGTTGGGTGTTTTGAATGAAAAAAAAAAACTGCTTTTCAAGGGGAGATTTTCACTTGAAACCAGTCAGGACATAACAGGACTATATCACGGGCACTGAGGGTGGTCGAATTACAGTAAATGTATGTAAATGTGACCCCAGGGCCCGGGGGAATTCACGCAGTTCGCCCGTGCTGTATTCGTCAGGTTGTTCGCACTATTATTTCTGGTTTTAACGTCAAATATTTCCGTTTTTGCGCTGTAATTGTCAGATGTGGTGTATTATCTATCAAGTACAACCTTCCTACATTATATATATTAGCGATTTTTTCTGTCTTTACGTGACAGCAACGAGGTTTTTTCGGGTAAGATATTGTGCATTTTTCTGTTTGAAATATGTCTTTTTCTGTGCGTTCTTTCTTGTGAGTCGAAACTCGTGATGGGTTTCTGTTTGGCTCCCGTTGACCTACTTTCTCTTTTTTCTTAACAGTGGAGAAAAAAATGCTAAAACTGGCTTAATCCGAATTCTAACCAGGGCGATAGAGATATAACTTCTCAAAGGTCAGCTAAGATTTCTTTACTTTATTTCACATTTTGACGATTTTATTGAGGTTTTTTATAGTTGCTTATGCATTTTCTTATAATTTGACATCACAGAAACCCAGCTTGGGCTACCTGTGGTTAAACCTTTAAAAAATCAGTCAAATATTTACAGCGCGACGCGCAAAAGTATGTCCACTTTTAAGGCATTCGTATACTTCTATATGCACGGGTTTTTTACTTTAACCTGACGCAAATGATGTAAAGCTGTCTGGTTTTACTAAACCTCGTTTGGAGCAAAAAGCCCGTGCATAGAAGTATGCGAATACATTAAAAGTGCTCATACTTTTGCGCGTCGCGCTGTAAATTATAACAGCAACCTACAAAACCACTTTTCCCTCGAGTCGCTTTTTGATTCATTATTGAGGTTAGTCAGTTCCACCAGGAGTATCGTGAGGTTCACCAAAGTATAACTGGGTTTCACTTGAAGTCATTTCTTGTCTCGTACGGAATGTTCCTCAGCTGAATCACAAGTTTTCAATAGCATTCTTTCTGGTTGACAGCACATGGTGGTCAGTGTTTGACCACCATTTGGAGCAAATAATGAGATTCAAAGTCTTTTATCAGCTGATTGAAACCCAGCTTATTTTACAGATTCACCTTTGTCGTTTTCAGGTTCTGTCACTTGAGTCGTTGTCAGGTTTGTTGACAATTATTAGTTTATTTGCTGATGCGAAATTTTTTGGTTATTAGAGATGAATATAAAGGCCATACCCAAGGAAACCTTTGCAAAGTCCTACTTGGTGGTGTCCTCCTGCAAACGCTTACATGACCGAGATGGCGCTCAAGATTGAAAAAGGTACACGCACATTTAAAGTTGTCCTATTCAGTATGTTACTATCTACTAATGTCTAAGGATTCTAAGAAGCAATTCCCTATCGTAAGCAAAGTTAGAATATTTTGAATCCATGAAAGTTATTATTAGCTGGGTTTTTTAGTAAAAATCAAATGCTCCCGGGTATCTAGTATTTTGAAAACAGTTCCCGTGAGCTTGTTTACGCTCGAAATTTTTCGAAGTGACACAACTTGGATGCGTATATGGTATGCCGAGACTCGACGAATGTATATTTTTCAAATGTCTAAGGGTTCTAAGAAGCACTTCCCTATCGTAAACAGAGTTAGAATACTTTGAATCCAAGAATGTTATTATTAGCTGGGTTTTTTAAAACAGTTCCCGGGTCCCGGGTATCTAGTCTTTTCGATCTTTGTTTAGAAATGTCAGACGCTTTTTAAGAGCTACATGGATCGGTTTAGGGGCCTTTTGCCTTTAGAACCTTGTACTTGAAATTGTTTACGCTATATACTGCTAGCGCTCGAGAAGCGCTTGACATTTCTAAACAAAGATAGACTAGTATAGTTTGATTCGCTTTAATAACGTTTTCACAAAGTTATTGGCGAAAGTTTGGACTGCCGGGCATTTAGTCTATTTGAGATCGTGACCGCCGGCTGCCGGGCATATAGCCACAGCGATAACTTGTTGCGATTATAGCCGCCAATACGGGTTTATATTGGCAGCTAGTTGGGAGAAAATATATTCCGTATTGGCCTTAGTCCGTAGTCCAGCGGGATATCCTTGGTTCTTATGTTTTGTGAGGATTATATTTTTTCTGAGGTGATGACTATTTGTTCTGAGGTGTAGCGGTCAAGATGGATAACATCTGTTCTTGTTGAAAATGTATTGAGAAACTATCCTCTATTTCAAACAACCGCATCTCTTGCACTTGGAACTTGGTTTTAACGTCAAATATTTCCGTTTCTGTGTTGTAATTGTCAGATCTGGTGTATTATCTATCAAGTAGAACGTTCCTACGTTATATATAATGATTTTGATTTGCGATTTTCTCTGTTTTTACGAGACAGCAACGAGGTTTTTTCGGGAAACATTTTTATATTTAAAAGATGTGTTTTTCTGTGTGTTCTTTGGTGAGAACGGACAGGGCACGCCAGTTTCACTGAAGGAAAACTATCTCCCGGTTGTGGTCAGGGGATATCCCTTGATCAGGCTAGGGGATACTAATAGTTTTAGTTGCAATTTTATACCGTGGAAGAAGATAGAGTCCCCCTTCGGAATCCACTGTAACTCGCATTTCTATTTAGTTCAGGTCAAGTGATGCTAGTTCGCTTCAAGACAAGGGATACACGGAATTTATATAAGCAGATATTCCTAGTCCTGTTGAGGTGATATTCGTTGTTGAAGTTCAGGGATACGCTTAAGTCAGGTGAGTGGATACTGAAGTTTATTTCCTCCCTTCTACATACGTTGGGTGTTTTCAATTAAAAAAACTGCTTTTCAAGGGATAATTTCCACTTGAAAACAGTCAGGACATAACATGACTATATCACGGGCACTCAGGGTGGTCGAATTACAATAAATGTATGTAAATGTGACCCCAGGGCCCGGGGGAACTCACGCGGTTCGCCCGTGGTGTATTCGTCAGGTCGTGCGCACTATTATTGCTGCTTTTAACGTCAAATATTTCCGTTTCTGTGTTGTAATTGTCAGATCTGGTGTATTATCTATCAAGTACAACCTTCCTACATCATATATAATGATCTTGATTAGCAATTTTCTCTGTCTTTACGAGACAGAAACGAGGTTTTATCGGGAAACATATTGCTCATTTTTATGTTTCAAACACGTCTTTTTGTGTGTGTTCTTTGGTGAAAGCTGACAGGGCACGCCAGTTTCGCTGAAGGAAAACTATCTCCTGGTTGTGGTCAGAGGATATTCCTTGATCAGGCTAGGGGATACTGCTAGTTTTAGTTGCAACATATGCCGTGGAAGAAGATAGAGTCACCCTTCGGAATCCACTTTAAACTCGCATTTCTATTTAGTTCAGGTGAAGGGATGCTAGTTCTTCAAGACAAGGGATACACCGAATTTATATAAGCAGATATTCCTAGTCCTGTTGAGGTGATATTCGTTGTTGAAGTCCAGGGATACGGGATACCAGGGATACAGGTGAGTGGATACTGAAGTTTTACGAAACGTTTTCGCCATTGAATTACTGAATGTATACCGTGACCGGAAAACGAGTTTTTCATCTGTCCTTGTTATATCTCTACGGCGCAGAATAACTGCACCGTGAGGTGTTTATAGTCAAAAAAGAGTCATCAACAAAATTAGTTTATCCCTTCTACATACGTTGGGTGTTTTGAATGAAAACAAAACTGCTTTTCAAGGGGAGATTTTCAATTGAATCCAGTTAGGACTTAACAGGACTATATCACGGGCACTAAGGGTGATCGAATTACAGTAAATGTATGTAAATGCCCGGGGGAACTCACGCGGTTCGCCCGTGGTGTAGTCGTCAGGTTGTTCGCACTATTATTGCTGGTTTTAAAGTCAAATATTTCAGTTTCTGTGTTGTAATTGTCAGATCTGGTGTATTATCTATCGAAAGCAACCTTTCTCCACTATATATAATGATCTTGATTAGCGACTTTCATTGCACATTTAACACGCACATTTAAACTTGTGCTATACAGTATGTTACTATCTGTAACGGTTTAAATATGTATAACTTATCGCGGTGGCTATATGCCCGGCAGTCGGTCACGATCTCAAATAGAATAAATGCCCGGAACTCCAATTATTAGCTGGGTTTTTTAATGAAGATAAAAAACTCCCCGGTATCTAGTATTTTGAAAACTGTTCCCGTGACCTTGTTTACGGTCGAACTTTTTCCAAGTGCCATAACCTGGATGCCGCGTATATGTTATCCCAAGACTCGACGAATGTAAATATTTCAAATGTCTAAGGATTCTAAGAATCGGTTTCTTATCGCAAACTGAGATAGAATAATTCAACGACGTTTAAACGACTAGTTTCAACGACTTTCAACCTCTGGTAAGCAGGGTTGAACCCTGTATTTGTGGCTGCTGAGAGCATGTCTTCCATATTTCTTGTACAGCTGGACACAGGGCGACCAATCAGGGGGTCAGTGAAAAATCAAACTTCCCACTTTTCCACCTCAAAATTACCTGTTGGAAATCAATATGCTATCGAAAACAATCAAGAAAATCCAGTTTTAGAGTGAATATCGACTTGCCAAAAAAAATCTCAAAATTCCTGTTTGATGTCCATACATTGCCTTATAATTCGCTTCGTGGATGCGGGAAGGCTAAGCTGAAGAAAATTTCAAATATCTCTGGCTGTACGTAAACTAGAAGCCTAAGGTAAAGAGTTTCAACGACTTTGAACCTCTGGTAAGCTATCCAGATAGATAGCTTGGTCATATCATGCACGACCAAGCAGGATTGAGCCCTGTATTTGTGGCTGCTGAGAGCATGTCTTCCATATTTCTTGTACAGCTGGACACAGGGCGACCAATCAGGGGGTCAGTGAAAAATCAAACTTCCCACTTTTCCACCTCAAAATTACCTGTTGGAAATCAATATGCTATCGAAAACAATCAAGAAAATCCAGTTTTAGAGTGAATATCGACTTGCCAAAAAAAATCTCAAAATTCCTGTTTGATGTCCATACATTGCCTTATAATTCGCTTCGTGGATGCGGGAAGGCTAAGCTGAAGAAAATTTCAAATATCTCTGGCTGTACGTAAACTAGAAGCCTAAGGTAAAGAGTTTCAACGACTTTGAACCTCTGGTAAGCTATCCAGATAGATAGCTTGGTCATATCATGCACGACCAAGCAGGATTGAGCCCTGTATTTGTGGCTGCTGAGAGCATGTCTTCCATATTTCTTGTACAGCTGGACACAGGGCGACCAATCAGGGGGTCAGTGAAAAATCAAACTTCCCACTTTTCCACCTCAAAATTACCTGTTGGAAATCAATATGCTATCGAAAACAATCAAGAAAATCCAGTTTTAGAGTGAATATCGACTTGCAAAAAAAAATCTCAAAATTCCTGTTTGATGTCCATACATTGCCTTATAATTCGCTTCGTGGATGCGGGAAGGCTAAGCTGAAGAAAATTTCAAATATCTCTGGCTGTACGTAAACTAGAAGCCTAAGGTAAAGAGTTTCAACGACTTTGAACCTCTGGTAAGCTATCCAGATAGATAGCTTGGTCATATCATGCACGACCAAGCAGGATTGAGCCCTGTATTTGTGGCTGCTGAGAGCATGTCTTCCATATTTCTTGTACAGCTGGACACAGGGCGACCAATCAGGGGGTCAGTGAAAAATCAAACTTCCCACTTTTCCACCTCAAAATTACCTGTTGGAAATCAATATGCTATCGAAAACAATCAAGAAAATCCAGTTTTAGAGTGAATATCGACTTGCAAAAAAAAATCTCAAAATTCCTGTTTGATGTCCATACATTGCCTTATAATTCGCTTCGTGGATGCGGGAAGGCTAAGCTGAAGAAAATTTCAAATATCTCTGGCTGTACGTAAACTAGAAGCCTAAGGTAAAGAGTTTCAACGACTTTGAACCTCTGGTAAGCTATCCAGATAGATAGCTTGGTCATATCATGCACGACCAAGCAGGATTGAGCCCTGTGTTTGTGGCTGCTGAGAGCATGTCTTCCATATTTCTTGTACAGCTGGACACAGGGCGACCAATCAGGGGGTCAGTGAAAAATCAAACTTCCCACTTTTCCACCTCAAAATTACCTGTTGGAAATCAATATGCTATCGAAAACAATCAAGAAAATCCAGTTTTTAGAGTGAATATCGACTTGCCAAAAAAAATCTCAAAATTCCTGTTTGATGTCCATACATTGCCTTATAATTCGCTTCGTGGATGCGGGAAGGCTAAGCTGAAGAAAATTTCAAATATCTCTGGCTGTACGTAAACTAGAAGCCTAAGGTAAAGAGTTTCAACGACTTTGAACCTCTGGTAAGCTATCCAGATAGATAGCTTGGTCATATCATGCACGACCAAGCAGGATTGAGCCCTGTATTTGTGGCTGCTGAGAGCATGTCTTCCATATTTCTTGTACAGCTGGACACAGGGCGACCAATCAGGGGGTCAGTGAAAAATCAAACTTCCCACTTTTCCACCTCAAAATTACCTGTTGGAAATCAATATGCTATCGAAAACAATCAAGAAAATCCAGTTTTAGAGTGAATATCGACTTGCAAAAAAAAATCTCAAAATTCCTGTTTGATGTCCATACATTGCCTTATAATTCGCTTCGTGGATGCGGGAAGGCTAAGCTGAAGAAAATTTCAAATATCTCTGGCTGTACGTAAACTAGAAGCCTAAGGTAAAGAGTTTCAACGACTTTGAACCTCTGGTAAGCTATCCAGATAGATAGCTTGGTCATATCATGCACGACCAAGCAGGATTGAGCCCTGTATTTGTGGCTGCTGAGAGCATGTCTTCCATATTTCTTGTACAGCTGGACACAGGGCGACCAATCAGGGGGTCAGTGAAAAATCAAACTTCCCACTTTTCCACCTCAAAATTACCTGTTGGAAATCAATATGCTATCGAAAACAATCAAGAAAATCCAGTTTTAGAGTGAATATCGACTTGCAAAAAAAAATCTCAAAATTCCTGTTTGATGTCCATACATTGCCTTATAATTCGCTTCGTGGATGCGGGAAGGCTAAGCTGAAGAAAATTTCAAATATCTCTGGCTGTACGTAAACTAGAAGCCTAAGGTAAAGAGTTTCAACGACTTTGAACCTCTGGTAAGCTATCCAGATAGATAGCTTGGTCATATCATGCACGACCAAGCAGGATTGAGCCCTGTATTTGTGGCTGCTGAGAGCATGTCTTCCATATTTCTTGTACAGCTGGACACAGGGCGACCAATCAGGGGGTCAGTGAAAAATCAAACTTCCCACTTTTCCACCTCAAAATTACCTGTTGGAAATCAATATGCTATCGAAAACAATCAAGAAAATCCAGTTTTAGAGTGAATATCGACTTGCAAAAAAAAATCTCAAAATTCCTGTTTGATGTCCATACATTGCCTTATAATTCGCTTCGTGGATGCGGGAAGGCTAAGCTGAAGAAAATTTCAAATATCTCTGGCTGTACGTAAACTAGAAGCCTAAGGTAAAGAGTTTCAACGACTTTGAACCTCTGGTAAGCTATCCAGATAGATAGCTTGGTCATATCATGCACGACCAAGCAGGATTGAGCCCTGTATTTGTGGCTGCTGAGAGCATGTCTTCCATATTTCTTGTACAGCTGGACACAGGGCGACCAATCAGGGGGTCAGTGAAAAATCAAACTTCCCACTTTTCCACCTCAAAATTACCTGTTGGAAATCAATATGCTATCGAAAACAATCAAGAAAATCCAGTTTTAGAGTGAATATCGACTTGCAAAAAAAAATCTCAAAATTCCTGTTTGATGTCCATACATTGCCTTATAATTCGCTTCGTGGATGCGGGAAGGCTAAGCTGAAGAAAATTTCAAATATCTCTGGCTGTACGTAAACTAGAAGCCTAAGGTAAAGAGTTTCAACGACTTTGAACCTCTGGTAAGCTATCCAGATAGATAGCTTGGTCATATCATGCACGACCAAGCAGGATTGAGCCCTGTATTTGTGGCTGCTGAGAGCATGTCTTCCATATTTCTTGTACAGCTGGACACAGGGCGACCAATCAGGGGGTCAGTGAAAAATCAAACTTCCCACTTTTCCACCTCAAAATTACCTGTTGGAAATCAATATGCTATCGAAAACAATCAAGAAAATCCAGTTTTAGAGTGAATATCGACTTGCAAAAAAAAATCTCAAAATTCCTGTTTGATGTCCATACATTGCCTTATAATTCGCTTCGTGGATGCGGGAAGGCTAAGCTGAAGAAAATTTCAAATATCTCTGGCTGTACGTAAACTAGAAGCCTAAGGTAAAGAGTTTCAACGACTTTGAACCTCTGGTAAGCTATCCAGATAGATAGCTTGGTCATATCATGCACGACCAAGCAGGATTGAGCCCTGTATTTGTGGCTGCTGAGAGCATGTCTTCCATATTTCTTGTACAGCTGGACACAGGGCGACCAATCAGGGGGTCAGTGAAAAATCAAACTTCCCACTTTTCCACCTCAAAATTACCTGTTGGAAATCAATATGCTATCGAAAACAATCAAGAAAATCCAGTTTTAGAGTGAATATCGACTTGCAAAAAAAAATCTCAAAATTCCTGTTTGATGTCCATACATTGCCTTATAATTCGCTTCGTGGATGCGGGAAGGCTAAGCTGAAGAAAATTTCAAATATCTCTGGCTGTACGTAAACTAGAAGCCTAAGGTAAAGAGTTTCAACGACTTTGAACCTCTGGTAAGCTATCCAGATAGATAGCTTGGTCATATCATGCACGACCAAGCAGGATTGAGCCCTGTATTTGTGGCTGCTGAGAGCATGTCTTCCATATTTCTTGTACAGCTGGACACAGGGCGACCAATCAGGGGGTCAGTGAAAAATCAAACTTCCCACTTTTCCACCTCAAAATTACCTGTTGGAAATCAATATGCTATCGAAAACAATCAAGAAAATCCAGTTTTTAGAGTGAATATCGACTTGCAAAAAAAAATCTCAAAATTCCTGTTTGATGTCCATACATTGCCTTATAATTCGCTTCGTGGATGCGGGAAGGCTAAGCTGAAGAAAATTTCAAATATCTCTGGCTGTACGTAAACTAGAAGCCTAAGGTAAAGAGTTTCAACGACTTTGAACCTCTGGTAAGCTATCCAGATAGATAGCTTGGTCATATCATGCACGACCAAGCAGGATTGAGCCCTGTATTTGTGGCTGCTGAGAGCATGTCTTCCATATTTCTTGTACAGCTGGACACAGGGCGACCAATCAGGGGGTCAGTGAAAAATCAAACTTCCCACTTTTCCACCTCAAAATTACCTGTTGGAAATCAATATGCTATCGAAAACAATCAAGAAAATCCAGTTTTAGAGTGAATATCGACTTGCAAAAAAAAATCTCAAAATTCCTGTTTGATGTCCATACATTGCCTTATAATTCGCTTCGTGGATGCGGGAAGGCTAAGCTGAAGAAAATTTCAAATATCTCTGGCTGTACGTAAACTAGAAGCCTAAGGTAAAGAGTTTCAACGACTTTGAACCTCTGGTAAGCTATCCAGATAGATAGCTTGGTCATATCATGCACGACCAAGCAGGATTGAGCCCTGTATTTGTGGCTGCTGAGAGCATGTCTTCCATATTTCTTGTACAGCTGGACACAGGGCGACCAATCAGGGGGTCAGTGAAAAATCAAACTTCCCACTTTTCCACCTCAAAATTACCTGTTGGAAATCAATATGCTATCGAAAACAATCAAGAAAATCCAGTTTTAGAGTGAATATCGACTTGCAAAAAAAAATCTCAAAATTCCTGTTTGATGTCCATACATTGCCTTATAATTCGCTTCGTGGATGCGGGAAGGCTAAGCTGAAGAAAATTTCAAATATCTCTGGCTGTACGTAAACTAGAAGCCTAAGGTAAAGAGTTTCAACGACTTTGAACCTCTGGTAAGCTATCCAGATAGATAGCTTGGTCATATCATGCACGACCAAGCAGGATTGAGCCCTGTATTTGTGGCTGCTGAGAGCATGTCTTCCATATTTCTTGTACAGCTGGACACAGGGCGACCAATCAGGGGGTCAGTGAAAAATCAAACTTCCCACTTTTCCACCTCAAAATTACCTGTTGGAAATCAATATGCTATCGAAAACAATCAAGAAAATCCAGTTTTAGAGTGAATATCGACTTGCAAAAAAAAATCTCAAAATTCCTGTTTGATGTCCATACATTGCCTTATAATTCGCTTCGTGGATGCGGGAAGGCTAAGCTGAAGAAAATTTCAAATATCTCTGGCTGTACGTAAACTAGAAGCCTAAGGTAAAGAGTTTCAACGACTTTGAACCTCTGGTAAGCTATCCAGATAGATAGCTTGGTCATATCATGCACGACCAAGCAGGATTGAGCCCTGTATTTGTGGCTGCTGAGAGCATGTCTTCCATATTTCTTGTACAGCTGGACACAGGGCGACCAATCAGGGGGTCAGTGAAAAATCAAACTTCCCACTTTTCCACCTCAAAATTACCTGTTGGAAATCAATATGCTATCGAAAACAATCAAGAAAATCCAGTTTTAGAGTGAATATCGACTTGCCAAAAAAAATCTCAAAATTCCTGTTTGATGTCCATACATTGCCTTATAATTCGCTTCGTGGATGCGGGAAGGCTAAGCTGAAGAAAATTTCAAATATCTCTGGCTGTACGTAAACTAGAAGCCTAAGGTAAAGAGTTTCAACGACTTTGAACCTCTGGTAAGCTATCCAGATAGATAGCTTGGTCATATCATGCACGACCAAGCAGGATTGAGCCCTGTATTTGTGGCTGCTGAGAGCATGTCTTCCATATTTCTTGTACAGCTGGACACAGGGCGACCAATCAGGGGGTCAGTGAAAAATCAAACTTCCCACTTTTCCACCTCAAAATTACCTGTTGGAAATCAATATGCTATCGAAAACAATCAAGAAAATCCAGTTTTAGAGTGAATATCGACTTGCAAAAAAAAATCTCAAAATTCCTGTTTGATGTCCATACATTGCCTTATAATTCGCTTCGTGGATGCGGGAAGGCTAAGCTGAAGAAAATTTCAAATATCTCTGGCTGTACGTAAACTAGAAGCCTAAGGTAAAGAGTTTCAACGACTTTGAACCTCTGGTAAGCTATCCAGATAGATAGCTTGGTCATATCATGCACGACCAAGCAGGATTGAGCCCTGTGTTTGTGGCTGCTGAGAGCATGTCTTCCATATTTCTTGTACAGCTGGACACAGGGCGACCAATCAGGGGGTCAGTGAAAAATCAAACTTCCCACTTTTCCACCTCAAAATTACCTGTTGGAAATCAATATGCTATCGAAAACAATCAAGAAAATCCAGTTTTAGAGTGAATATCGACTTGCAAAAAAAAATCTCAAAATTCCTGTTTGATGTCCATACATTGCCTTATAATTCGCTTCGTGGATGCGGGAAGGCTAAGCTGAAGAAAATTTCAAATATCTCTGGCTGTACGTAAACTAGAAGCCTAAGGTAAAGAGTTTCAACGACTTTGAACCTCTGGTAAGCTATCCAGATAGATAGCTTGGTCATATCATGCACGACCAAGCAGGATTGAGCCCTGTATTTGTGGCTGCTGAGAGCATGTCTTCCATATTTCTTGTACAGCTGGACACAGGGCGACCAATCAGGGGGTCAGTGAAAAATCAAACTTCCCACTTTTCCACCTCAAAATTACCTGTTGGAAATCAATATGCTATCGAAAACAATCAAGAAAATCCAGTTTTAGAGTGAATATCGACTTGCCAAAAAAAATCTCAAAATTCCTGTTTGATGTCCATACATTGCCTTATAATTCGCTTCGTGGATGCGGGAAGGCTAAGCTGAAGAAAATTTCAAATATCTCTGGCTGTACGTAAACTAGAAGCCTAAGGTAAAGAGTTGCAACGACTTTGAACCTCTGGTAAGCTATCCAGATAGATAGCTTGGTCATATCATGCACGACCAAGCAGGATTGAGCCCTGTATTTGTGGCTGCTGAGAGCATGTCTTCCATATTTCTTGTACAGCTGGACACAGGGCGACCAATCAGGGGGTCAGTGAAAAATCAAACTTCCCACTTTTCCACCTCAAAATTACCTGTTGGAAATCAATATGCTATCGAAAACAATCAAGAAAATCCAGTTTTTAGAGTGAATATCGACTTGCCAAAAAAAATCTCAAAATTCCTGTTTGATGTCCATACATTGCCTTATAATTCGCTTCGTGGATGCGGGAAGGCTAAGCTGAAGAAAATTTCAAATATCTCTGGCTGTACGTAAACTAGAAGCCTAAGGTAAAGAGTTTCAACGACTTTGAACCTCTGGTAAGCTATCCAGATAGATAGCTTGGTCATATCATGCACGACCAAGCAGGATTGAGCCCTGTATTTGTGGCTGCTGAGAGCATGTCTTCCATATTTCTTGTACAGCTGGACACAGGGCGACCAATCAGGGGGTCAGTGAAAAATCAAACTTCCCACTTTTCCACCTCAAAATTACCTGTTGGAAATCAATATGCTATCGAAAACAATCAAGAAAATCCAGTTTTAGAGTGAATATCGACTTGCAAAAAAAAATCTCAAAATTCCTGTTTGATGTCCATACATTGCCTTATAATTCGCTTCGTGGATGCGGGAAGGCTAAGCTGAAGAAAATTTCAAATATCTCTGGCTGTACGTAAACTAGAAGCCTAAGGTAAAGAGTTTCAACGACTTTGAACCTCTGGTAAGCTATCCAGATAGATAGCTTGGTCATATCATGCACGACCAAGCAGGATTGAGCCCTGTATTTGTGGCTGCTGAGAGCATGTCTTCCATATTTCTTGTACAGCTGGACACAGGGCGACCAATCAGGGGGTCAGTGAAAAATCAAACTTCCCACTTTTCCACCTCAAAATTACCTGTTGGAAATCAATATGCTATCGAAAACAATCAAGAAAATCCAGTTTTAGAGTGAATATCGACTTGCAAAAAAAAATCTCAAAATTCCTGTTTGATGTCCATACATTGCCTTATAATTCGCTTCGTGGATGCGGGAAGGCTAAGCTGAAGAAAATTTCAAATATCTCTGGCTGTACGTAAACTAGAAGCCTAAGGTAAAGAGTTTCAACGACTTTGAACCTCTGGTAAGCTATCCAGATAGATAGCTTGGTCATATCATGCACGACCAAGCAGGATTGAGCCCTGTATTTGTGGCTGCTGAGAGCATGTCTTCCATATTTCTTGTACAGCTGGACACAGGGCGACCAATCAGGGGGTCAGTGAAAAATCAAACTTCCCACTTTTCCACCTCAAAATTACCTGTTGGAAATCAATATGCTATCGAAAACAATCAAGAAAATCCAGTTTTAGAGTGAATATCGACTTGCAAAAAAAAATCTCAAAATTCCTGTTTGATGTCCATACATTGCCTTATAATTCGCTTCGTGGATGCGGGAAGGCTAAGCTGAAGAAAATTTCAAATATCTCTGGCTGTACGTAAACTAGAAGCCTAAGGTAAAGAGTTTCAACGACTTTGAACCTCTGGTAAGCTATCCAGATAGATAGCTTGGTCATATCATGCACGACCAAGCAGGATTGAGCCCTGTATTTGTGGCTGCTGAGAGCATGTCTTCCATATTTCTTGTACAGCTGGACACAGGGCGACCAATCAGGGGGTCAGTGAAAAATCAAACTTCCCACTTTTCCACCTCAAAATTACCTGTTGGAAATCAATATGCTATCGAAAACAATCAAGAAAATCCAGTTTTAGAGTGAATATCGACTTGCCAAAAAAAATCTCAAAATTCCTGTTTGATGTCCATACATTGCCTTATAATTCGCTTCGTGGATGCGGGAAGGCTAAGCTGAAGAAAATTTCAAATATCTCTGGCTGTACGTAAACTAGAAGCCTAAGGTAAAGAGTTTCAACGACTTTGAACCTCTGGTAAGCTATCCAGATAGATAGCTTGGTCATATCATGCACGACCAAGCAGGATTGAGCCCTGTATTTGTGGCTGCTGAGAGCATGTCTTCCATATTTCTTGTACAGCTGGACACAGGGCGACCAATCAGGGGGTCAGTGAAAAATCAAACTTCCCACTTTTCCACCTCAAAATTACCTGTTGGAAATCAATATGCTATCGAAAACAATCAAGAAAATCCAGTTTTAGAGTGAATATCGACTTGCAAAAAAAAATCTCAAAATTCCTGTTTGATGTCCATACATTGCCTTATAATTCGCTTCGTGGATGCGGGAAGGCTAAGCTGAAGAAAATTTCAAATATCTCTGGCTGTACGTAAACTAGAAGCCTAAGGTAAAGAGTTTCAACGACTTTGAACCTCTGGTAAGCTATCCAGATAGATAGCTTGGTCATATCATGCACGACCAAGCAGGATTGAGCCCTGTGTTTGTGGCTGCTGAGAGCATGTCTTCCATATTTCTTGTACAGCTGGACACAGGGCGACCAATCAGGGGGTCAGTGAAAAATCAAACTTCCCACTTTTCCACCTCAAAATTACCTGTTGGAAATCAATATGCTATCGAAAACAATCAAGAAAATCCAGTTTTAGAGTGAATATCGACTTGCAAAAAAAAATCTCAAAATTCCTGTTTGATGTCCATACATTGCCTTATAATTCGCTTCGTGGATGCGGGAAGGCTAAGCTGAAGAAAATTTCAAATATCTCTGGCTGTACGTAAACTAGAAGCCTAAGGTAAAGAGTTTCAACGACTTTGAACCTCTGGTAAGCTATCCAGATAGATAGCTTGGTCATATCATGCACGACCAAGCAGGATTGAGCCCTGTATTTGTGGCTGCTGAGAGCATGTCTTCCATATTTCTTGTACAGCTGGACACAGGGCGACCAATCAGGGGGTCAGTGAAAAATCAAACTTCCCACTTTTCCACCTCAAAATTACCTGTTGGAAATCAATATGCTATCGAAAACAATCAAGAAAATCCAGTTTTAGAGTGAATATCGACTTGCCAAAAAAAATCTCAAAATTCCTGTTTGATGTCCATACATTGCCTTATAATTCGCTTCGTGGATGCGGGAAGGCTAAGCTGAAGAAAATTTCAAATATCTCTGGCTGTACGTAAACTAGAAGCCTAAGGTAAAGAGTTTCAACGACTTTGAACCTCTGGTAAGCTATCCAGATAGATAGCTTGGTCATATCATGCACGACCAAGCAGGATTGAGCCCTGTATTTGTGGCTGCTGAGAGCATGTCTTCCATATTTCTTGTACAGCTGGACACAGGGCGACCAATCAGGGGGTCAGTGAAAAATCAAACTTCCCACTTTTCCACCTCAAAATTACCTGTTGGAAATCAATATGCTATCGAAAACAATCAAGAAAATCCAGTTTTTAGAGTGAATATCGACTTGCCAAAAAAAATCTCAAAATTCCTGTTTGATGTCCATACATTGCCTTATAATTCGCTTCGTGGATGCGGGAAGGCTAAGCTGAAGAAAATTTCAAATATCTCTGGCTGTACGTAAACTAGAAGCCTAAGGTAAAGAGTTTCAACGACTTTGAACCTCTGGTAAGCTATCCAGATAGATAGCTTGGTCATATCATGCACGACCAAGCAGGATTGAGCCCTGTATTTGTGGCTGCTGAGAGCATGTCTTCCATATTTCTTGTACAGCTGGACACAGGGCGACCAATCAGGGGGTCAGTGAAAAATCAAACTTCCCACTTTTCCACCTCAAAATTACCTGTTGGAAATCAATATGCTATCGAAAACAATCAAGAAAATCCAGTTTTAGAGTGAATATCGACTTGCAAAAAAAAATCTCAAAATTCCTGTTTGATGTCCATACATTGCCTTATAATTCGCTTCGTGGATGCGGGAAGGCTAAGCTGAAGAAAATTTCAAATATCTCTGGCTGTACGTAAACTAGAAGCCTAAGGTAAAGAGTTTCAACGACTTTGAACCTCTGGTAAGCTATCCAGATAGATAGCTTGGTCATATCATGCACGACCAAGCAGGATTGAGCCCTGTATTTGTGGCTGCTGAGAGCATGTCTTCCATATTTCTTGTACAGCTGGACACAGGGCGACCAATCAGGGGGTCAGTGAAAAATCAAACTTCCCACTTTTCCACCTCAAAATTACCTGTTGGAAATCAATATGCTATCGAAAACAATCAAGAAAATCCAGTTTTAGAGTGAATATCGACTTGCAAAAAAAAATCTCAAAATTCCTGTTTGATGTCCATACATTGCCTTATAATTCGCTTCGTGGATGCGGGAAGGCTAAGCTGAAGAAAATTTCAAATATCTCTGGCTGTACGTAAACTAGAAGCCTAAGGTAAAGAGTTTCAACGACTTTGAACCTCTGGTAAGCTATCCAGATAGATAGCTTGGTCATATCATGCACGACCAAGCAGGATTGAGCCCTGTATTTGTGGCTGCTGAGAGCATGTCTTCCATATTTCTTGTACAGCTGGACACAGGGCGACCAATCAGGGGGTCAGTGAAAAATCAAACTTCCCACTTTTCCACCTCAAAATTACCTGTTGGAAATCAATATGCTATCGAAAACAATCAAGAAAATCCAGTTTTAGAGTGAATATCGACTTGCAAAAAAAAATCTCAAAATTCCTGTTTGATGTCCATACATTGCCTTATAATTCGCTTCGTGGATGCGGGAAGGCTAAGCTGAAGAAAATTTCAAATATCTCTGGCTGTACGTAAACTAGAAGCCTAAGGTAAAGAGTTTCAACGACTTTGAACCTCTGGTAAGCTATCCAGATAGATAGCTTGGTCATATCATGCACGACCAAGCAGGATTGAGCCCTGTATTTGTGGCTGCTGAGAGCATGTCTTCCATATTTCTTGTACAGCTGGACACAGGGCGACCAATCAGGGGGTCAGTGAAAAATCAAACTTCCCACTTTTCCACCTCAAAATTACCTGTTGGAAATCAATATGCTATCGAAAACAATCAAGAAAATCCAGTTTTAGAGTGAATATCGACTTGCCAAAAAAAATCTCAAAATTCCTGTTTGATGTCCATACATTGCCTTATAATTCGCTTCGTGGATGCGGGAAGGCTAAGCTGAAGAAAATTTCAAATATCTCTGGCTGTACGTAAACTAGAAGCCTAAGGTAAAGAGTTTCAACGACTTTGAACCTCTGGTAAGCTATCCAGATAGATAGCTTGGTCATATCATGCACGACCAAGCAGGATTGAGCCCTGTATTTGTGGCTGCTGAGAGCATGTCTTCCATATTTCTTGTACAGCTGGACACAGGGCGACCAATCAGGGGGTCAGTGAAAAATCAAACTTCCCACTTTTCCACCTCAAAATTACCTGTTGGAAATCAATATGCTATCGAAAACAATCAAGAAAATCCAGTTTTTAGAGTGAATATCGACTTGCAAAAAAAAATCTCAAAATTCCTGTTTGATGTCCATACATTGCCTTATAATTCGCTTCGTGGATGCGGGAAGGCTAAGCTGAAGAAAATTTCAAATATCTCTGGCTGTACGTAAACTAGAAGCCTAAGGTAAAGAGTTTCAACGACTTTGAACCTCTGGTAAGCTATCCAGATAGATAGCTTGGTCATATCATGCACGACCAAGCAGGATTGAGCCCTGTATTTGTGGCTGCTGAGAGCATGTCTTCCATATTTCTTGTACAGCTGGACACAGGGCGACCAATCAGGGGGTCAGTGAAAAATCAAACTTCCCACTTTTCCACCTCAAAATTACCTGTTGGAAATCAATATGCTATCGAAAACAATCAAGAAAATCCAGTTTTAGAGTGAATATCGACTTGCAAAAAAAAATCTCAAAATTCCTGTTTGATGTCCATACATTGCCTTATAATTCGCTTCGTGGATGCGGGAAGGCTAAGCTGAAGAAAATTTCAAATATCTCTGGCTGTACGTAAACTAGAAGCCTAAGGTAAAGAGTTTCAACGACTTTGAACCTCTGGTAAGCTATCCAGATAGATAGCTTGGTCATATCATGCACGACCAAGCAGGATTGAGCCCTGTATTTGTGGCTGCTGAGAGCATGTCTTCCATATTTCTTGTACAGCTGGACACAGGGCGACCAATCAGGGGGTCAGTGAAAAATCAAACTTCCCACTTTTCCACCTCAAAATTACCTGTTGGAAATCAATATGCTATCGAAAACAATCAAGAAAATCCAGTTTTAGAGTGAATATCGACTTGCAAAAAAAAATCTCAAAATTCCTGTTTGATGTCCATACATTGCCTTATAATTCGCTTCGTGGATGCGGGAAGGCTAAGCTGAAGAAAATTTCAAATATCTCTGGCTGTACGTAAACTAGAAGCCTAAGGTAAAGAGTTTCAACGACTTTGAACCTCTGGTAAGCTATCCAGATAGATAGCTTGGTCATATCATGCACGACCAAGCAGGATTGAGCCCTGTATTTGTGGCTGCTGAGAGCATGTCTTCCATATTTCTTGTACAGCTGGACACAGGGCGACCAATCAGGGGGTCAGTGAAAAATCAAACTTCCCACTTTTCCACCTCAAAATTACCTGTTGGAAATCAATATGCTATCGAAAACAATCAAGAAAATCCAGTTTTAGAGTGAATATCGACTTGCAAAAAAAAATCTCAAAATTCCTGTTTGATGTCCATACATTGCCTTATAATTCGCTTCGTGGATGCGGGAAGGCTAAGCTGAAGAAAATTTCAAATATCTCTGGCTGTACGTAAACTAGAAGCCTAAGGTAAAGAGTTTCAACGACTTTGAACCTCTGGTAAGCTATCCAGATAGATAGCTTGGTCATATCATGCACGACCAAGCAGGATTGAGCCCTGTATTTGTGGCTGCTGAGAGCATGTCTTCCATATTTCTTGTACAGCTGGACACAGGGCGACCAATCAGGGGGTCAGTGAAAAATCAAACTTCCCACTTTTCCACCTCAAAATTACCTGTTGGAAATCAATATGCTATCGAAAACAATCAAGAAAATCCAGTTTTAGAGTGAATATCGACTTGCAAAAAAAAATCTCAAAATTCCTGTTTGATGTCCATACATTGCCTTATAATTCGCTTCGTGGATGCGGGAAGGCTAAGCTGAAGAAAATTTCAAATATCTCTGGCTGTACGTAAACTAGAAGCCTAAGGTAAAGAGTTTCAACGACTTTGAACCTCTGGTAAGCTATCCAGATAGATAGCTTGGTCATATCATGCACGACCAAGCAGGATTGAGCCCTGTATTTGTGGCTGCTGAGAGCATGTCTTCCATATTTCTTGTACAGCTGGACACAGGGCGACCAATCAGGGGGTCAGTGAAAAATCAAACTTCCCACTTTTCCACCTCAAAATTACCTGTTGGAAATCAATATGCTATCGAAAACAATCAAGAAAATCCAGTTTTAGAGTGAATATCGACTTGCAAAAAAAAATCTCAAAATTCCTGTTTGATGTCCATACATTGCCTTATAATTCGCTTCGTGGATGCGGGAAGGCTAAGCTGAAGAAAATTTCAAATATCTCTGGCTGTACGTAAACTAGAAGCCTAAGGTAAAGAGTTTCAACGACTTTGAACCTCTGGTAAGCTATCCAGATAGATAGCTTGGTCATATCATGCACGACCAAGCAGGATTGAGCCCTGTATTTGTGGCTGCTGAGAGCATGTCTTCCATATTTCTTGTACAGCTGGACACAGGGCGACCAATCAGGGGGTCAGTGAAAAATCAAACTTCCCACTTTTCCACCTCAAAATTACCTGTTGGAAATCAATATGCTATCGAAAACAATCAAGAAAATCCAGTTTTAGAGTGAATATCGACTTGCCAAAAAAAATCTCAAAATTCCTGTTTGATGTCCATACATTGCCTTATAATTCGCTTCGTGGATGCGGGAAGGCTAAGCTGAAGAAAATTTCAAATATCTCTGGCTGTACGTAAACTAGAAGCCTAAGGTAAAGAGTTTCAACGACTTTGAACCTCTGGTAAGCTATCCAGATAGATAGCTTGGTCATATCATGCACGACCAAGCAGGATTGAGCCCTGTGTTTGTGGCTGCTGAGAGCATGTCTTCCATATTTCTTGTACAGCTGGACACAGGGCGACCAATCAGGGGGTCAGTGAAAAATCAAACTTCCCACTTTTCCACCTCAAAATTACCTGTTGGAAATCAATATGCTATCGAAAACAATCAAGAAAATCCAGTTTTAGAGTGAATATCGACTTGCCAAAAAAAATCTCAAAATTCCTGTTTGATGTCCATACATTGCCTTATAATTCGCTTCGTGGATGCGGGAAGGCTAAGCTGAAGAAAATTTCAAATATCTCTGGCTGTACGTAAACTAGAAGCCTAAGGTAAAGAGTTTCAACGACTTTGAACCTCTGGTAAGCTATCCAGATAGATAGCTTGGTCATATCATGCACGACCAAGCAGGATTGAGCCCTGTATTTGTGGCTGCTGAGAGCATGTCTTCCATATTTCTTGTACAGCTGGACACAGGGCGACCAATCAGGGGGTCAGTGAAAAATCAAACTTCCCACTTTTCCACCTCAAAATTACCTGTTGGAAATCAATATGCTATCGAAAACAATCAAGAAAATCCAGTTTTAGAGTGAATATCGACTTGCAAAAAAAAATCTCAAAATTCCTGTTTGATGTCCATACATTGCCTTATAATTCGCTTCGTGGATGCGGGAAGGCTAAGCTGAAGAAAATTTCAAATATCTCTGGCTGTACGTAAACTAGAAGCCTAAGGTAAAGAGTTTCAACGACTTTGAACCTCTGGTAAGCTATCCAGATAGATAGCTTGGTCATATCATGCACGACCAAGCAGGATTGAGCCCTGTGTTTGTGGCTGCTGAGAGCATGTCTTCCATATTTCTTGTACAGCTGGACACAGGGCGACCAATCAGGGGGTCAGTGAAAAATCAAACTTCCCACTTTTCCACCTCAAAATTACCTGTTGGAAATCAATATGCTATCGAAAACAATCAAGAAAATCCAGTTTTAGAGTGAATATCGACTTGCAAAAAAAAATCTCAAAATTCCTGTTTGATGTCCATACATTGCCTTATAATTCGCTTCGTGGATGCGGGAAGGCTAAGCTGAAGAAAATTTCAAATATCTCTGGCTGTACGTAAACTAGAAGCCTAAGGTAAAGAGTTTCAACGACTTTGAACCTCTGGTAAGCTATCCAGATAGATAGCTTGGTCATATCATGCACGACCAAGCAGGATTGAGCCCTGTATTTGTGGCTGCTGAGAGCATGTCTTCCATATTTCTTGTACAGCTGGACACAGGGCGACCAATCAGGGGGTCAGTGAAAAATCAAACTTCCCACTTTTCCACCTCAAAATTACCTGTTGGAAATCAATATGCTATCGAAAACAATCAAGAAAATCCAGTTTTAGAGTGAATATCGACTTGCAAAAAAAAATCTCAAAATTCCTGTTTGATGTCCATACATTGCCTTATAATTCGCTTCGTGGATGCGGGAAGGCTAAGCTGAAGAAAATTTCAAATATCTCTGGCTGTACGTAAACTAGAAGCCTAAGGTAAAGAGTTTCAACGACTTTGAACCTCTGGTAAGCTATCCAGATAGATAGCTTGGTCATATCATGCACGACCAAGCAGGATTGAGCCCTGTATTTGTGGCTGCTGAGAGCATGTCTTCCATATTTCTTGTACAGCTGGACACAGGGCGACCAATCAGGGGGTCAGTGAAAAATCAAACTTCCCACTTTTCCACCTCAAAATTACCTGTTGGAAATCAATATGCTATCGAAAACAATCAAGAAAATCCAGTTTTAGAGTGAATATCGACTTGCCAAAAAAAATCTCAAAATTCCTGTTTGATGTCCATACATTGCCTTATAATTCGCTTCGTGGATGCGGGAAGGCTAAGCTGAAGAAAATTTCAAATATCTCTGGCTGTACGTAAACTAGAAGCCTAAGGTAAAGAGTTTCAACGACTTTGAACCTCTGGTAAGCTATCCAGATAGATAGCTTGGTCATATCATGCACGACCAAGCAGGATTGAGCCCTGTGTTTGTGGCTGCTGAGAGCATGTCTTCCATATTTCTTGTACAGCTGGACACAGGGCGACCAATCAGGGGGTCAGTGAAAAATCAAACTTCCCACTTTTCCACCTCAAAATTACCTGTTGGAAATCAATATGCTATCGAAAACAATCAAGAAAATCCAGTTTTAGAGTGAATATCGACTTGCCAAAAAAAATCTCAAAATTCCTGTTTGATGTCCATACATTGCCTTATAATTCGCTTCGTGGATGCGGGAAGGCTAAGCTGAAGAAAATTTCAAATATCTCTGGCTGTACGTAAACTAGAAGCCTAAGGTAAAGAGTTTCAACGACTTTGAACCTCTGGTAAGCTATCCAGATAGATAGCTTGGTCATATCATGCACGACCAAGCAGGATTGAGCCCTGTATTTGTGGCTGCTGAGAGCATGTCTTCCATATTTCTTGTACAGCTGGACACAGGGCGACCAATCAGGGGGTCAGTGAAAAATCAAACTTCCCACTTTTCCACCTCAAAATTACCTGTTGGAAATCAATATGCTATCGAAAACAATCAAGAAAATCCAGTTTTAGAGTGAATATCGACTTGCAAAAAAAAATCTCAAAATTCCTGTTTGATGTCCATACATTGCCTTATAATTCGCTTCGTGGATGCGGGAAGGCTAAGCTGAAGAAAATTTCAAATATCTCTGGCTGTACGTAAACTAGAAGCCTAAGGTAAAGAGTTTCAACGACTTTGAACCTCTGGTAAGCTATCCAGATAGATAGCTTGGTCATATCATGCACGACCAAGCAGGATTGAGCCCTGTGTTTGTGGCTGCTGAGAGCATGTCTTCCATATTTCTTGTACAGCTGGACACAGGGCGACCAATCAGGGGGTCAGTGAAAAATCAAACTTCCCACTTTTCCACCTCAAAATTACCTGTTGGAAATCAATATGCTATCGAAAACAATCAAGAAAATCCAGTTTTAGAGTGAATATCGACTTGCAAAAAAAAATCTCAAAATTCCTGTTTGATGTCCATACATTGCCTTATAATTCGCTTCGTGGATGCGGGAAGGCTAAGCTGAAGAAAATTTCAAATATCTCTGGCTGTACGTAAACTAGAAGCCTAAGGTAAAGAGTTTCAACGACTTTGAACCTCTGGTAAGCTATCCAGATAGATAGCTTGGTCATATCATGCACGACCAAGCAGGATTGAGCCCTGTATTTGTGGCTGCTGAGAGCATGTCTTCCATATTTCTTGTACAGCTGGACACAGGGCGACCAATCAGGGGGTCAGTGAAAAATCAAACTTCCCACTTTTCCACCTCAAAATTACCTGTTGGAAATCAATATGCTATCGAAAACAATCAAGAAAATCCAGTTTTAGAGTGAATATCGACTTGCAAAAAAAAATCTCAAAATTCCTGTTTGATGTCCATACATTGCCTTATAATTCGCTTCGTGGATGCGGGAAGGCTAAGCTGAAGAAAATTTCAAATATCTCTGGCTGTACGTAAACTAGAAGCCTAAGGTAAAGAGTTTCAACGACTTTGAACCTCTGGTAAGCTATCCAGATAGATAGCTTGGTCATATCATGCACGACCAAGCAGGATTGAGCCCTGTGTTTGTGGCTGCTGAGAGCATGTCTTCCATATTTCTTGTACAGCTGGACACAGGGCGACCAATCAGGGGGTCAGTGAAAAATCAAACTTCCCACTTTTCCACCTCAAAATTACCTGTTGGAAATCAATATGCTATCGAAAACAATCAAGAAAATCCAGTTTTAGAGTGAATATCGACTTGCCAAAAAAAATCTCAAAATTCCTGTTTGATGTCCATACATTGCCTTATAATTCGCTTCGTGGATGCGGGAAGGCTAAGCTGAAGAAAATTTCAAATATCTCTGGCTGTACGTAAACTAGAAGCCTAAGGTAAAGAGTTTCAACGACTTTGAACCTCTGGTAAGCTATCCAGATAGATAGCTTGGTCATATCATGCACGACCAAGCAGGATTGAGCCCTGTGTTTGTGGCTGCTGAGAGCATGTCTTCCATATTTCTTGTACAGCTGGACACAGGGCGACCAATCAGGGGGTCAGTGAAAAATCAAACTTCCCACTTTTCCACCTCAAAATTACCTGTTGGAAATCAATATGCTATCGAAAACAATCAAGAAAATCCAGTTTTAGAGTGAATATCGACTTGCCAAAAAAAATCTCAAAATTCCTGTTTGATGTCCATACATTGCCTTATAATTCGCTTCGTGGATGCGGGAAGGCTAAGCTGAAGAAAATTTCAAATATCTCTGGCTGTACGTAAACTAGAAGCCTAAGGTAAAGAGTTTCAACGACTTTGAACCTCTGGTAAGCTATCCAGATAGATAGCTTGGTCATATCATGCACGACCAAGCAGGATTGAGCCCTGTATTTGTGGCTGCTGAGAGCATGTCTTCCATATTTCTTGTACAGCTGGACACAGGGCGACCAATCAGGGGGTCAGTGAAAAATCAAACTTCCCACTTTTCCACCTCAAAATTACCTGTTGGAAATCAATATGCTATCGAAAACAATCAAGAAAATCCAGTTTTAGAGTGAATATCGACTTGCAAAAAAAAATCTCAAAATTCCTGTTTGATGTCCATACATTGCCTTATAATTCGCTTCGTGGATGCGGGAAGGCTAAGCTGAAGAAAATTTCAAATATCTCTGGCTGTACGTAAACTAGAAGCCTAAGGTAAAGAGTTTCAACGACTTTGAACCTCTGGTAAGCTATCCAGATAGATAGCTTGGTCATATCATGCACGACCAAGCAGGATTGAGCCCTGTGTTTGTGGCTGCTGAGAGCATGTCTTCCATATTTCTTGTACAGCTGGACACAGGGCGACCAATCAGGGGGTCAGTGAAAAATCAAACTTCCCACTTTTCCACCTCAAAATTACCTGTTGGAAATCAATATGCTATCGAAAACAATCAAGAAAATCCAGTTTTAGAGTGAATATCGACTTGCAAAAAAAAATCTCAAAATTCCTGTTTGATGTCCATACATTGCCTTATAATTCGCTTCGTGGATGCGGGAAGGCTAAGCTGAAGAAAATTTCAAATATCTCTGGCTGTACGTAAACTAGAAGCCTAAGGTAAAGAGTTTCAACGACTTTGAACCTCTGGTAAGCTATCCAGATAGATAGCTTGGTCATATCATGCACGACCAAGCAGGATTGAGCCCTGTATTTGTGGCTGCTGAGAGCATGTCTTCCATATTTCTTGTACAGCTGGACACAGGGCGACCAATCAGGGGGTCAGTGAAAAATCAAACTTCCCACTTTTCCACCTCAAAATTACCTGTTGGAAATCAATATGCTATCGAAAACAATCAAGAAAATCCAGTTTTAGAGTGAATATCGACTTGCAAAAAAAAATCTCAAAATTCCTGTTTGATGTCCATACATTGCCTTATAATTCGCTTCGTGGATGCGGGAAGGCTAAGCTGAAGAAAATTTCAAATATCTCTGGCTGTACGTAAACTAGAAGCCTAAGGTAAAGAGTTTCAACGACTTTGAACCTCTGGTAAGCTATCCAGATAGATAGCTTGGTCATATCATGCACGACCAAGCAGGATTGAGCCCTGTGTTTGTGGCTGCTGAGAGCATGTCTTCCATATTTCTTGTACAGCTGGACACAGGGCGACCAATCAGGGGGTCAGTGAAAAATCAAACTTCCCACTTTTCCACCTCAAAATTACCTGTTGGAAATCAATATGCTATCGAAAACAATCAAGAAAATCCAGTTTTAGAGTGAATATCGACTTGCAAAAAAAAATCTCAAAATTCCTGTTTGATGTCCATACATTGCCTTATAATTCGCTTCGTGGATGCGGGAAGGCTAAGCTGAAGAAAATTTCAAATATCTCTGGCTGTACGTAAACTAGAAGCCTAAGGTAAAGAGTTTCAACGACTTTGAACCTCTGGTAAGCTATCCAGATAGATAGCTTGGTCATATCATGCACGACCAAGCAGGATTGAGCCCTGTATTTGTGGCTGCTGAGAGCATGTCTTCCATATTTCTTGTACAGCTGGACACAGGGCGACCAATCAGGGGGTCAGTGAAAAATCAAACTTCCCACTTTTCCACCTCAAAATTACCTGTTGGAAATCAATATGCTATCGAAAACAATCAAGAAAATCCAGTTTTAGAGTGAATATCGACTTGCCAAAAAAAATCTCAAAATTCCTGTTTGATGTCCATACATTGCCTTATAATTCGCTTCGTGGATGCGGGAAGGCTAAGCTGAAGAAAATTTCAAATATCTCTGGCTGTACGTAAACTAGAAGCCTAAGGTAAAGAGTTTCAACGACTTTGAACCTCTGGTAAGCTATCCAGATAGATAGCTTGGTCATATCATGCACGACCAAGCAGGATTGAGCCCTGTATTTGTGGCTGCTGAGAGCATGTCTTCCATATTTCTTGTACAGCTGGACACAGGGCGACCAATCAGGGGGTCAGTGAAAAATCAAACTTCCCACTTTTCCACCTCAAAATTACCTGTTGGAAATCAATATGCTATCGAAAACAATCAAGAAAATCCAGTTTTAGAGTGAATATCGACTTGCAAAAAAAAATCTCAAAATTCCTGTTTGATGTCCATACATTGCCTTATAATTCGCTTCGTGGATGCGGGAAGGCTAAGCTGAAGAAAATTTCAAATATCTCTGGCTGTACGTAAACTAGAAGCCTAAGGTAAAGAGTTTCAACGACTTTGAACCTCTGGTAAGCTATCCAGATAGATAGCTTGGTCATATCATGCACGACCAAGCAGGATTGAGCCCTGTGTTTGTGGCTGCTGAGAGCATGTCTTCCATATTTCTTGTACAGCTGGACACAGGGCGACCAATCAGGGGGTCAGTGAAAAATCAAACTTCCCACTTTTCCACCTCAAAATTACCTGTTGGAAATCAATATGCTATCGAAAACAATCAAGAAAATCCAGTTTTAGAGTGAATATCGACTTGCAAAAAAAAATCTCAAAATTCCTGTTTGATGTCCATACATTGCCTTATAATTCGCTTCGTGGATGCGGGAAGGCTAAGCTGAAGAAAATTTCAAATATCTCTGGCTGTACGTAAACTAGAAGCCTAAGGTAAAGAGTTTCAACGACTTTGAACCTCTGGTAAGCTATCCAGATAGATAGCTTGGTCATATCATGCACGACCAAGCAGGATTGAGCCCTGTATTTGTGGCTGCTGAGAGCATGTCTTCCATATTTCTTGTACAGCTGGACACAGGGCGACCAATCAGGGGGTCAGTGAAAAATCAAACTTCCCACTTTTCCACCTCAAAATTACCTGTTGGAAATCAATATGCTATCGAAAACAATCAAGAAAATCCAGTTTTAGAGTGAATATCGACTTGCCAAAAAAAATCTCAAAATTCCTGTTTGATGTCCATACATTGCCTTATAATTCGCTTCGTGGATGCGGGAAGGCTAAGCTGAAGAAAATTTCAAATATCTCTGGCTGTACGTAAACTAGAAGCCTAAGGTAAAGAGTTTCAACGACTTTGAACCTCTGGTAAGCTATCCAGATAGATAGCTTGGTCATATCATGCACGACCAAGCAGGATTGAGCCCTGTGTTTGTGGCTGCTGAGAGCATGTCTTCCATATTTCTTGTACAGCTGGACACAGGGCGACCAATCAGGGGGTCAGTGAAAAATCAAACTTCCCACTTTTCCACCTCAAAATTACCTGTTGGAAATCAATATGCTATCGAAAACAATCAAGAAAATCCAGTTTTAGAGTGAATATCGACTTGCAAAAAAAAATCTCAAAATTCCTGTTTGATGTCCATACATTGCCTTATAATTCGCTTCGTGGATGCGGGAAGGCTAAGCTGAAGAAAATTTCAAATATCTCTGGCTGTACGTAAACTAGAAGCCTAAGGTAAAGAGTTTCAACGACTTTGAACCTCTGGTAAGCTATCCAGATAGATAGCTTGGTCATATCATGCACGACCAAGCAGGATTGAGCCCTGTATTTGTGGCTGCTGAGAGCATGTCTTCCATATTTCTTGTACAGCTGGACACAGGGCGACCAATCAGGGGGTCAGTGAAAAATCAAACTTCCCACTTTTCCACCTCAAAATTACCTGTTGGAAATCAATATGCTATCGAAAACAATCAAGAAAATCCAGTTTTAGAGTGAATATCGACTTGCAAAAAAAAATCTCAAAATTCCTGTTTGATGTCCATACATTGCCTTATAATTCGCTTCGTGGATGCGGGAAGGCTAAGCTGAAGAAAATTTCAAATATCTCTGGCTGTACGTAAACTAGAAGCCTAAGGTAAAGAGTTTCAACGACTTTGAACCTCTGGTAAGCTATCCAGATAGATAGCTTGGTCATATCATGCACGACCAAGCAGGATTGAGCCCTGTATTTGTGGCTGCTGAGAGCATGTCTTCCATATTTCTTGTACAGCTGGACACAGGGCGACCAATCAGGGGGTCAGTGAAAAATCAAACTTCCCACTTTTCCACCTCAAAATTACCTGTTGGAAATCAATATGCTATCGAAAACAATCAAGAAAATCCAGTTTTAGAGTGAATATCGACTTGCAAAAAAAAATCTCAAAATTCCTGTTTGATGTCCATACATTGCCTTATAATTCGCTTCGTGGATGCGGGAAGGCTAAGCTGAAGAAAATTTCAAATATCTCTGGCTGTACGTAAACTAGAAGCCTAAGGTAAAGAGTTTCAACGACTTTGAACCTCTGGTAAGCTATCCAGATAGATAGCTTGGTCATATCATGCACGACCAAGCAGGATTGAGCCCTGTATTTGTGGCTGCTGAGAGCATGTCTTCCATATTTCTTGTACAGCTGGACACAGGGCGACCAATCAGGGGGTCAGTGAAAAATCAAACTTCCCACTTTTCCACCTCAAAATTACCTGTTGGAAATCAATATGCTATCGAAAACAATCAAGAAAATCCAGTTTTAGAGTGAATATCGACTTGCAAAAAAAAATCTCAAAATTCCTGTTTGATGTCCATACATTGCCTTATAATTCGCTTCGTGGATGCGGGAAGGCTAAGCTGAAGAAAATTTCAAATATCTCTGGCTGTACGTAAACTAGAAGCCTAAGGTAAAGAGTTTCAACGACTTTGAACCTCTGGTAAGCTATCCAGATAGATAGCTTGGTCATATCATGCACGACCAAGCAGGATTGAGCCCTGTATTTGTGGCTGCTGAGAGCATGTCTTCCATATTTCTTGTACAGCTGGACACAGGGCGACCAATCAGGGGGTCAGTGAAAAATCAAACTTCCCACTTTTCCACCTCAAAATTACCTGTTGGAAATCAATATGCTATCGAAAACAATCAAGAAAATCCAGTTTTAGAGTGAATATCGACTTGCCAAAAAAAATCTCAAAATTCCTGTTTGATGTCCATACATTGCCTTATAATTCGCTTCGTGGATGCGGGAAGGCTAAGCTGAAGAAAATTTCAAATATCTCTGGCTGTACGTAAACTAGAAGCCTAAGGTAAAGAGTTTCAACGACTTTGAACCTCTGGTAAGCTATCCAGATAGATAGCTTGGTCATATCATGCACGACCAAGCAGGATTGAGCCCTGTGTTTGTGGCTGCTGAGAGCATGTCTTCCATATTTCTTGTACAGCTGGACACAGGGCGACCAATCAGGGGGTCAGTGAAAAATCAAACTTCCCACTTTTCCACCTCAAAATTACCTGTTGGAAATCAATATGCTATCGAAAACAATCAAGAAAATCCAGTTTTAGAGTGAATATCGACTTGCCAAAAAAAATCTCAAAATTCCTGTTTGATGTCCATACATTGCCTTATAATTCGCTTCGTGGATGCGGGAAGGCTAAGCTGAAGAAAATTTCAAATATCTCTGGCTGTACGTAAACTAGAAGCCTAAGGTAAAGAGTTTCAACGACTTTGAACCTCTGGTAAGCTATCCAGATAGATAGCTTGGTCATATCATGCACGACCAAGCAGGATTGAGCCCTGTGTTTGTGGCTGCTGAGAGCATGTCTTCCATATTTCTTGTACAGCTGGACACAGGGCGACCAATCAGGGGGTCAGTGAAAAATCAAACTTCCCACTTTTCCACCTCAAAATTACCTGTTGGAAATCAATATGCTATCGAAAACAATCAAGAAAATCCAGTTTTAGAGTGAATATCGACTTGCCAAAAAAAATCTCAAAATTCCTGTTTGATGTCCATACATTGCCTTATAATTCGCTTCGTGGATGCGGGAAGGCTAAGCTGAAGAAAATTTCAAATATCTCTGGCTGTACGTAAACTAGAAGCCTAAGGTAAAGAGTTTCAACGACTTTGAACCTCTGGTAAGCTATCCAGATAGATAGCTTGGTCATATCATGCACGACCAAGCAGGATTGAGCCCTGTATTTGTGGCTGCTGAGAGCATGTCTTCCATATTTCTTGTACAGCTGGACACAGGGCGACCAATCAGGGGGTCAGTGAAAAATCAAACTTCCCACTTTTCCACCTCAAAATTACCTGTTGGAAATCAATATGCTATCGAAAACAATCAAGAAAATCCAGTTTTAGAGTGAATATCGACTTGCAAAAAAAAATCTCAAAATTCCTGTTTGATGTCCATACATTGCCTTATAATTCGCTTCGTGGATGCGGGAAGGCTAAGCTGAAGAAAATTTCAAATATCTCTGGCTGTACGTAAACTAGAAGCCTAAGGTAAAGAGTTTCAACGACTTTGAACCTCTGGTAAGCTATCCAGATAGATAGCTTGGTCATATCATGCACGACCAAGCAGGATTGAGCCCTGTGTTTGTGGCTGCTGAGAGCATGTCTTCCATATTTCTTGTACAGCTGGACACAGGGCGACCAATCAGGGGGTCAGTGAAAAATCAAACTTCCCACTTTTCCACCTCAAAATTACCTGTTGGAAATCAATATGCTATCGAAAACAATCAAGAAAATCCAGTTTTAGAGTGAATATCGACTTGCAAAAAAAAATCTCAAAATTCCTGTTTGATGTCCATACATTGCCTTATAATTCGCTTCGTGGATGCGGGAAGGCTAAGCTGAAGAAAATTTCAAATATCTCTGGCTGTACGTAAACTAGAAGCCTAAGGTAAAGAGTTTCAACGACTTTGAACCTCTGGTAAGCTATCCAGATAGATAGCTTGGTCATATCATGCACGACCAAGCAGGATTGAGCCCTGTATTTGTGGCTGCTGAGAGCATGTCTTCCATATTTCTTGTACAGCTGGACACAGGGCGACCAATCAGGGGGTCAGTGAAAAATCAAACTTCCCACTTTTCCACCTCAAAATTACCTGTTGGAAATCAATATGCTATCGAAAACAATCAAGAAAATCCAGTTTTAGAGTGAATATCGACTTGCAAAAAAAAATCTCAAAATTCCTGTTTGATGTCCATACATTGCCTTATAATTCGCTTCGTGGATGCGGGAAGGCTAAGCTGAAGAAAATTTCAAATATCTCTGGCTGTACGTAAACTAGAAGCCTAAGGTAAAGAGTTTCAACGACTTTGAACCTCTGGTAAGCTATCCAGATAGATAGCTTGGTCATATCATGCACGACCAAGCAGGATTGAGCCCTGTATTTGTGGCTGCTGAGAGCATGTCTTCCATATTTCTTGTACAGCTGGACACAGGGCGACCAATCAGGGGGTCAGTGAAAAATCAAACTTCCCACTTTTCCACCTCAAAATTACCTGTTGGAAATCAATATGCTATCGAAAACAATCAAGAAAATCCAGTTTTAGAGTGAATATCGACTTGCAAAAAAAAATCTCAAAATTCCTGTTTGATGTCCATACATTGCCTTATAATTCGCTTCGTGGATGCGGGAAGGCTAAGCTGAAGAAAATTTCAAATATCTCTGGCTGTACGTAAACTAGAAGCCTAAGGTAAAGAGTTTCAACGACTTTGAACCTCTGGTAAGCTATCCAGATAGATAGCTTGGTCATATCATGCACGACCAAGCAGGATTGAGCCCTGTATTTGTGGCTGCTGAGAGCATGTCTTCCATATTTCTTGTACAGCTGGACACAGGGCGACCAATCAGGGGGTCAGTGAAAAATCAAACTTCCCACTTTTCCACCTCAAAATTACCTGTTGGAAATCAATATGCTATCGAAAACAATCAAGAAAATCCAGTTTTAGAGTGAATATCGACTTGCCAAAAAAAATCTCAAAATTCCTGTTTGATGTCCATACATTGCCTTATAATTCGCTTCGTGGATGCGGGAAGGCTAAGCTGAAGAAAATTTCAAATATCTCTGGCTGTACGTAAACTAGAAGCCTAAGGTAAAGAGTTTCAACGACTTTGAACCTCTGGTAAGCTATCCAGATAGATAGCTTGGTCATATCATGCACGACCAAGCAGGTTGAGCCCTGTATTTGTGGCTGCTGAGAGCATGTCTTCCATATTTCTTGTACAGCTGGACACAGGGCGACCAATCAGGGGGTCAGTGAAAAATCAAACTTCCCACTTTTCCACCTCAAAATTACCTGTTGGAAATCAATATGCTATCGAAAACAATCAAGAAAATCCAGTTTTAGAGTGAATATCGACTTGCAAAAAAAAATCTCAAAATTCCTGTTTGATGTCCATACATTGCCTTATAATTCGCTTCGTGGATGCGGGAAGGCTAAGCTGAAGAAAATTTCAAATATCTCTGGCTGTACGTAAACTAGAAGCCTAAGGTAAAGAGTTTCAACGACTTTGAACCTCTGGTAAGCTATCCAGATAGATAGCTTGGTCATATCATGCACGACCAAGCAGGATTGAGCCCTGTGTTTGTGGCTGCTGAGAGCATGTCTTCCATATTTCTTGTACAGCTGGACACAGGGCGACCAATCAGGGGGTCAGTGAAAAATCAAACTTCCCACTTTTCCACCTCAAAATTACCTGTTGGAAATCAATATGCTATCGAAAACAATCAAGAAAATCCAGTTTTAGAGTGAATATCGACTTGCAAAAAAAAATCTCAAAATTCCTGTTTGATGTCCATACATTGCCTTATAATTCGCTTCGTGGATGCGGGAAGGCTAAGCTGAAGAAAATTTCAAATATCTCTGGCTGTACGTAAACTAGAAGCCTAAGGTAAAGAGTTTCAACGACTTTGAACCTCTGGTAAGCTATCCAGATAGATAGCTTGGTCATATCATGCACGACCAAGCAGGATTGAGCCCTGTATTTGTGGCTGCTGAGAGCATGTCTTCCATATTTCTTGTACAGCTGGACACAGGGCGACCAATCAGGGGGTCAGTGAAAAATCAAACTTCCCACTTTTCCATCTCAAAATTACCTGTTGGAAATCAATATGCTATCGAAAACAATCAAGAAAATCCAGTTTTAGAGTGAATATCGACTTGCAAAAAAAAATCTCAAAATTCCTGTTTGATGTCCATACATTGCCTTATAATTCGCTTCGTGGATGCGGGAAGGCTAAGCTGAAGAAAATTTCAAATATCTCTGGCTGTACGTAAACTAGAAGCCTAAGGTAAAGAGTTTCAACGACTTTGAACCTCTGGTAAGCTATCCAGATAGATAGCTTGGTCATATCATGCACGACCAAGCAGGATTGAGCCCTGTGTTTGTGGCTGCTGAGAGCATGTCTTCCATATTTCTTGTACAGCTGGACACAGGGCGACCAATCAGGGGGTCAGTGAAAAATCAAACTTCCCACTTTTCCACCTCAAAATTACCTGTTGGAAATCAATATGCTATCGAAAACAATCAAGAAAATCCAGTTTTAGAGTGAATATCGACTTGCAAAAAAAAATCTCAAAATTCCTGTTTGATGTCCATACATTGCCTTATAATTCGCTTCGTGGATGCGGGAAGGCTAAGCTGAAGAAAATTTCAAATATCTCTGGCTGTACGTAAACTAGAAGCCTAAGGTAAAGAGTTTCAACGACTTTGAACCTCTGGTAAGCTATCCAGATAGATAGCTTGGTCATATCATGCACGACCAAGCAGGATTGAGCCCTGTATTTGTGGCTGCTGAGAGCATGTCTTCCATATTTCTTGTACAGCTGGACACAGGGCGACCAATCAGGGGGTCAGTGAAAAATCAAACTTCCTACTTTTCCACCTCAAAATTACCTGTTGGAAATCAATATGCTATCGAAAACAATCAAGAAAATCCAGTTTTAGAGTGAATATCGACTTGCCAAAAAAAATCTCAAAATTCCTGTTTGATGTCCATACATTGCCTTATAATTCGCTTCGTGGATGCGGGAAGGCTAAGCTGAAGAAAATTTCAAATATCTCTGGCTGTACGTAAACTAGAAGCCTAAGGTAAAGAGTTTCAACGACTTTGAACCTCTGGTAAGCTATCCAGATAGATAGCTTGGTCATATCATGCACGACCAAGCAGGATTGAGCCCTGTATTTGTGGCTGCTGAGAGCATGTCTTCCATATTTCTTGTACAGCTGGACACAGGGCGACCAATCAGGGGGTCAGTGAAAAATCAAACTTCCCACTTTTCCACCTCAAAATTACCTGTTGGAAATCAATATGCTATCGAAAACAATCAAGAAAATCCAGTTTTAGAGTGAATATCGACTTGCAAAAAAAAATCTCAAAATTCCTGTTTGATGTCCATACATTGCCTTATAATTCGCTTCGTGGATGCGGGAAGGCTAAGCTGAAGAAAATTTCAAATATCTCTGGCTGTACGTAAACTAGAAGCCTAAGGTAAAGAGTTTCAACGACTTTGAACCTCTGGTAAGCTATCCAGATAGATAGCTTGGTCATATCATGCACGACCAAGCAGGATTGAGCCCTGTATTTGTGGCTGCTGAGAGCATGTCTTCCATATTTCTTGTACAGCTGGACACAGGGCGACCAATCAGGGGGTCAGTGAAAAATCAAACTTCCCACTTTTCCACCTCAAAATTACCTGTTGGAAATCAATATGCTATCGAAAACAATCAAGAAAATCCAGTTTTAGAGTGAATATCGACTTGCAAAAAAAAATCTCAAAATTCCTGTTTGATGTCCATACATTGCCTTATAATTCGCTTCGTGGATGCGGGAAGGCTAAGCTGAAGAAAATTTCAAATATCTCTGGCTGTACGTAAACTAGAAGCCTAAGGTAAAGAGTTTCAACGACTTTGAACCTCTGGTAAGCTATCCAGATAGATAGCTTGGTCATATCATGCACGACCAAGCAGGATTGAGCCCTGTATTTGTGGCTGCTGAGAGCATGTCTTCCATATTTCTTGTACAGCTGGACACAGGGCGACCAATCAGGGGGTCAGTGAAAAATCAAACTTCCCACTTTTCCACCTCAAAATTACCTGTTGGAAATCAATATGCTATCGAAAACAATCAAGAAAATCCAGTTTTAGAGTGAATATCGACTTGCAAAAAAAAATCTCAAAATTCCTGTTTGATGTCCATACATTGCCTTATAATTCGCTTCGTGGATGCGGGAAGGCTAAGCTGAAGAAAATTTCAAATATCTCTGGCTGTACGTAAACTAGAAGCCTAAGGTAAAGAGTTTCAACGACTTTGAACCTCTGGTAAGCTATCCAGATAGATAGCTTGGTCATATCATGCACGACCAAGCAGGATTGAGCCCTGTATTTGTGGCTGCTGAGAGCATGTCTTCCATATTTCTTGTACAGCTGGACACAGGGCGACCAATCAGGGGGTCAGTGAAAAATCAAACTTCCCACTTTTCCACCTCAAAATTACCTGTTGGAAATCAATATGCTATCGAAAACAATCAAGAAAATCCAGTTTTAGAGTGAATATCGACTTGCCAAAAAAAATCTCAAAATTCCTGTTTGATGTCCATACATTGCCTTATAATTCGCTTCGTGGATGCGGGAAGGCTAAGCTGAAGAAAATTTCAAATATCTCTGGCTGTACGTAAACTAGAAGCCTAAGGTAAAGAGTTTCAACGACTTTGAACCTCTGGTAAGCTATCCAGATAGATAGCTTGGTCATATCATGCACGACCAAGCAGGTTGAGCCCTGTATTTGTGGCTGCTGAGAGCATGTCTTCCATATTTCTTGTACAGCTGGACACAGGGCGACCAATCAGGGGGTCAGTGAAAAATCAAACTTCCCACTTTTCCACCTCAAAATTACCTGTTGGAAATCAATATGCTATCGAAAACAATCAAGAAAATCCAGTTTTAGAGTGAATATCGACTTGCAAAAAAAAATCTCAAAATTCCTGTTTGATGTCCATACATTGCCTTATAATTCGCTTCGTGGATGCGGGAAGGCTAAGCTGAAGAAAATTTCAAATATCTCTGGCTGTACGTAAACTAGAAGCCTAAGGTAAAGAGTTTCAACGACTTTGAACCTCTGGTAAGCTATCCAGATAGATAGCTTGGTCATATCATGCACGACCAAGCAGGATTGAGCCCTGTGTTTGTGGCTGCTGAGAGCATGTCTTCCATATTTCTTGTACAGCTGGACACAGGGCGACCAATCAGGGGGTCAGTGAAAAATCAAACTTCCCACTTTTCCACCTCAAAATTACCTGTTGGAAATCAATATGCTATCGAAAACAATCAAGAAAATCCAGTTTTAGAGTGAATATCGACTTGCAAAAAAAAATCTCAAAATTCCTGTTTGATGTCCATACATTGCCTTATAATTCGCTTCGTGGATGCGGGAAGGCTAAGCTGAAGAAAATTTCAAATATCTCTGGCTGTACGTAAACTAGAAGCCTAAGGTAAAGAGTTTCAACGACTTTGAACCTCTGGTAAGCTATCCAGATAGATAGCTTGGTCATATCATGCACGACCAAGCAGGATTGAGCCCTGTATTTGTGGCTGCTGAGAGCATGTCTTCCATATTTCTTGTACAGCTGGACACAGGGCGACCAATCAGGGGGTCAGTGAAAAATCAAACTTCCCACTTTTCCATCTCAAAATTACCTGTTGGAAATCAATATGCTATCGAAAACAATCAAGAAAATCCAGTTTTAGAGTGAATATCGACTTGCAAAAAAAAATCTCAAAATTCCTGTTTGATGTCCATACATTGCCTTATAATTCGCTTCGTGGATGCGGGAAGGCTAAGCTGAAGAAAATTTCAAATATCTCTGGCTGTACGTAAACTAGAAGCCTAAGGTAAAGAGTTTCAACGACTTTGAACCTCTGGTAAGCTATCCAGATAGATAGCTTGGTCATATCATGCACGACCAAGCAGGATTGAGCCCTGTGTTTGTGGCTGCTGAGAGCATGTCTTCCATATTTCTTGTACAGCTGGACACAGGGCGACCAATCAGGGGGTCAGTGAAAAATCAAACTTCCCACTTTTCCACCTCAAAATTACCTGTTGGAAATCAATATGCTATCGAAAACAATCAAGAAAATCCAGTTTTAGAGTGAATATCGACTTGCAAAAAAAAATCTCAAAATTCCTGTTTGATGTCCATACATTGCCTTATAATTCGCTTCGTGGATGCGGGAAGGCTAAGCTGAAGAAAATTTCAAATATCTCTGGCTGTACGTAAACTAGAAGCCTAAGGTAAAGAGTTTCAACGACTTTGAACCTCTGGTAAGCTATCCAGATAGATAGCTTGGTCATATCATGCACGACCAAGCAGGATTGAGCCCTGTATTTGTGGCTGCTGAGAGCATGTCTTCCATATTTCTTGTACAGCTGGACACAGGGCGACCAATCAGGGGGTCAGTGAAAAATCAAACTTCCTACTTTTCCACCTCAAAATTACCTGTTGGAAATCAATATGCTATCGAAAACAATCAAGAAAATCCAGTTTTAGAGTGAATATCGACTTGCCAAAAAAAATCTCAAAATTCCTGTTTGATGTCCATACATTGCCTTATAATTCGCTTCGTGGATGCGGGAAGGCTAAGCTGAAGAAAATTTCAAATATCTCTGGCTGTACGTAAACTAGAAGCCTAAGGTAAAGAGTTTCAACGACTTTGAACCTCTGGTAAGCTATCCAGATAGATAGCTTGGTCATATCATGCACGACCAAGCAGGATTGAGCCCTGTATTTGTGGCTGCTGAGAGCATGTCTTCCATATTTCTTGTACAGCTGGACACAGGGCGACCAATCAGGGGGTCAGTGAAAAATCAAACTTCCCACTTTTCCACCTCAAAATTACCTGTTGGAAATCAATATGCTATCGAAAACAATCAAGAAAATCCAGTTTTAGAGTGAATATCGACTTGCAAAAAAAAATCTCAAAATTCCTGTTTGATGTCCATACATTGCCTTATAATTCGCTTCGTGGATGCGGGAAGGCTAAGCTGAAGAAAATTTCAAATATCTCTGGCTGTACGTAAACTAGAAGCCAAGGTAAAGAGTTTCAACGACTTTGAACCTCTGGTAAGCTATCCAGATAGATAGCTTGGTCATATCATGCACGACCAAGCAGGATTGAGCCCTGTATTTGTGGCTGCTGAGAGCATGTCTTCCATATTTCTTGTACAGCTGGACACAGGGCGACCAATCAGGGGGTCAGTGAAAAATCAAACTTCCCACTTTTCCACCTCAAAATTACCTGTTGGAAATCAATATGCTATCGAAAACAATCAAGAAAATCCAGTTTTAGAGTGAATATCGACTTGCAAAAAAAAATCTCAAAATTCCTGTTTGATGTCCATACATTGCCTTATAATTCGCTTCGTGGATGCGGGAAGGCTAAGCTGAAGAAAATTTCAAATATCTCTGGCTGTACGTAAACTAGAAGCCTAAGGTAAAGAGTTTCAACGACTTTGAACCTCTGGTAAGCTATCCAGATAGATAGCTTGGTCATATCATGCACGACCAAGCAGGATTGAGCCCTGTATTTGTGGCTGCTGAGAGCATGTCTTCCATATTTCTTGTACAGCTGGACACAGGGCGACCAATCAGGGGGTCAGTGAAAAATCAAACTTCCCACTTTTCCACCTCAAAATTACCTGTTGGAAATCAATATGCTATCGAAAACAATCAAGAAAATCCAGTTTTAGAGTGAATATCGACTTGCCAAAAAAAATCTCAAAATTCCTGTTTGATGTCCATACATTGCCTTATAATTCGCTTCGTGGATGCGGGAAGGCTAAGCTGAAGAAAATTTCAAATATCTCTGGCTGTACGTAAACTAGAAGCCTAAGGTAAAGAGTTTCAACGACTTTGAACCTCTGGTAAGCTATCCAGATAGATAGCTTGGTCATATCATGCACGACCAAGCAGGATTGAGCCCTGTGTTTGTGGCTGCTGAGAGCATGTCTTCCATATTTCTTGTACAGCTGGACACAGGGCGACCAATCAGGGGGTCAGTGAAAAATCAAACTTCCCACTTTTCCACCTCAAAATTACCTGTTGGAAATCAATATGCTATCGAAAACAATCAAGAAAATCCAGTTTTAGAGTGAATATCGACTTGCCAAAAAAAATCTCAAAATTCCTGTTTGATGTCCATACATTGCCTTATAATTCGCTTCGTGGATGCGGGAAGGCTAAGCTGAAGAAAATTTCAAATATCTCTGGCTGTACGTAAACTAGAAGCCTAAGGTAAAGAGTTTCAACGACTTTGAACCTCTGGTAAGCTATCCAGATAGATAGCTTGGTCATATCATGCACGACCAAGCAGGATTGAGCCCTGTATTTGTGGCTGCTGAGAGCATGTCTTCCATATTTCTTGTACAGCTGGACACAGGGCGACCAATCAGGGGGTCAGTGAAAAATCAAACTTCCCACTTTTCCACCTCAAAATTACCTGTTGGAAATCAATATGCTATCGAAAACAATCAAGAAAATCCAGTTTTAGAGTGAATATCGACTTGCAAAAAAAAATCTCAAAATTCCTGTTTGATGTCCATACATTGCCTTATAATTCGCTTCGTGGATGCGGGAAGGCTAAGCTGAAGAAAATTTCAAATATCTCTGGCTGTACGTAAACTAGAAGCCTAAGGTAAAGAGTTTCAACGACTTTGAACCTCTGGTAAGCTATCCAGATAGATAGCTTGGTCATATCATGCACGACCAAGCAGGATTGAGCCCTGTGTTTGTGGCTGCTGAGAGCATGTCTTCCATATTTCTTGTACAGCTGGACACAGGGCGACCAATCAGGGGGTCAGTGAAAAATCAAACTTCCCACTTTTCCACCTCAAAATTACCTGTTGGAAATCAATATGCTATCGAAAACAATCAAGAAAATCCAGTTTTAGAGTGAATATCGACTTGCAAAAAAAAATCTCAAAATTCCTGTTTGATGTCCATACATTGCCTTATAATTCGCTTCGTGGATGCGGGAAGGCTAAGCTGAAGAAAATTTCAAATATCTCTGGCTGTACGTAAACTAGAAGCCTAAGGTAAAGAGTTTCAACGACTTTGAACCTCTGGTAAGCTATCCAGATAGATAGCTTGGTCATATCATGCACGACCAAGCAGGATTGAGCCCTGTATTTGTGGCTGCTGAGAGCATGTCTTCCATATTTCTTGTACAGCTGGACACAGGGCGACCAATCAGGGGGTCAGTGAAAAATCAAACTTCCCACTTTTCCACCTCAAAATTACCTGTTGGAAATCAATATGCTATCGAAAACAATCAAGAAAATCCAGTTTTAGAGTGAATATCGACTTGCCAAAAAAAATCTCAAAATTCCTGTTTGATGTCCATACATTGCCTTATAATTCGCTTCGTGGATGCGGGAAGGCTAAGCTGAAGAAAATTTCAAATATCTCTGGCTGTACGTAAACTAGAAGCCTAAGGTAAAGAGTTTCAACGACTTTGAACCTCTGGTAAGCTATCCAGATAGATAGCTTGGTCATATCATGCACGACCAAGCAGGATTGAGCCCTGTATTTGTGGCTGCTGAGAGCATGTCTTCCATATTTCTTGTACAGCTGGACACAGGGCGACCAATCAGGGGGTCAGTGAAAAATCAAACTTCCCACTTTTCCACCTCAAAATTACCTGTTGGAAATCAATATGCTATCGAAAACAATCAAGAAAATCCAGTTTTAGAGTGAATATCGACTTGCCAAAAAAAATCTCAAAATTCCTGTTTGATGTCCATACATTGCCTTATAATTCGCTTCGTGGATGCGGGAAGGCTAAGCTGAAGAAAATTTCAAATATCTCTGGCTGTACGTAAACTAGAAGCCTAAGGTAAAGAGTTTCAACGACTTTGAACCTCTGGTAAGCTATCCAGATAGATAGCTTGGTCATATCATGCACGACCAAGCAGGATTGAGCCCTGTATTTGTGGCTGCTGAGAGCATGTCTTCCATATTTCTTGTACAGCTGGACACAGGGCGACCAATCAGGGGGTCAGTGAAAAATCAAACTTCCCACTTTTCCACCTCAAAATTACCTGTTGGAAATCAATATGCTATCGAAAACAATCAAGAAAATCCAGTTTTAGAGTGAATATCGACTTGCCAAAAAAAAATCTCAAAATTCCTGTTTGATGTCCATACATTGCCTTATAATTCGCTTCGTGGATGCGGGAAGGCTAAGCTGAAGAAAATTTCAAATATCTCTGGCTGTACGTAAACTAGAAGCCTAAGGTAAAGAGTTTCAACGACTTTGAACCTCTGGTAAGCTATCCAGATAGATAGCTTGGTCATATCATGCACGACCAAGCAGGATTGAGCCCTGTATTTGTGGCTGCTGAGAGCATGTCTTCCATATTTCTTGTACAGCTGGACACAGGGCGACCAATCAGGGGGTCAGTGAAAAATCAAACTTCCCACTTTTCCACCTCAAAATTACCTGTTGGAAATCAATATGCTATCGAAAACAATCAAGAAAATCCAGTTTTAGAGTGAATATCGACTTGCCAAAAAAAATCTCAAAATTCCTGTTTGATGTCCATACATTGCCTTATAATTCGCTTCGTGGATGCGGGAAGGCTAAGCTGAAGAAAATTTCAAATATCTCTGGCTGTACGTAAACTAGAAGCCTAAGGTAAAGAGTTTCAACGACTTTGAACCTCTGGTAAGCTATCCAGATAGATAGCTTGGTCATATCATGCACGACCAAGCAGGATTGAGCCCTGTATTTGTGGCTGCTGAGAGCATGTCTTCCATATTTCTTGTACAGCTGGACACAGGGCGACCAATCAGGGGGTCAGTGAAAAATCAAACTTCCCACTTTTCCACCTCAAAATTACCTGTTGGAAATCAATATGCTATCGAAAACAATCAAGAAAATCCAGTTTTAGAGTGAATATCGACTTGCCAAAAAAAAATCTCAAAATTCCTGTTTGATGTCCATACATTGCCTTATAATTCGCTTCGTGGATGCGGGAAGGCTAAGCTGAAGAAAATTTCAAATATCTCTGGCTGTACGTAAACTAGAAGCCTAAGGTAAAGAGTTTCAACGACTTTGAACCTCTGGTAAGCTATCCAGATAGATAGCTTGGTCATATCATGCACGACCAAGCAGGATTGAGCCCTGTATTTGTGGCTGCTGAGAGCATGTCTTCCATATTTCTTGTACAGCTGGACACAGGGCGACCAATCAGGGGGTCAGTGAAAAATCAAACTTCCCACTTTTCCACCTCAAAATTACCTGTTGGAAATCAATATGCTATCGAAAACAATCAAGAAAATCCAGTTTTAGAGTGAATATCGACTTGCAAAAAAAAATCTCAAAATTCCTGTTTGATGTCCATACATTGCCTTATAATTCGCTTCGTGGATGCGGGAAGGCTAAGCTGAAGAAAATTTCAAATATCTCTGGCTGTACGTAAACTAGAAGCCTAAGGTAAAGAGTTTCAACGACTTTGAACCTCTGGTAAGCTATCCAGATAGATAGCTTGGTCATATCATGCACGACCAAGCAGGATTGAGCCCTGTATTTGTGGCTGCTGAGAGCATGTCTTCCATATTTCTTGTACAGCTGGACACAGGGCGACCAATCAGGGGGTCAGTGAAAAATCAAACTTCCCACTTTTCCACCTCAAAATTACCTGTTGGAAATCAATATGCTATCGAAAACAATCAAGAAAATCCAGTTTTAGAGTGAATATCGACTTGCCAAAAAAAATCTCAAAATTCCTGTTTGATGTCCATACATTGCCTTATAATTCGCTTCGTGGATGCGGGAAGGCTAAGCTGAAGAAAATTTCAAATATCTCTGGCTGTACGTAAACTAGAAGCCTAAGGTAAAGAGTTTCAACGACTTTGAACCTCTGGTAAGCTATCCAGATAGATAGCTTGGTCATATCATGCACGACCAAGCAGGATTGAGCCCTGTATTTGTGGCTGCTGAGAGCATGTCTTCCATATTTCTTGTACAGCTGGACACAGGGCGACCAATCAGGGGGTCAGTGAAAAATCAAACTTCCCACTTTTCCACCTCAAAATTACCTGTTGGAAATCAATATGCTATCGAAAACAATCAAGAAAATCCAGTTTTAGAGTGAATATCGACTTGCCAAAAAAAATCTCAAAATTCCTGTTTGATGTCCATACATTGCCTTATAATTCGCTTCGTGGATGCGGGAAGGCTAAGCTGAAGAAAATTTCAAATATCTCTGGCTGTACGTAAACTAGAAGCCTAAGGTAAAGAGTTTCAACGACTTTGAACCTCTGGTAAGCTATCCAGATAGATAGCTTGGTCATATCATGCACGACCAAGCAGGATTGAGCCCTGTATTTGTGGCTGCTGAGAGCATGTCTTCCATATTTCTTGTACAGCTGGACACAGGGCGACCAATCAGGGGGTCAGTGAAAAATCAAACTTCCCACTTTTCCACCTCAAAATTACCTGTTGGAAATCAATATGCTATCGAAAACAATCAAGAAAATCCAGTTTTAGAGTGAATATCGACTTGCAAAAAAAAATCTCAAAATTCCTGTTTGATGTCCATACATTGCCTTATAATTCGCTTCGTGGATGCGGGAAGGCTAAGCTGAAGAAAATTTCAAATATCTCTGGCTGTACGTAAACTAGAAGCCTAAGGTAAAGAGTTTCAACGACTTTGAACCTCTGGTAAGCTATCCAGATAGATAGCTTGGTCATATCATGCACGACCAAGCAGGATTGAGCCCTGTATTTGTGGCTGCTGAGAGCATGTCTTCCATATTTCTTGTACAGCTGGACACAGGGCGACCAATCAGGGGGTCAGTGAAAAATCAAACTTCCCACTTTTCCACCTCAAAATTACCTGTTGGAAATCAATATGCTATCGAAAACAATCAAGAAAATCCAGTTTTAGAGTGAATATCGACTTGCAAAAAAAAATCTCAAAATTCCTGTTTGATGTCCATACATTGCCTTATAATTCGCTTCGTGGATGCGGGAAGGCTAAGCTGAAGAAAATTTCAAATATCTCTGGCTGTACGTAAACTAGAAGCCTAAGGTAAAGAGTTTCAACGACTTTGAACCTCTGGTAAGCTATCCAGATAGATAGCTTGGTCATATCATGCACGACCAAGCAGGATTGAGCCCTGTATTTGTGGCTGCTGAGAGCATGTCTTCCATATTTCTTGTACAGCTGGACACAGGGCGACCAATCAGGGGGTCAGTGAAAAATCAAACTTCCCACTTTTCCACCTCAAAATTACCTGTTGGAAATCAATATGCTATCGAAAACAATCAAGAAAATCCAGTTTTAGAGTGAATATCGACTTGCCAAAAAAAATCTCAAAATTCCTGTTTGATGTCCATACATTGCCTTATAATTCGCTTCGTGGATGCGGGAAGGCTAAGCTGAAGAAAATTTCAAATATCTCTGGCTGTACGTAAACTAGAAGCCTAAGGTAAAGAGTTTCAACGACTTTGAACCTCTGGTAAGCTATCCAGATAGATAGCTTGGTCATATCATGCACGACCAAGCAGGATTGAGCCCTGTATTTGTGGCTGCTGAGAGCATGTCTTCCATATTTCTTGTACAGCTGGACACAGGGCGACCAATCAGGGGGTCAGTGAAAAATCAAACTTCCCACTTTTCCACCTCAAAATTACCTGTTGGAAATCAATATGCTATCGAAAACAATCAAGAAAATCCAGTTTTAGAGTGAATATCGACTTGCAAAAAAAAATCTCAAAATTCCTGTTTGATGTCCATACATTGCCTTATAATTCGCTTCGTGGATGCGGGAAGGCTAAGCTGAAGAAAATTTCAAATATCTCTGGCTGTACGTAAACTAGAAGCCTAAGGTAAAGAGTTTCAACGACTTTGAACCTCTGGTAAGCTATCCAGATAGATAGCTTGGTCATATCATGCACGACCAAGCAGGATTGAGCCCTGTATTTGTGGCTGCTGAGAGCATGTCTTCCATATTTCTTGTACAGCTGGACACAGGGCGACCAATCAGGGGGTCAGTGAAAAATCAAACTTCCCACTTTTCCACCTCAAAATTACCTGTTGGAAATCAATATGCTATCGAAAACAATCAAGAAAATCCAGTTTTAGAGTGAATATCGACTTGCAAAAAAAAATCTCAAAATTCCTGTTTGATGTCCATACATTGCCTTATAATTCGCTTCGTGGATGCGGGAAGGCTAAGCTGAAGAAAATTTCAAATATCTCTGGCTGTACGTAAACTAGAAGCCTAAGGTAAAGAGTTTCAACGACTTTGAACCTCTGGTAAGCTATCCAGATAGATAGCTTGGTCATATCATGCACGACCAAGCAGGATTGAGCCCTGTATTTGTGGCTGCTGAGAGCATGTCTTCCATATTTCTCTTACAGCTGGGTTTTTTAATGAAAATCAAATGCTCCCGGGTATCTAGTATTTTGAAAACAGTTACCGTGCCTCCGGTATCTAGTCACTTCGATCTTGGTTTAGAAATGTCAGACGCTTCTCGAGAGCTACATGGATCGGTTTAGGGGCCTTTTGCCTTTAGAAATGTGGTACTTGAAATTGTTTACGCTATATACTGCTAGCGCTCGATTGTATACTATAGCGGAAAAATCGAAAAGCCAAATGACCGATTCATGTAGCTCACGAGAATCGCTTGACATTTCTAAACAAAGATAGACTAGTTTGATTGGCTTTGATAACGTTTTCATAAAGTTATTGGCGAAAGTTTGGACTGCCTTGCATTTAGTCTATTTGAGATCGTGACCGCCGGCTGCCGGGCATATAGCCACAGCGATAACTTATTGCGATTATAGCCGCGAATACGGGTTTATATTGGCAGCTAGTTGGGAGAAAATATATTCCGCGTTGGTCTTAGTCCAATTAGCGATTAGCGATTTTCTCTGTCTTTACGTTACGAGGTTTTATCGGGAAACATATTGCCATTTTTATGTTTCAAACATGTCTTTTTGTATGTGTTCTTTGGTGAGAGCTGACGGGGCATGCCAGTTCCGCTGAAGGAATACCATCTCCTAGTTCTTGTCAGGGGATATCCCTTGTTCAGGAGAGAGGATACTCCCAGTTTTAATTGCAATCTATGCCGTGAAGGAAGATAGAGCCAGCCCTTCGGTATCCATTGTTAATTCGCATTTCTATTTAGTTCAGGTGAAGGAATTTTTGTAATTCAAGACAAGGGATACACCGAATTTATTTGAGCAGATACTGGTAGTCCTGTTGAGGAGATATTAGTTGTTGAGGTCCAGGGATACACTTAAGTCAGGTGAGTGGATACTGAAGTTTTACGAAACGTTTTCGCCATTGAATTACTGAATGTATACCATGACCGCAAGGCGATTTTTTTATCCGTCGTTGTCATCTCTCTACGGCGCAGAATAACTTCACCATGAGGTGTTTATAGTCAAAAAGAGTCATCAAAAAAATTAGTTTATCAAATCTACATACGTTGGGTGTTTTCAATTCAAAAAAACTGCTTTTCAAGGGGTGATTTTCACTTGAAACCAGTCAGGACATAACAGGACTATATCACGGGCACTCAGGGTGATCGAATTACAGTAAATGTATGTAAATGTGATCCCAGGGCCCGGGGGAACTCATCCGGTTCGCCCGTGGTGTATTCATCAGGTTGTGCGCACTATTTTTGCTGGTCTTAACGTCAAATATTTCCGTTTCTGTGTTGTAATTGTCAGATCTGGTGTATTATCTATCGAGTAAAACGTTCCTACATTCTATATTATGATCTTGATTAGCGATTTTCTCTGTCTTTACGTGACAGCAACGAAGTTTTTTCGGGAAACATATTGCACATTTTTATGTTTGAAAGATGTCTTTTTCTGTGCGTTCTTTCTTGTGAGTCGAAACTCGTGATGGGTTTCTGTTTGGGTCCCGATTGACCTACTTTCTCTTTTTTCTTAACAGTGGAGAAAAAAACCAGGCAGGGCGATAGAGGTATAACTTCTGAAAGGTCAGCTAAGATTTCTTTACTTCATTTCATTTTTTGACGATTTCATTGAGGTTTTTTATAGTTCCCTATACATTTTCTTATAATATGACATCACAGAAACCCAGCTTGGGCTACCTGTGGTTAAACGTTTTAAAAAAAATCGTTCAAATATTTACAGCGCGACGCTCAAAAGTATGACCACATTTAATGTATTCGTATACTTCTATGCACGGGATTTTGTTCTTTAACCCGAGACAAATAATGTAAAGCTGTCTGGCTTCACCAAATAAGGCGTGTAAAAGCTCGTTTGGAGCAAAAAGCCCGTGCATAGAGGTATGCGAATACATTAAAAGTGCTCATACTTTTGCGCGTCGCGCTGTGAATTATAACAGCAACCTACAAAACCACTTTTCCCTCGAGTCGCTTTTTGATTCATTATTGAGGTTAGTCAGCTCCACCAGGGGTATCGTGAGGTTCACCAGAATATAGCTGGGTTTCACTTGAAGTCATTTCTTGTCTTGTGCGGAGTGTTCCACAGCTGAATCACAAGTTTTCTATAGCATTCTTTCTGGTTGACAGCACATGGTGGTCAGTGTTTGACCACCATTTGGAGCAGATAATGAGATTCAAAGTCTTTTATCTGCTGATTGAAACCCAGCTTATTTTACAGATTCACCTTTGTCGTTTTCAGGTTCTGTCACTAGAGTCGTTGTCAGGTTTGTTGACAATTATTAGTTTATTTGCTGATGCGAGATTTTTTGGTTATTAGAGATGAATATAAAGGCCATACCCAAGGAAACCTTTGCAAAGTCCTACTTGGTGGTGTCGTACTTGGTGGTGTCCTACTTGGTGGTGTCGTACTTGGTGGTGTCGTACTTGGTGGTGTCGTACTTGCTTGTGTCTTACTTGGTGGTGTCCTACTTGGTGGTGTCCTCCTGCAAACGCTTGCATGACCGAGATGGCGCTCAGGATTGAAAAAGGTACACGCACATTTAAACTTCTGCTATTCAGTATGTTATTATCTGTAACGGTTTAAATATGTATAACTTATCGCGGTGGCTATATGCCCGGCAGTCGGTCACGATCTCAAATAGACTAAATACCCGGCAGTCCAATTATTAGCTGGGTTTTTTAATGAAGATCAAAAACTCCCGGGTATCTAGTATTTTGAAAACAGTTCCCGTGACCTTGTTTACGCTAGAAATTTTTCCAAGTGCCACAACTTGGATGCCGCGTATATTGTATGCCGAGACTCGACGAATGTATATTTTTCAAATGTCTAAGGATTCTAAGAAGCGCTTCCCTATCGTAAGCAAAGTTAGAACACTTTGAATCCATGAAAGTTATTATTAGCTGGGTTTTTTAATAAAAATTGAAAACTCCCGGGTATCTAGTATTTGGAAAACAGTTCCAGGGTCCCGGATATCTAGCCACTTCGATCTAGGTTTAGAAATGTCAGACGCTTCTCGAGAGCTACATGGATCGGTTTAGGGGCCTTTTGCCTTTAGAAACGTGGTACTTGAAATTGTTTACGCTATATACTGCTAGCGCTCGATTGTATACTATAGCGAGAAAAATCGAAAAGCCAAATGACCGATCCATGTAGCTCACGAGAAGCGCTTGACATTTTTAAACAAAGATAGACTAGTTTGGTTCGCTTTGATAACGTTTTCACAAAGTTATTGGCGAAAGTTTGGACTGCCGGGCATTTAGTCTATTCGTGACCGCCGGCTGCCGGGCATATAGCCACAGCGATAACTTATTGCGATTATAGCCGCCAATACGAATTTATATTGGCAGCTAGTTGGGAGAAAATATATTCCATATTGGTGTTAGTCCGTAGTCCAGCGGGATATCCTTGGTTCTTATGTTTTGTGAGGATTATATTTGTTCTGAGGTGTGGCGGTCAAGATGGGTCGCCATTGAGGTATGATCAGTGGGTTCCTTTCTCAAGCATGTTTGTATTTAAGCCTCTGGTTAATTCTGTTATGTCGTAACTTATATCGTGTTGGGATATCATAGTGGTTTTACTGGGTTTTTTTTTACTGGTTTATGAATGATAATAGATAACATCTGTTCTTGTTGAAAATGTATTGAGAAACTATTTCAAACAACCGCATCTCTCGCACTTGGAAGTCGCTGACAGCTACGTGCATTGCGTGTCCTGGTTTTTAAATAAATGATGGTTTACAAATTTCCTTTCTACTTTCCTGCCTTCTTTCTTCCTTCCTTATTTGCTTACTTGCTTATTTTCTTCCTTCCTTCCTGCCTTCTTTCTTCCTTCTTTATTTGCTTACTTGCTTATTTTCTTCCTTTCTTCCTTCCTTCATTCCTTCCTCCTTTCCTTCTTTCCTTCTTTCCTTCTTTCCTTCTTTCCTTCTTTCCTTCTTTCCTTCTTTCCTTCTTTCCTTCTTTCCTTCTTTCCTTCTTTCCTTCTTTCCTTCTTTCCTTCTTTCCTTCTTTCCTTCTTTCCTTCTTTCCTTCTTTCCTTCTTTCCTTCCTTTCTTTCTTTCTTTCTTCTTTCTTTCTTTCCTTTTTTCGTTCGTTCTATCTTTCTTTCTTTTTTTACTTACTTACTTACTTACTTACTTACTTACTTACTTACTTACTTACTTACTTACTTACTTACTTACTTACTTACTTACTTACTTACTTACTTACTTACTTACTTACTTACTTACTTACTTACTTTCTTTCTTTCTGCTAATAGTCAGAGTTTCTTAAAAATCTGCAAGATGAAAGTACCTCATACTAGAAGTAAAATGAGTGAATACGAAATAGGGGTCAATAGGGGGAATGCGTTTAGCTGTCAGATTGCGTGCAAGCTCGCCCTATTTGCGACTAAACCCCACAAGCAACACAAACATGGAAAACTGTCAAAAAATGTCATCCCAATTTTTCACGCAACTTTAGAAATGACCCGATAATTGCTTAGCATTAAACTTTATATTAAAAATTAGAAGTATGGAATGTTTTGGGGCTACAAGTCTGGACTAATAACTTTGACGTTACGTGAATTCCGATGAGTTACGATGAATTCTTGATATTTTTTCACCTCAAAACTCTGGAGTGACGTCATCACAATGAGTGCGCACCACTAAACCCATGCGTAGAAAGGATGCGCGCGACCAACGTTAACTCAACGTTAACCACCAGCTTTCGTAAATGCATTTAATTATGAACTTAAATGAGCGGCTGCATTGTGGTTAAAGATATTTATCGTTGCGAGCCACAGTTTGACGTCAAAATTTAATCCTTGGACGAAAAACCACAAAAAATCAACGATTCGAACTGTTAGCTATTGAGAAAGAGGATTATTCCAGTCATAAAGTCTGATTCTTCGGCTTGATCGTACTTAGGTCAACACTTAGGTCGGCAAGGGATGTAATAAGAGCGAGGGCGAGGGGGGTAGGGCTTGATATTTCACCTAAACGTTGTTATACTACTTATGTCAAACCAATACACCAGTTATTACAAAACCCACTTCACCTTGGCGGTTTTTTTCCTAGAGAAAAGTCTTAAGGAAATCACGAAGCCTTTTTACAACCTGTTTGGATCTTCAGGCATAATTTTACAGTTCTACTGTAATTTACGTCTAGGATGTCAACTTCGCTGGTCGAGTTGCATTAAAATTGGGCAAAACGCAAAGACATTGGTACTGCAATACTGTTAATAGACATTTTAAAGATAAGATGTTGTGATATTTTCCTTGATTACTAACTACAACCTTTAATTTCTTTAAAAAATCAGTATGAATTACACACGGATACTTTTAATGTCTGCTGCTAAATTAAGATAAAAACATAGCAACATCAACCGGGTTTTCCAGAACATGTTAATTGGTAAATGGGCCAATATTAATTCTTTTTTACCACCCTCTCCTTTACCGATTCCCCTGGTACAGAATGTATTTTTTTCCTCCCAATTTTCGTGTTTAGAATAAATTTCAAGCAGCCATAATTTTTTTGGACAAATTCGCGCGTGTGCATACGTTTGTTTAGTCCTGCCATTAAGTCTTTTCCGTTTCCGTGCAATTTCATACCTCCTTTGCGCATTTTTTAAAGGTCACAAATTAAGTTGCGGGGAGGAGAGAGGGTATAAAATGAAATGCGGTATAGCCCACTAAACGTGAAGTTATCCACGCTTTGCTGACTAATGCGGTATTACTTCTAGTTCAATCTGTTTTTGCGATAAGTTTGCCTATCTAGCGTCACAAACACGATAGATTAGTCTGGCCTATATTGCTATTGTCTATAAACTCGGCCGCGCAAAATGCGGAAGTTATTCTACCAAGTGACCTGAACATAAGCAAGCTACAATAACGATATCATCGCTAGTTTGATAAAATACATGCACAGGGATCACAAAAGCCGGCTTTTTGGTTTGTTATTGATTACCACTCTCGTTTTTAAGTAACTAATACGCACTTCAAGGTAAAATATAAATGCTAATAAATAAGAGCCTTCAGATCTTGCCCTAGCCAATGAGATAATAGCTTGGTGTAATGAAAATCTCCAAGGCTGATAAATTAATTGGGTATAAAGCCGTTTTGACTGGATTGTCGAGATATCCTAGACTAGATGTACACTTGAGAGATCCATTATCATCATAAGATTGGGTATTAGGAGATAATTCAGATACCTACGTCACGGTACTAACGAGCTTTACTGGGGATGCAGAGTTCAGGTTACTTATTTTGCTCGTGATAAATAAAAAATAACCATTAATCCTAAGACAAATGGAGAGGAATCTATTGAGGACAAAAGATTGACTAAAGATACAAGGAAGGCTCTTAAAGAAAAGTCATCTGTTGAACAGCGATAAAGCAAGTGCATATTTTTTATCGTATAATCGCTCTTGTTCTACGGTTAAAGCTGTTTGTTATTCGATAGAAATATAACTACCAAAGGTAAGAAATCACCACTAAATACAACGTAAAAGTTTTCAAAAAGAAGCGTAACTTAGGCTTTCTCCTTAAAATAATCCCCTCAAAATAAAATCAAAATTGATAAAATTTCATTAAATTAAGGAGACAATGAAATCGTTCTTAAGTATTTTTTTACCATTTTTTTCCCCCGCACGAATAAGATCTTGAAGGTCTCTTTCCCTGCAGTGTTACATTATTGCTGGAAATAAATCCGTTTAATCCATAATTTACTCTTGCGTTTCTTCATTTTTAAATCAGATATCGATCTTATTTTAGGTTCATATTGTCATATTTTAATTTTTTTGTCAATTTAGCAAACACAAATAGTAATGGTTTACTTTAATAAAATTAAATTAACAATATACCTACTGACACGTAAATGTGTCAGTTCCTAAGTGTAACTAATATGAAAATAATAAACCCATAAACACATGTATTTCAGAGACAAGAATAATATTAGAAATTTGAGGAAAATGAAGATAGATATATAAGAACAAATCTACGAAAGAATGAATTGAATTGATTTCTAACTCGGAACGTAACCATGCAACAAGGTCAGTAGAGTAACCATGATCGTTCAGCTAAAAAAATGAGATCTCTATGTCAGGTACTTTGAGTTCCTTTTTGCTCCAATTAAACCTCTTTTTTAGATCATGATAGCTTTGAATTACATACACCTTATATTAATTGAAAATAAATTTATGAACTGAAGAGATTATGATCTTTACTCCTTGGTATTTTACTGACTTAATAATGAAAAATATCCAGTTGTACAATATTTTGTACTGTTTTGAGTTTCCCAGTGAGGATATTTTTTATTTTACTTTTTTTATTAATGCCATCGAGAAATTGAGAACAAGTTCTAGTTTGGATTATATAGTGTTTTTTTTCCCATACGAATCCGATTATACTGTAGTGTTTCTTGGAAATCATGATAAAAGCAGACTCCATTTGGTGGCGACATTTTTGAGCGTAAAAAAAATCGACTACAAAGCAAGCGAGAAAAAGTTGGCAGATCACAAATTTCTCAAGTATAACTAAGCTTATTTAATTGAAACCAAATACATACGACCACAAAACCAACCATACCACAAAAACTAATGACAAATAATACTACTAAAACTATAACAAGGTGCGTTGATTGAGGATTGGTGACAAACAAAGATTTTTTATGTCAGTGGTATTAGTACAATACAGCACCGCTCATTTTTCGATATATTTGTTTGTAATTATGATGAGTATGGGAAATGTATATCCATGTTTTCTTTAGAAATTCGACATTAAAACCAATCGTTGTGGTCAGTTTTCAAATGAAAAAAAAAAAAAAACAACACATTTTGAATATCAAAATGCCGACTTAGGAAGCAATCAGTTTGAAATGAATGCAGTGACAATAATTTGATTGCTGAATTTGCTTGCACTAAGGCGCAAAAAGTGCTAAGAGTGATAGATCAGAAAAGAAATATTAAGTACAAAGACAGGGGAAGAGAGAAAAATATGTTTAAAATATTGAAGGAAAAATTGAAAGAAAGAAGAAGGGAAGGAGAGAAGAAAAAAATAAGGTTTAACAACAAGTAAAAAGGGTATGTAATGATATAGATCGAACAACTCAGTTTTTAAACGCACATCCCTTAACAAACAATCGTGGTGTTTTGGTGTTTTGTTATACAGAATACCCGACAAAAAAAATCATTATACACATCCATTACCCCGCGCTAATACATTAGTTAGATATTCGCGTGGGGTAAATTAGATTATAATTGCTTGAAAACAAAGCAAAATTAACCCGGTTAGCTTTGTCCAGTCCCGTCACTTCAATAAACATATCGATCACTTTTGTTAGGACCATAACCACGTGACCACAAACCTTCCGCTCTGCCTGGAGGTATTTTCGCTATCTCTTCATTCTATCACTGATACACTATCGGATTTCAGATAAGAAATCTTTATCGTGGTCTACTGAACTTACCCTTTTTGAAGACATCTAGTTCCTATTACAACACGATACTGAAAAAAAATATTGTTTCAACCTAATTAACAAGAAAAAACCTAAATTAAGAAAAATAGTTTTGTAAACACAAAATATTTTTTCTGTTTACTTATTCGAAAAGGTGCTGATATGTAATATTGTATTTACAAAATACCTCCTAATGATATTTATTACAAACATTACGCAAGACTGACACAATGAAATGTACACAAATTCATAGTATCTGTAATTGCGAGTTTTAAACACTCAAAGTCTTTAAGCACAGCCCTTGTATATTCTCGGTATCTTATTACCATTCTGAGTCCTTGTCAGTTAAACGTTACCCAATTGCTGTTGTACATTCAAGGGCCTTGGGGCTATGGTTTCAGGTGTTTGCTGATAAAAAATGTTGTCCATAATTAATTGCTGTTTCGATCAAGCTTTGTGTTTCGTTGTTGTAGGTAACTTCAGGCTGATCACAGAGTCTTTGGCCGTCAGGATCGATCTCAAGTTGGACTACAACAGCCTCTTCTAAACTAGATTTGCATTGACTGGCAGCATACCCTGGAAGCTCGCACCAAGCAAAACGGTATGTAACCAAATGTTTGTATACATAGAACGCGCGTCGGTGCTTTATTCAAGAAGATCGCACATATATTGCACTTTTTCAACGCCGCACCATGTAATATCCTTCTAGTCTTGCGAAGGAAAGTTCCTTACCTATAGAATTTTGCTTTAAGATAACTAAAGAGTTATGTTATTTGTGGATGTTAGGCGCCAAAATGCCAAGTCAGTAAATGTTTGTCTTGTCGGCTATCAAGCACACAAAAACCAGAGACTTTTCGACTTAATTTTTTATTGGTTTTTGATAGCTCTCCGGTTTGTCTTCCACTATCTTAAAGAAGCTGTTCTAGTTCGATTCTCAACATCTAGCCATAGTTTCATTTTTGACAAGATATATTTCTCACGCCCTTTCTCAGAGGGTTTTTCTCGAAGCACTTATAACGAACATTCCTCGTTCTACCACCGCATAAACCAACATTACGTATCCCTCTCTAAGAAAGAGTTGATGACTCATAGGTTTTCTTGTCTCGAAGCGCCTATTTCTTATCTGTGGTGCATTCTTTCGTTCACTGATTACCTTCTAATAATTTTTTCAGCCTTTTCAGTCATATATTCATTTCACAGACTTTTTTTGATTATAATCTACTGGAAAAACTCCTCTGCGCATGCGTATGATTGTGTACCCCGCAACCACCAAAAAGTACCCAATGTTTAACAAATAACTTCTACCGCTTTGGGCGTAACGCCTTTTCATTTGAGAAAATACACTAGTTCCTTTGGTATTATTCCTTCCTTTATAAGAAACTGAGATACATTGTTAATATCTCGATTGATACTCGTAAGAGTCCATATTAGATATTACTTCAACAAACCTTCTTTAAGTATGTATAAATTCAGCTAATTAAGTTCGTTTGGTTTGGATACCAAAAGTGAGTTCTGCTCGACGGCGTCCAATTCCAACAAGCTGGTATCTCACACATAAACTTATTAGTTTGCCGCAAAAGTTAATCCAGTGATATTAGTTTGCGGTTAAACTTCACCGCAAAAGTTAATCCAGTGATGAAAGGATCACATTATGGAACCCAACCAATTTATAATGCCAAAACTATGAAACCACAAGCTCTTGTTTTAAGGTTCAGTTGTCTTGCATTGATCAGTCTCTCAACAGGACGGGTGAATTGAGGGTAGGGAGGGGTGGGGGTTGGGGTAGTGATGTTAGCAGCCACCATATGGTCACTTGAGAAAAAAAAACTTATGAGCTTTTCTTTGCTGGTTTGTTTATAGATTATATAGATATTTTTGGGTGTCTAGCCATCCCCACTCTTCACTTGAGTTATAATAACGAAGAATATTGTTTAATTTCAACCTGTTTTCTGATTCTGTTCTAAAAATTTTACTGTTTAGCCTATCTATGACATTGCTTTTTTTTTACTTCTATTTTTCTTTTCTTTTTTTTTTTTTTTTTTTTTTTTGTCTGTCTGTCTGTTTTTCTGTCTTTCTTTCTTCCATTCTTCTTCCATTCTTTTTTCTTTCTCTTTTCTTTTCTTTTCTTTTTTTTTTTTTTTTTTTCCTTGTTTTCTTTCTTTCTTTTTTTAGTGTTTCTTTGTCCTGGGACATTGTATACGCTCTTCAATCTATTAACATATTTTTCGCTGGTTTTCCTATTTTAAGTGCACTATTTCCTCTATTTACTTTATTCTTAGATTTTATTCTTACAAGTAGAATTCCTAGTTTCTCATTGGTCAACATGTCATCGATATCACTAAGTGCACGTGGCTACGATTGATTGACATTTCCTTTTCGGTGCGTGACGATAGTTTTCCTAATTTGGAGAATCTACTTCAGAAACCATTTGAAGTGATGCTGCCATTAATCAAAAACACAAAGAAATATTAAAAAAACTCGTCGATAAAAGCATTTATTTCTGTACTCTAATCTCACCATCCGTAGTGATTCTTCTTTCCATTCATTATAAGGGAATGAGGGAAACAGCTTGTTATCATTCATCGGCGGTTTCCATGGCAATAAATTAACTGGGGAAAAAGCTTGTTATCATTCATCTGCGGTTTCCATGGCAATAAGTTAACTGGGGAAAAAGCTTGTTATCATTCATCTGTGGTTTCCATGACAATAAGTTAACTTACAGCAGTTAGCTATATAGAATCTCTTTTGTGGCGCTACGGGTTTCCTATGATATCCGCAACTTTTTATCATTTATCAAAGCACATGAAACATAAGAATGTCCTGTAATATTTTTTTCTCGCTTCATTGATTCACTGGCAGTATTCTGTATTTTATTTATTTTCAAAATAAGTAGAATGATATAGGATTTTAAACTTTTTTCCACTTGCCTCAGTATTTTTGGTTTTTGGTTTAAAAAATATTCTGTCAATGAAATGAAATGAACAAATCCAGCTTTCAATCAAAGCCGCTGACCAACGATCAAGATGACGGGCTCATTTGTTATGAACCCTCTGCAAACATCTGTTACAAGCTCTTATAAGCTATTTTAACAAGAATATTCAAAATAAACCAGTTCTCGCAATCTCCAAATGAAAACAAAAGGGGAAGTTACCATCCAGGTGTTTTAGCAAGAGGTGTTTTTCTGTTAAATATGTTGATGAACACTACTAGCGGAAATTGCTTCGTGTTACATTAAACGATAGAGGTTTGGCATAATGTGAAGTGTCAAAGCAATACGTCCTCCGTTACGAAAATATTCAATGTTGACAAATGTTTGAATATCACAAGAAAGGGTTATTGTTTTGGGTTTTTATTCAACGATTGAACTCCAGTAAAATCTCCCAAAAGCAAAACGGAAAAAAAGACACCAAAAAAAACGATCCAACGATAAAAAGAAACATCAAGTCAGACTGTGCTATCATTTTCATTTCCTAACGCCATGAGGTCTACACTAACACGAATTCAAAGACAAAACTAAGCCTTCAACATTGGAACCTTCCTTGATATCCGTTAAGATAGAAAGAAAATAGTGATAAAGGACGGTTTTTAAGTGTGTTTGATTCATTGTCAGTACGACACTGTCATTTCCTAACGCCACGAGGTAAACCAGCTAAAATACAAATTGGATAGGCCGGAAGCAACAGTGTGTTTTTCCCATTTAACGTCAATTCTTAATGTAATGTTCATCGAATCAGCTGAATACCAGTATCCGGATACATCCTTGTAACATTTGTTTACGCGGACTTGAAAAATCGAGTGGGACGTGTTACGTTGTCACTGAGTCAAACTCCTCTCCAAAAACATTCACGCACGTATTACGCTGTCCTGTGCTTTTTTATACTGTGATACATATAATATATACCAACTTCATATTGCTGTCGAAGCAGTAGGTTCTAGACCGTAGCAGTAACTATCCGTGGTTTTTGGTGTATACTTGATAGCGCAACCAGTAGATCATTGATTGGAGTGAGTTTTGAGAGGTAAGGTCCTTTTATTCGAGCTTTTTTATCATTTCAATCCAAATAGATACAAAATTGTGTTTTTCACACAAGGGATCGATGCTAGAACTCTGCGTCGTCCGCGAGCTAAGATGTCCAATACTTCAATTTTTTCCTCCCTCCAAAATAAGTACCTTTTAAACTTACAATTGGATCAGAAAATAAACCAATTTTGATTAGAAAATTAATCGTTAATGCCACTGATAAATCCTTTATTCAGCGTCGAGTTAAACTGGGTTTTCTGGTGTTAAATACATAATATACTCTATGCGGTTCCTGCTTCAAGAACTGGTAATTTGGTTAAGCGCGCATCGTAGTTGAGTAAGAGCTCTACAGAAGATTACATTAGCGTTGTATCGGATGCCACAGCACAAGACTGTCTTTTTGCTTCTCTCTCTATTCCATCATTTATTTTACTATTTTACACGGTCAACTGGTATGGATTTCTTGGAAGCATTTCCGAAATAAAACGCGGAATGTTTTTGGTTAGTATACCGTTTAAGCTTTTATCTCTTGCATGCCCTCTGGGAATAAGAATGGTTTATCAAATGTCCATGTTTGACAAACGTTTCCTAACTCGATACAAAGAATTTCAGTGTTCTTTTTCTTGCTCTAACTAATATAAATTCTATTTTTTTTTAATTGTCGAGTCTAAATATTTCAGTTGAAAAAAATCCCTTCATTTTAAAGTTGCACATTTATAGAAATTCATCCACTCATTACACATACATGGATCAGTTTTGTGCTTTCTATTACTCTACTTAACACAAAACCTATGGAGTCTTGATTGTCAAGTTTATTTCAGTTGAAAGAAGTTCACTGTACTTCAAATGTGCAAGTTAGTAGAAATTTATCCATCCATTGGCTAGACATTAAAATCAGAAGAACGATAGAAGACGCGTTGGTGTTTGGTTTTTAAAGCCATCCCCGGCCTGTGCAAGTATTTAATTGTGCCGGTGTGAAAAGTAACTATATTTCAAACACAGAGACGGATATGCAAAAGCTTAACACCACAACACATGTGCATTGGTCACCAGCTGCAGGAACTGTGTTATTAATAGATAACAAATACTATATGCAGTTTGACTATCACAACTTGATTTCTTGAAGATATCATGAAGTAACTGGTCATTTTTCAAAACTGACGGATTGTATTTAAGCAAAAATAGAAATCTTCAAAAATGTCTGTTTTCACTGGTCTTGTATTGTGGTTTTCAAAATCAAATAACCTTGGCTTCTGGTTGCTATAAATATATAACTCCTTGAGAAACTGATTCTTTTGCCTGTTAAATTGACTGTAATGTTCGCCTTAACATTTCCAGTTCAAAGATGTTTAATCGAAAACAGCCAGAAACTTCAATTTACTACACATCTGTTCGATATTTAAGCTAAGCTTGTGTATCGAATATTATAATATAAATAATGGCACATTCAAACGTGACTGTCCGAGTTACTTCCTTGAAGCCTTGTTATTTGAACAGTTCTGCCGACTACGAAGCTTTTATTTCATTACGCCTGATATATACGTCAAGAACTGAATGTGAAGCTTTTCCGCTTCGAGATCAGGCTATAGAGTTTCAGCTTAAGAAAAAGGAATTGAGATTGATAAGATTGACGAGAAAAATGGTAATAAAAACACAAAATGAATAACTTTTTATGCTTCTCATGTTAAGCATGTAAAAATTATTACCCTTTTTAAAAACAAGGAAGTTCTGATTTGTGATAAAATTCATTTTTAAAAAAAGATTTCTCAATTCAACAAATAAAAAGCAGATTAGTTTATCGATACTATTGATCCCACCGCGGACACCTATACGTGGATTATTTTGTCTTACCGACTCACTTATTCGATCGACACCTACTGTACGGGGACTAGGATACCTTACCGATGGTACTGATCCCACCGCTGACACCTACTGTACGTTAGAATACCTTGCCGATGGTACTAATCCCACCGCTGACACCTACTGTACGTGAACTAGAATACCTTACCGATAGTACTGATCCCACCGCTGACACCTACTATACGTGGACTAGAATACCTTACCGATTGTACTGATCCCATCGCTGACACCTACTGTACGTTAGAATACCTTACCCTGCTAACGCGGTCTAATGTTCGTCACCTTAGCATTATTACTTTTTTATCCTTGGGAGGTGGTATATTAGTGAATCCTTAGCCTTCAGCGCCTACTTTTTTTGTCGAATTATTTTGGTTTAGTTAATTGTTATAAACACAATTACAATTGAGTGATGCTTTTGACCGTGATTGACCTTAACAGCTATGGCAAAAAAGCAAAAGTTGAAAATCTAAATAAACTTCTTCAGAAGATAAGATAAGACGGCAAAAATGTAATTTCATAGACAGTAGAAATGATAAATATGCCCAGTTAAAGGTAATCAATTACCTGCCTTCACTTTTGCGTTTGACTTCGGGCTACCTCTCTTGTTCTTCGTTGTTGTCATAGTAACTCCGTAGCGTTAAATGCTGATTGACCTTGAAGATCATAGCGATATTTAAGAATAAGGATCAACCAACAATTAGATTTAATCGTAAATACTTATCATTAGTATAGAAACTTCTGGCAGCCATTTGGTATCTTGTGACACAATGACTCACGCGTGATCATAGTTATAGATCAGTCGAGATATTTGTGTTGTTTACCGCACGGCGTGCGTTTTCCTCTAAAAAAAACTTCGCTACTCAGTGAAAACTATGCAGAGAACCTTATTTTCAAGATATAAATTTGGGTAAGTTCAATCCTGACCATTTTCATGTATTTTCCAGTTTCCATGACCATCAACTTTTATTAAAATCTTGCCAGGTTTATGTTATTTTTCAAGATTTTTTTGTGACAATTCATAACTATCCATGGCTAATTCTGTTTTATTTTTATTGGATAATCGCTGATCCATGCCATGTAAACGTGTAGTTAACTTTATTTACACTTGTACACTTTTCATTATCTTATGCTGGTGAATTTCAATGCCTTAAGTAAATCCGTGACCAATGAATCACAACCCTTCATTAGTAAAACGGTAAAACATTCATATTTATTGCCAACCAGGTGATCTGGAATCTAGACGCGCAATATATATTGTTTGTCACAGCCATTTTTTTTTATTATCTCTTGTCAAAATGAAAGATTTTCCACCAAAAACGACGAAATATGCTTTTTCTAAAAGGTATTTGGTGAATATGAATATGAACGCATGAGTTTTTTTTTTGTTTTTTTTTGAGAAAAAATTTTTTTGAAAATTTTGCCAAAAACCTGGAACTAGAAAACATTGAGCTAGGAACAAAATGTTCGCTGATTGGTTAATTCCTCCTGCCTGAGAGAAGCGAGATCATGTGCTGATCATTGCTGTATGCCAATCCCAATTCCAACAAACTTCTTGTACATCTCTGCCAGTAGAATTTCAATGGCTTGAGAAAATCATTGTTCTCCAAGTGACCAATGAATCACAGCTTTTCAATAGCCAATCAAAACACAGTATAATACCCACTTTATTCATAATGGCAAGGTACCAGCCATTAATATATGGCAGGCCCAACCAACTGGGCTTCCGCCTTTTTAAGGTAGTGTTGACAGAGCAAATTAGCTAAACCATAAATTTTACTTAGAAGTGTAAGTTATCAAAAAATGCTGTTTACTTAAGAACGAAATTAACTGATGTGCATTTCCCAGAAGATCCATTGCTTGATTTGTAGTGTAATTAGGCTAAGAGTTTTTGATGAGTATCGGATCGAAGTACACGCTTTCCTTACTTTCTGTTTTTCATTGGCTTGGTCGGTCAGTCGGTCAGTCGATAACTCAGTCAGTCAGTCAGTCGGTCAGTCGGTAGATCAGTCAGTCGGTCGATCAGTCAGTCGGTCGATCAGTCAGTCGGTCGGTCGGTCAGTCAGTCGGTCGATCAGTCAGTCAGTCGGAAGTCAGTCGGTAAGTCAGTCGGTAAGTCAGTCGGTAAGTCAGTCGGTAAGTCAGTCGGTAAGTCAGTCGGTAAGTCAGTCGGTAAGTCAGTCGGTAAGTCAGTCGGTAAGTCGGTCAGTCGGTCAGTCGGTCGGTCAGTCGGTCGGTCAGTCGGTCAGTCGGTCAGTCGGTCAGTCGGTCAGTCGGTCAGTCGGTGCGGTCAGTCGGTCAGTCATTTTTTTCGTTCGCTTATTCGAAATTCGTTCATTCATTCATATATTCATTCGTTCTGAAATGCATTTCTGTCATTCTTGCTTTTCTTTTTCTGTTCCCTTCTTTTTTGTTTTCTTTGGCTTGTTTCTTTTTTGCTTGTTTTTTTTTTTTTTTGTTTTTTGTTTTTTGTTTTTTGTTTTTTTGGACCGTTTTTTTGTTTACTTTTTTGTTTTGCCTTTTGTTTTTGTATCGTTTTTTCTTTCTTTATCTTAAAAAAAAATGTGTTATTATTTCGAAGGATAGCTATATAAACTCTCTCTTTATTTCAAACTAAGCCAGGCTCAGACAGTCTTCTTTTCCTGTCTCTGACCGCGCAGAAAGTCCTCTAAGCTAATATACCGAGATATATGAACGGAAAAATACTTGAAAGCTTTAAAAACGTTCATAATCCCAGACAACAGCTGATTAGAAAACCGAAAATTTATGAAATTCAATATTTATGTGAAGATAAGGTGGGCTCTACACAGGATACACTCGATACCTTGTGCCTATAACGAGATCCCCACGTCTCAGGGTTTAAGGTTTTAGTGATGACTTGATTGTGTCTCAAATTGAAACGTTTTAAAAGTCCTTACACCAATGCGGCTGAATATTCGCCTCTCTCAGTCAAAGAGGATTATACGACGGGGGACTCAAGAACACTGACTGCATACCTAACCAGCTCGTGCTGTGTTTATGAATTTCACATAAATGCATAAATTCATGTCTTAACCAGGCGACACAGACATGAACTCATTCGCATTTGAATTGAGGAACTCCAAACAAATCTTAGTCCTCGTAGGAGAGAAGCTTGACATTGAAAGTGTGTTTGTTAACGAATCTACTCGTTTGGAAAATTCTTACAAAGCTTTAGTGACTTAATCGGCTTCTCGGTCCAAACGAAATAAAACCAAGAAAACCACTGACTTCAAAAGCAATGTAAGTACTGATTCTATTCGAATTTGAATGATTTAGCTGCTTCGATCTTTTAGTAAGAAAATTGTGCCAAAAAACGAAGAATTTTTTTAAACAATTTCTGTCATCAATTTTTGACCTTTAGTGTTAAAACTTATTATTTATTAATTTTTGTGAAACCGTTTTTTGTTTTTTTTTCTGCTTTAAAGTTTTTCGCTCTTTCAACTAAATTATAGTCGTTTCACTAATAGGATTTCGAAAATCTTGTTAAAAGTAGCAAAATTGAATAGCGATAAAACTATGAATTGAAAATAGCATAGTCTCGTTGCGATTCAGTGATAGTGAGTCTCGCTTTTATCTTAACAGACAGTTGTGCTCATCACTTACAGAGTTTAAAAACACTTTTTAATATGTAAAATAAACACACTGGGCTTAGTTTATCATCAAAATTTCATTAAGTCGCAGAGCGAGAGCACTAACAAAAGACTCGAGTCATTGACTCCTATATAATGCTGATATTTATAATTAACCTCCAGGATAATCTAGCTATTTTATCTATATTTGATAGCATATCCTCAATGAATGCCTTTGGGTTAATAAATCATGTTTGTTCTAGTTAAAATTAAAGACGTCCTTTCGATAAGCCAGCCATTCTAGACGTTTCATGACCTGTTAGTGATGTTTATATGCTCGTCATATGCTCATTTTGAAAAAAAAAAAAATCACCAGAAACGTTTCTTTCCTATTTCATTTCCCTTCAAGAAAAAGTTGTTTTTCATAACTTTCCGTTTCGGAAAATTACAAAAATTAAAGTGGCTAAGATATGACAAATGTTATCGTAAAAATCTTGATAAAAAATATGAAATAGTTTGAAAATCAATCCAAAATTATCATAACTTCCAAACCAAATAAACAATCTTAAATTTCTTCAAGATATCTCATTTTCCAATCTTGATTTTTTTTTTTTCTCTATCTCGGTTAAGATTTATTTGTTTGATTTTTTACAAACAGAAGACTATAGAAAGTGTTCTATAACACAGGCTTTGTCAATGATTACTGAAAAGGGAACTTCCCACTACTGCTTTTTCTCGGCAAGATTTCAGCTAGTATTTCAGTCAACCTGCTGTACAGACAAAACTTTTATTTCATGTAACACTGAAAACAGTTTGATAAAGACAAAAACAGATGCAATTTGACTTATGAATGAATTCAAAACTTACTGGAGGGCACTCGAAAAATGTGTTTTTTTTCCGCATAAACATAGTTCTTTCTTTTATTCTCTGGAAAGCAACAAGGTGTGATTCTCAGATCTCAGACGCTCGTTCAAGAGATAACACAATGATTTCCTCAAAGCATTGTCATGAAAATCATCAAATTTGGCGCTAATTTATGAAAGGAACTGAAGAAACAGAATTATTCAGGTTCTCTTTTACCTGGAGGGTAATTAATTTCCCTTTTAAACCTCTTGGAAACAGGAGTGTTTGTTTGAGAGTTACATCCATATTAACCAAAGGTTTCCCAAGTGCTAATGGCAAATGGAGAAAGGGACCTAATTGGAGTGACATCTGATCTGAAATGTGGTTAGAATGTACCGAAAGCTAGATATATTTTTTTTATAGTTATTTGTTATACATAGTGCGCCCTACCAAAAAAAAACAACAAAAAACAACGACAAAAGTCAGGCTTTTTTAGTGGAAAGATGAGATCACATTACAAGATTGTGCGTGCAGCTTAGTTAAATTTATCAACAACAAAAAACCCGCCGTATAATAGTATACAGGACCATTCTTAACTGAATCACTTATTTGATGTTGGCTATCCTCAAGAAAAACTATCTTATTAGTAGTAGTAGTTGTACTATTTTTTACAAGAGGGTTCAATCATAAGTAACAAGTTAAGAAGTATTTAAAATAGCTCTCCTTGAGAATCCATTACCCACAAGTGCGCAAGCATCCTAGTTAAATTTGTCAACAAACAACTCTTTTTTCTGTTGTATAATAGTAATTTTTCCAGAGGGGTTTTCCTTAAAAGAACATTGACACAAGTGCGCAAGCACCCTAGTTAAATTTGTCAACAAAAAACCTCTTTTTTCTGTTGTATAATAGTAATTTTTTAAAGGAGCTTTCCTTAAGAGAACATTGACACAAGTGCGCAAGCATCCTAGTTAAATTTATCAAATTAATCCCTCGTTTTTCTGTCATATAATAATATTTTTTTCAGAGGAGCTTTCCTTAAGAAAACATCACACAAGTGCGCGAGCATCCTAGTTAAATTTCTAAAATAAATCCCTCGCTTTTCTTTCATACAAAAACATTTTTGCTAGAGGATTCATATAACCTAAATATATTTTACACATTTTATTCATTAGTAAATGACGTCAGTTATTATCTTCTACTTTAAGAAAGATTTAAAAAAGATTACAGCTGCATGAGTTGTTATAAGAATAATGAATATCATTGAATTGAGTCTTATCGTTTTTTCAAGTCATAATACAAAAGCAAAAAATAAATAGATGAGCAGTGATTCTATTTTACAGAGTGGCTTTTCTACTGAATCCAATTGAAATTTATAAGTTTATTGTTATTATTTGTCAACGGTAACTATTGCTGTTAATAGTTTTTGGGGTCAAATAACACTCTGCTTCTGAGTCTTAACTTAGCTCTAAATCTCTTACGCTTGTTTGTCTCAAAACGGATGCGCTACAGGCGTTCTTCAGAATTCATATTTTTTTCAATAATCTTGTTCAAGGATGATGAAGAATGTAGAATGAATTTTGTTCATATGGATGGATTTTGTGCATTTTTTGTGAGATAACTGATAACCGAGAAGTTGGGGGAAAATGAACGAAGTAAACAACAAAAATAAAATGCATGAATGAATCCCAGATAAATCAGGATGGACGGACAGAGACGGACGGAGTGTGGTATACTAGGTCTTGTGATAGCTGACCATATTTCACGCGTCCGCCATCTTGGATTCAAAACGAGGCTCGGTACTCATGATTCGTGTGCGTGGACAATCTTTGTCTGATGGGCCACGAAATCCAAACTGTGTTTCATATTTTATTATAATTCATTATAATACAAGAGGCCACACTTCCGCAAAAAGGAAAAAAAAAGAGAGAGAGAGAGAAAGAGGAAGAGAGCGGTAGTTTTTGATAGATAATGTAATTGTGTATTTTTAGGTGTTTGAAATTCTATTTCGCCATTCTTAAAATTAATAACTGTATTAGCCGACTAATATCGGCATAAACATGTTTTTAACTGCTTTACGTCGGCGGTAACGATAACAAATATGTTTTTATTACATATAAAAAAAGACTAACAAGGAAAAATATTCGGCAAAAGTTAGTGCATCAAAAAGACTTGTCAACTAATGTATTGAAGTAATCTGTAATTAAATTACAAATGAAAATAAGCGATTAAACTAGTTTTGGCTACGTAGGCGTAATAGGCACAAATCATAACAACAAGAAAAGTAAACTCCTCGTTTTAATGAGAAAAAATGATTAAATTAATTAATAATTGATGAATCAATCGTTTTCTAGTTTACTCGCCCCGGTCTCGCGAGCAACGAATCAATGTCTGAAGCATGAGTAACCGTTTTCGTCACAGAACAGCAAATTTTATACCCGTTCTCCCGAATCCATGGCAACGAAGGGACAATTAAAAATTATTAGCTATAATTATTAATTATTATTATTATCAATTTTATTCTTTTCTGTACTTCGTCAATGCACTAATTACGATATCATGGGGTTCGAGTGTCTGTCGCTTTCACCATCTGTTCTCCTATCTTAACCGCGTTACTATTTATATCACCGAGTGAGTCGTTAACGATCGATGCAAAGGTGTACAAATTAAACTTTATAAATATTAATAAATCATCAATGTTATCAGACATGTAAATACGGCGTAATATCTATGTTATATCAAGTGTTAGGATCTGCGGGTACAGAAAGTCGCCGAGTGGCGCACGTGAAACTTAGCAAATCCTTAAAGAGCTTCGTTAAGCGGCTTTCTTCTTTATTCCTCTGGAATTGATCCAGGTTTAATACTTTAGTATCAAAGTAATTTTCACCGTCGTATAAATTATTTATTGTATATTACATTTCTTTTGCCTTTTTTTAAATTTTACTTATGTGCACAAATGATTTGATGATGAAAATTCTTCCCTAGGTTTTCTTCCTTCCTTTTTGTTCTTTTCCATTCAACATTTGCTTTTTTCTTTTTTTCTTTCTTTCTCTATCTCTCTCTCTCTCTATCTATCTCTCTTTCTTTCTTTCTTTCTTTCTTTCTTTCTTTCTTTCTTTCTTTCTTTCTTTCTTTCTTTCTTTCTTTCTTTCTTTCTTTCTTTCTTTCTTTCTTTCTTTCTTTCTTTCTTCCTTTCTTTCTTTCTTTCTTTCTTTCTTTCTTTCTCTCTCTCTTTCTCTTTCTTTCTTTCTTTCTTTCTTTCTTTCTTTCTTTCTTTCTTTCTTTCTTTCTTTCTTTCTTTCTTTCTTTCTTTCTTTCTTTCTTTCTTTCTTTCTTTCTTTCTTTCTTTCTTTCTTTCTTTCTTTCTTTCCTTCGTTCGTTCGTTCGTTCGTTCTCTATTTCTTTCTCTCTTTCTTTCTTTCTTTCTTTCTTTTTACTCCAACGACAACCCAGCTGTTCTTGAAGCGATTCCTGTTCGTGTGTTACTGACTCTCTTGACCCCTTGTAATAGATCCCAGTAGACTGTATATAGCACACAATACAGCTAGCTTATCAAAACCAATAAAAATGCTATAAGACGAGTCTCTTATCACGTTCATTAGCAAGATGTTCTGGGCCAACTGAACATATCTCCGGGTCACAAATTGATCACTGGATATCAGTGATGATGGGTTAAGTGCATGATAGAAAACTTTATCTGTGTAGAATCTTGCGCGTTTAAAGACTATAAGAATATACAGACCCACTCGCAGCAAATATATCACTTGATGGATCAGTATTCTATGAGATATATTTTTTAGATTTCGTACGAGTGGGAGATGCCATTCGGTGAAGGGCGCTATGGCACTATTATGGCTTTTTGGGCCGATTGGGTAACCAGTGTAGATTGATTAGAATGCGGGAAGCCATTTGCATGTTAGTCCATGCCATGTAGATTCCTTATAAGAAACAGTCTCTATTGTGAAACTAAGGGCTTTATGACACTATAAAGGCTTCTTGTACAGTGCTTGGGTCTACAGTGTTGGTCAGTGTTGGTTTGCGTTCTTTGTTATTCGTTTCGAATAGAAGCCATTTGAATGTTACTTCACTTTACATGAGATTCCTCATAGATTTCTCTAGTGGGAAACCATTGGCACTATGACACTATAATAGATTTTCATGATTGATTGGGTCACCAGTCAAATAAATTTGCGTACTTTTTAATTCGTTCCGAATGAAAGCCATTTCAAAGTTAACCCATACGATGTGGATGGATTCCTCATAAGAAACTGCATTGAGTGAAAGATAAAGGGCACTGTGATATTATGATGCCCTGTTGTGAGTGAATAGACAATGTAGATTTCCGTGCTTTTTTGTTTCATCCAGAAATGGGGTCATTTAAATTTCTCTTCATGCAGAATTCTCATTGTTATTTCGGAAACAATATCTGATTGAATTAGGATTTAGCATTTTAGGTTTTTCAGACGGATAAAAACTGGAGAACCTAGCTGAGAAAAACCCTGGAATTAAGGCCGAAGAGACTCAACAAACTATATTCATATTTGGTGCCGAGTTCAGGAATCGAGATATCAGAGAGATGAGAGCCAAGTGCACTATCGCTACACCAGCCTGACCACCCTTGATTCCTTTAAAAAAAACACCCCTGATGACACATGAAATCAAAAATATATTTAAAAATACACGCCTACCATGTTACATTATGAGGTTTGTCAAATGATAAACTGGAGACTTAGTGCACGTGTGTTCAATCGTGTTGCGTGCTGTTTTTGATGCACACCTACAATTTGAAGTGGGAAAACCGGAACGAAAACGAAACAGCTTACGGATCGGAGGCAATTATAAAACGTACTGATAAAATGCTCAATCGTTAAGTTCTGACAAGCAAGTCATCAACTTAGTTTTACGATAGCAAGTCAACGTGCAGGCATTTGTTTTCTCATCGACGAAATACATGCGCTATTCCATTCAGTTGGATAAATGTAAACGAGTTCTTCCATGCAATCACATTATCTTTAGAATTTTTTCTTAACTTTATGATCTTATTGCTTTTGCTGTCTTGATTTTGTTGTCGGTTTTTGTGACTTTGTTGCGATTTTATTTTTATTTTTGCTTTTGTGTTGTTCAGTTATTGGTTTTTAATGCTTTTGTGGCTTTGATTTTTTACATTACGTGGTTTGCTTGTCGCTTGTTTCTTTTTCTCATTATTTTTTTTTTGCGGCTCCATAAATTATTATGATTTAGATCCATAATTTTTGTTGAAATTTGTTTGTGAGTTTGTTTTTCGTATTCTCAGTTCTTAGTTCTTATTGTGTAAGTGGTTTTTTCCTTTCTTTTATTGCCTCTTTATCATCAAAAGATCATATATCTATGACTATATCACCCTGTTTTGAACTAAAACTCAATAAACGTTTATCATAAGACCGTTCGCCGCGCCATATGAAATATGTGGTTGAATGAAACGAGAGCACTTCGTCAGTCAAACCAGTGGAGTGGCTAAAACGGCTCCATGTCTGTAGTTACTGATAAACATCTAGGGAAAAAACACACATGATGAGCTAGAAAAGCTGAAAGACGTGCTACCTGGCTTACTATTTTATCAACCAAGTAGGAGATTACAGGTTTTTTTTTTTATCCATTTGTGCCATATGTGTACATTCATTATATTTACAGATTTAGTATTATACATACATATAGATGTATATAAGTTTGGAATCGATTCATTTCTGGAAAGTCTGAGGGGCATTGGTACCGGGTATCTGAAATCAAGCGGTTTTCGTATGAGTGGGAAACGGTACGGCAGATTTGTAGCCGTACTGTAGTCGTACCGTATCTTACCGCAGCCGTAACTACGCGTTGTGATTGGACGAATCACTGGAAAACAATAGGAAGTCCATTTAATTGTTAAGGCAAGTCGTACCGTGTACGTGCTGTAAGTCAGTACTGTATGTTTCCCACTCATACGAAAACAGCTCTAGCAGACTGCTGTTGTTGTACTGTCTCCGCACTACTGAATTGCAAGGCAAACTACTTATTTCAAAAGTTCAAGGTCTCAACAATTGTTTAAAGAAAATCTACGAATATTCTACTAATACTGAAGTGTGGAGTTGTCAATCATTGGTCAACCTGTGCTAAACACTGAAAGGCTTAACAACGATAGTATTGTGTTTTCCATTAAGAATGTATCTATCGCCTTTAGATGCTGACGGATGGCTTGATGGCAAATAGTACTTTCGTTTTCTTAAAAAATATCACTCAAATAGCGTAATGTTCGCTTAGTTCTAATCCAACACCAAGGTGAATAATACCTAAGCTTATTACTATTCTGGTTAGATTACTTTTAGTGACTGCTTAATCTGACTAAATCTCAGTGTCATTTGATGGAAATATTTTCGTAGTTGGAATGTAATTATTTGCCATGTAATGACTTTTATTTTCGCGGTTTGGCGCTCGTCCAGACGCTTCCCACGTCAACTAGAGAATTATAGACAATCATTATAGAGAATCAAACTCACTGCGCATTTAGAAGCCACAAGCTGGGCAAATGAGTCACATGCCAGCCTTGTTGAACTGAGAATTTAACATCATTTTGGCAACGGAAGCGCTTCATTTACCACCAAATCTCCAGGCGCTGGACTTCCGGTTGGAAATGCTGCTAAATTTTTAATTCTGTATCTCAATATTAATTGTTTGCCAAATGAATCTTCACAGCTCATTAGACGAAATCCTCAGATGCTGAATTGGCGCGTCTCTGGCTAGTGCAAGATCTGAATAGGAGTTTCCTTGAGACTTTAGTTGGCAGTCAAAACTGAATGGATGTTGGAAAGATGGAAAGATGTGCCATCTAGCACTGTTGCAGGTTAGTTAGAGACCTGTTCGTTAAGGTTTGAAAATATGTCGTGTCTATGAGCAAGTTTTTTTACTGTCTGCGCTTTTTGTTGTCTAGGTTCTACTGGTGGTAGCGACTTGTTTTGAAACAAGCAAAGGATCTCAACAAATCATTTGCAAAGGTAAAAATAATATGATAAATACCGGTCTTTACAATGGCTGCCCCAGTACATTTTGTTTTCAAATTCTCAAATCCCTTTAGGCGATACTTTTGAGTAAGAGAACTCTAATTTTTAACATGAATATAAACCAACTTCTATGAAAAACTAATTTCTTCAAATTACTAAAATATTCAGAGCCGAGAAACTGGTGTTTTTTGTTAATTTTTGATGAAAAAAAACGTCGTCGCTAACGTTGAATTGTATTCATTGTGTCAAAAAATAGATTCTGTTGGTATCTAAATATCGTGGTGATTTGACTACAAGTTTCTATAAGCATTATTTGCGTGAAAATAAACTGATGTCTCAATTCCAAAAGTCCGACATGAGGAAAAAAACTAAGCTCACTAATAATTCTCGTAATCCTTGTATTCGAAAAAATATAAGTTTCTAAATAAATAAGTCTTTCTAATAACTATTGGTTTTGAAAATGAATGAAAACGTGATTTTGTTTGCATTTTATTTGATTCTATTCATAATTTTAGTTACACAAAAATTTTCGAAAAGAAAAGTAACCCAGATTTTTTTTTTTTTTTTTTTTTTTTTTTTACTGTTTTCTTTGTCGTTGTTTTATTCATGTCATTGAACTAAAACCGAACATATAATCAATTCATTCTTGTTGGGATATTTAATTTCCGTCCTCTGCTGACAGCTCCAGAATTACGAACACGTTGATTGTTTAATACGAAACTTTCTAATTTGTAATGAAATTCGAATTTAAAACTCCAGGAGATTTCGCTCGCGGCTATTATAATCTTGTATAGGGTGATTCGAAATGCTTCAGAGTGAGAGAGAAAGAGAGAGAGAGAGAAGATTTTTACTCAACTTCCACGTCGATGTTTCAAAACACTCGTACGAGAACTTTAAAGTAACATTTGACATACGTAATAGGAAGTAGAGCCCAAACAGCTTTTGGACTCTGTCAATTGCAGTACACTGAGAACAAATTGCTGTTTACTTTTGGCTAATTTCAAAGCAAGTTTTAGGCTATTTGAATATTTAAGAAGTAAAATAAGCAGAGTGCAGTCGAGATAAATGTATTTGTGATTGCTTATGGCTTACAGGGCAGCTTTTTTGCTATTGACCGCGCGCCGCTCTATCAAAGACTGACATTCATTGATATATGATTGTAGCAGTAATGCGAAAAGTAAAGAGATTCCCTTCCATTATTGAAAGAAATGTCAAAGTTATAAAGATCTCTTTATCTTGTATCCTAAAAGCGCCGGTTCACTCATCTCTTTCGGTGTAGCTACTGCGTTTCTTTTTATCACGTTTTTCTTTTCTTCTTTTTTTCATATCTTTCTCTCTTGTTCGTTTATTCACTCCATCTAGTTACGGATTAATGATCCTTCTACAAGTAAAATCCCCTTTTGTACATGTTGTCTTATATTTTGATTACTTCGTATTCGTTTTTTTCCTACCAGTACTTACACTAATCAATCTCCAAACGAAAAAATCAGTTTTTCTCTAATACAACAAGTACAATTTTATAATGATCGCGGACAGAGAAGTATTGACTTTTCTGATCGTTAGAGAATCTTTCATGGCTATTGGCTGACATTTATTGGCTATTTATAAGTAATATGTGCTAGACAAGACTAATTTGATAAAGATCTTTCTCATTCTTTATCATTGAGTTCTTTTTCTATTTGGAGACCTTGTTTGTTATTTTCTTCTTGTGCTACTTCCTAATTTGGGGAATCAGTTCGATTCTGTGTGTTATTCTTGATGCTTGCTACTTCAGCGTTCACCTAGCTGGTGGGATCTGTCTTATTCTTTCTTTTGTTCTTTCTTTCTTTCTTCTTTCTTTATTCATTTTCCTTTCTTCCATATCACTCATTCATTCTTTTAGTTTTCCTTTTCTGTTCAATATTTTTTTATCCCACTATGATAAATATTTTTTGCTTTCCCATTCTAAAAAAAAAATTGGTCTCGCATTGTAATATTCAATTTCATTTTACAGTGTAATAACATTTGTATTAATTTTATTTTTTCCCTTCTCTTATTATTTATTTACTTTCTCATTCTAATCATATCTTTTAATTTCTTTTTTGCTCTATTTGCGTTCATCCTTATTAAATTTCATCTTCATTCTCATTTTCAGTCATTTTCATGCGATTCATTATTTTTGAATCTATTTTTATGAACCACCAAAAATATATTCACACGATGCGGTCATTATCACGCTCGTGATTTAATCTTAAAGGCTCGACAACAATATGTAATCTTTTTTCATACTAAGCTTGAATCATTGCACTTCTCAGTATTCTACAGAATCCATTAGTCCTGCATCTATTTGTGTGTGAGAGACCAGATTAGTTTAGGAACCATATACTTTCCTCGGTATCACATGTGAGTAGAGTTCGTCGAGTCTCTCGCTTGATTCGAGCTGGGTTTTCTCCAGGTTCTCCGACTGTCCTCCACTCTGTGCCCTGACTTAGATCAGCCCAGAGGTTGTTTCAGAGTTCAGGGTTCGACCTGTGAGTTAGCCATGCATGCCCTGACTGTGAGTTAGCCATACCCTGACTTAGATCAGCCCAGAGGTGGTTTCAGGGTTCAACCTGTGAGTTAGCCATGCATGCCCTGACTGTGAGTTAGCCATGCCCTGACTTAGATCAGCCCAGAGTTTATTTCAAGGTACAATCTGTAATTTAGCTGGCGTGTCCTGACTTTGAACAGGTTGTATCAGGGTTGATCTCTTAGTTACTCAGTCCCTGACTTTAAACAGCCCTGAGGTTGTTTCAGTGTTCAATAAACTATAAAGGTTAGTTGAAGGATCGCGTCGCCGAAATTAAATTCACAATCAGACTCCAAACCAATTCCCCCAGCTACATAAAGTTTACAAAGTACGACTACCTTATTTGTTCATAAAGCGAAAATGTTTAATTAAAAAATTTCATTCCTGTGATAAAAACATGTTAAAAAACGTTTAAGGTTCCTAATTCGGCTTTCAAAAAGTGACCGTATCACTAAGGTAAATCTTGAAAACAAAGTGAATTTAATTCATGTCATTTCACCGATTTTCGTACTAATCTAGTCAAGTTTTACTTCATGCATTTTCGTGCCCTCTCTCGACTACCGAGCCGAGTTAAGACACAAATCACGACCACATTTTACTGCGAACGAGTAGACAGGTCGTGTATTATGTGTAAAGTTCATAACACATGGCATGAAAGATATCTAAAGCGCACTAAATGTGGTGTTTTAGTCTAATTGTTCAACGTTATCAAACCGACACAGTTCAAAAGCGGATCACACTATTAAAGTTTCACTGATAGAAAAACGTTTTTAAATGAGAGTAGGGAATTAAAAGAGACGTCGCCATGGGAGACGAGGGAAACAGATCAATAGGAGGAAATTATGAACGCACGAGCGATAAGACTTACTGGCGAGAAGGGTAATGAAGCGAGAGCAATCTAGAGGAAGAAAGAAAACGTATGGTTAGATATAGGGAATTAAGGGAAATAAGTGCAAAGTAATGAAGTTAGACGTGTTCAAAATTGGACATACAACAAGACAAAATATGAGTACGAACCAAGGGACAGAATACAAGAATTACTGTTACACAACAAAAAGAAAACTAAGGGAGAAAAGGAAAGTAAAAGGAAAGAAAAAAAGAGCGTGTGTGTGTGAGAGAGAGAGAGAAGATAATCAAAGGAACTCAATACGTTTGAGAACAAGAGACCAATAATCCTTATGATAAGAATGAATAATTTTTTTCAAAAGAGTTCAGTCCAAGACAAAGAGCTATATTTTTGTTAATGGGACTATCAGTTTGTTGTTGCCGACTTAGCTCCTGTGGTTTCGCCGACAGATAGCCAGTTGTTCCCGATACCCATTACCGGTCATTTTACGTTCAAAAAGCCCGTAATGTTAGGCTTTATTAGGCTCAAAAGAACTGAATTTTCTTCTCTTTCAACCAGAAATAATAAGATATATAAATTAATAACGTTTTTGCTTGCCGTATGCTTGATGAACTAGTTTTTTATTTTTAGACGTTAGCGATAAATTAATAATGATAAATTTAAGGATTTTCGTGCACTGCTTTTACAATTTCAAATTCAATATATCCTCTACATTTATAGAAAAGCAACAAAAAGAAAAGAAAAAAAATCTCGAAAAATGTGTGCAAACAAAATTCTTGATTAGCACGGCTTCGGCAATAGAAAACTAATTAACTTATCAGTCGTAATATTTTTCTTTTTTTTCTATTTTGAATCTTTTTTTTTAAGAGAGAGAGAGAGAGAGAGAGAGAGGTAGCATTTTCTTACGCGTTGTCAGCAAAAAATAATACTCAAGAGAATGTCAAAATAAAGCGCTTCGAAAAGATACAACTTAAAGCTGGAAAGGAGTTTGCCAGTTTTCTAATTGGAAAAAAATTAAAGAAACATTCTCCACGGGTGCAAAATTGTTTAATTTAAAAATTTTTTTTTTTTTTTTTTTTTTGCTTATTTTATTTTATTTGTAAATGCAAAGCACGTACCCTTTTTTACATCAATACCATCGAGTTCTAAAAAAAGCACTTTTCAACTTGTATTTCAATGAAAAGTGTACGTGAATATATTTGCGACTCCATCGAGCCCTTTTTTTAATTCATTAGAAAAATATCAGAGTCTTTGAGTCTGGATTTTGAAGCGTTATATTGTGCAACTAGAATTTGGAAAAACTTGAAAGGGAATTTTGTAGACGCCATTCTAGTGCCTTTTGCCAATTATACTTTATCGTATAATAGTAAACATACTGCATCAGTATTCTTTACGTAAATTAGTTGTTTTTCGGGATCTGTAATTAAAAGATCACAGATAGCATGAGAAAAAATGTCTGTGGCCAAAAATACCTAAGATGGAAAAAGCTGGAGAAAAAAACCAGACGCGAAGACTTAGAATAATACTTATCTGTCAAGGATGAGTAAACCAGACCTCCCTGGGAAAACCAAACAGTTTTAAGAACAATAGTAATAAAGGTATTAAAGATCCATTAAATTGGCCATCATCCGCTCTTGGTACAGCTAGTGATGACGGCTTTTATAATCCAGATAATTATTAATTGATATTAACAACTATTACAAGGATTACCAAACCCTTAACGACAACTTATCCACATAAATGAGCCAGTTTGTTCCAGCTGTAGCCTCTCTTTAATATTCTCACCTCAAGCTCCCAATAAAGATGTTTTCTCAAGCCACAAAATACACGAATAAGTAGCTTATTGATACTTGATGAGTGCCTGACTTTGCTTTTACTTAAATCAATAACAAATCCAGTGGAATTATCGTAAAGCTCTCGTTATCCTCTAGGAATTATCAATGACGTAAGGTTTACTTAGAACCGACCCTTTTAGACTTGGGCGTAATGTTTTCCATTTTAGACGAGGTGTCATTCTCTTGAGTATAAGATTCTTTTTTTTTGTTGTATCCATATTCATGTGTCTTCTCATGCGCAACCGTTAAACAAAGAAATGATTCTCAAGGGAATGACACGTCCAAGGTCGTATAAATGTTTTCAATTTTAGACCACATGTCATTCCCTTGAGAGCAAGATTCTTTGTTTGACACGCATCCATATTTATGTATATTCTCGAGTGTTACTGGTTAGCAAAGAAATAGTACTCAAGCGAATGACGTGTGGTATGAAATGGGAAAACGACAAACCCAAGGTGATTGGGTCTATCGATTCTTTTACCGCCATGATGTTTATCCCTTGATTTCCTTGATTATTATGTCCTTATTTATCGCTGTCGCTTATGAAGCTAATAAATTCTTATAACTAATGATTTGAAGTAAAAAAAACCGTACATCGAATTGACTGTCGACCTTGGAATTTGTGAGATATACTAAGCATGTGTTATTCCCTTGAGTATTATTCCATTATTTAACGTTAACGCTTCTAAAGATAATTTAATAATGCGAAGAGAATCGAACAGATTATGATCACTAAAGAATTTGAATAAGAAAACATATAATGTCGCAGTAAAAGGGTCCGTGACCTTGACGATGTTCGCAAGATATTCTAGATATAACGTGAGCTGTATGTAGCAGATAATGGTCCAGATGGAGAGAGCTGTGATATGGTGATGACCGCGCCAATTAACATCATCTTGAGTTAATCCTTCTCCAAACACGAACATTTTCCCTGAACGTTTACGTCATTTGCAACACGACATCTGCATTAGGATTGTTTTTAATGTGGTGTTATCTCCGTTTCCTGCATGATCCAGAGATTTGGAGTAAATTTGAGTCGCGTAGTATATATGTAGGGGGAACCTCATGCATTGCTTCGCGCATCAGATTAAGAAAAATAAGGGGATTTCTCCAGGTTCAACGGTTTTTCTTCCTCCAAAAAATCAATTTGTGAGCTGGGGGTTGTATGAGTAGAATATTTCAGTTTAGTGGTGTGAAAATGATGGTGTTTCTAGTTTCTACAAAAGTGCTAACGCCCCCGCGTCCACACTTATGCGTTTTCATCTGTAACGTATACTTTTCTATGCGTTTTGGCCTTGCGTCCACACGATCCAAAACGCCGGGCATACATTGAAAACGCTTTCCCGAGTGGAGACATTTGAAAACAAATAAAAGGCCTATCGTATGAGTGAGGACGCGAATCTTTTGATACGTTCTCCGCCAGTGATAGACGAAAACGGAGCCTTCGAAAACGCATTAATGAAGAACGGGCCAAATTTATGCTTAAAAACTCTTAAATATAGATATTGAGATTAAATATATACAATAAATAAAATGATTTGACTTTTGACAGATGAAACTCCCTCGCCACCAGACCCCAGTCCCCTCTCAAGCTTCACAAGTTACCGAAGTTCTTCCGAAGATTTCCGAGGGATTTGGTTTTACTTTGGTAGCGTGGAGGAGTGCGCACGATTCTGTTTATTGATAACTGAAGTCAATATCCTTAATTGCACTGGTTTTCAATACCAATATGGAGGGAAATGCCTGCTTAAGAGTTCGGGATGTTTCCAAGGGCCAAATAAGACAAATATATCAAGCAATTCTAGTATTTCAAGTGAATACCATATCCTTAAAGGTAAATAAGATTGGCATTCAAATAGGACGTTATAGATTGATATTTATATATTACTGAGTAAAGTCTAATCGAGGAATGTCGCCACCGGTATGCTTAATATGATCGTGATTGACACGATGGTTTCCTAGGGAGTAGGTAGCAACATGGGGAATGGGCGAGGCAACATGTTTCTTCCATATTCCAAGGTCTTGCACCCTATTTGGTGGCGGAGCAGTTTTTGGTCAAATACCCAAAATCAGAGGAGCTAAACCCAGATTCCCAGATCTACAGCAAAGATTGCATATGCATCCTAATGTCCCTTTCATGAATGGAAAATTCCTCGGCAAATGGTTTAAGGCTGTCTCTAGTATTTGCATTCTGCCACCTTTGCTGAATTGCATATTATCAAAGAAAGAAAAAGAAACTAAATGCATCTTCTTAACTCACAGGATATAACAGGTCAAACCTGTGTACGACCAGGACAGTTAGTTTACTCGTCTCACCAACACCAACGAGTCAAGTCGCTGTTCAATCGACAACCATCGCATTGCCACCAAACAAAGGTATTTATCACAAGTCAAATGTTGGAAAATATCGATCCTATATTTGAGAAACTAATGTACTTAGGGTAGTGTCGATCTTTCTTTTTTTCATGCGTCCAAACTTGGTCACTATGTGAAAAGCTCATTTATATATAGACATTCAAAGTTGAAACTGAAATAGGGGGTTACTTCTGAGACTACAAGAACCACTGGAAACCTTTTTAGCAGTTGAGTCCACTAAATTCGATCCAGAAAGAACCCAGGATTTCGCGACAACCTTCCATTATCACCTGCTGCCTTCTCTCTGATCTCACCATATTTTTGTCCCGTGTACAGAGACAAGTTCATGCATTATAATAAACATCACAGCAACTCTTGACGTTCGGTGGCAAGATGATCTATCTAATAGCAGTAGTTTAGCATTCAAGAATCTCGCGAGGTCATTGAAAGAAAATGTAAGTAATCTTCCGTACCCGTGGAGGAAGGGGTGTGTGTGTGTGGGGGGGGGGGGGGGGGGGGGGGGCAAGAATGCTATGGCCATGGACGAACACAATCGTGTTCAGTTCTCTTACAAATTATACCTGCTTCGAACCCGTGGAGGGAGGGGTGAGGGCATAGAAGAAAATCATTAACGTTTTTCTTTTATAGATTTATCAGCTTTATATCAACGATTCCACGTTATGCAATGTAGTTTCTCTTCAATTTAGGTATGATATCTCTCTCTGTTCTTGCATTTGAACATTCTTGCAAATTTTAAATTTCTTTTTTATTTTCTATTCATTCATCTTATGCGGTTCTCTTTGTTTTCAGTAATTTTTCCATGCACGTGCTGGCAAACTTCAGCGTTCTTTTTAATGAATCAACGCGGATGCCTCATTTCAACGTTTTATATCGCGCTCTGTACAGAACACACAGAATCTTTAATATATCTATAAACACCCTCACGGATAATTGTGAGTATATATACGTAAATGTGGATTTATTCATTCGAAGTACTTGAACCATATGCGTGTAAAAAGTGAAAAGAATTGTTAGAAAGATCCTCTTAGACTTGAAACTTTTTAGTCCCATTTCACTCAAGCGTAAAAAATATGACTTTGCCGCAAAGTTGGGATGATGGTCAATTCCCCCTGCTTCTCCCCCCTTCCATTTTTACTCCTTTTCTCCCCGTCCCCCCTCCCCTTCTCCCCGTCCCCCTCCCCTTCACCCCCTATTTAGTTATTCTAAAGTTTGATTTTTGATTGATTTTGTTTTGAAATCTTCTTTGTAGTACCTGGCAAACCACCAGCAAACATAACAATTACCATGACAACAGACAGTACAGCGGACTTGTCATGGACGCATGCGTATTTTCATGACAGACTACCAACCTTGGGTTACAAAGTGATATACGCACTAGAAAATACAAATATATCGAATATGGTTGTATTGGACCACAGAACAAATCATATCCAATTAACATCCTTACAACCCACTTCTAACTACTCAATACGAATGATGAGTATCACGAAAAGAGGGTTTGGAGAATCATCGTTATCGTTGGTTGCCAGGACAACAGAAAAAGGTAGGCGTGAGTACCTGGGAACGAACATTTTAGTGACCATAGAGATCAATTTTGCCTGATTATGTGACAGCCTTCATTTATGGAAAAATTTTAATAAAGAATTAATTTTGTCTATCCATTTGCCATATGTTCCTGTCAAAACGTGATCTAGCAAGAATCCCTCTTCATTCCTGGATTAACAATGAGAAAAATCCTCGTATTGAGAGGTCATTCCAATATGCTTTTTTCGATAAATTTTAAATAAGTTTTCCAATCAAGGTGGCTTTCTTGGTGCTTTTAACAGAAAAAACTGAATGAAAACTGAATATGAGATTTCGATGTCGACTGAAACTGTTATAAATAAATAAATAAATGCGAATTAACACTGAGTGGAATCCACAGAGTGGCTCTTACTCCACTGCATTCCAATTGGAATTTAGAAGTTGATTTTTGTTATCATATTATCAAAGTGGAAAAAATTATTCAAAAACAGTTCTTAGATGTTAGTGTAGTTCCCATGAGAGTCACAGTTAATCATTAAACATCTGCCATCATCAGTATAAATGGTGCAATTAAAGCAAGAGTATGAATATAAATATATTATTATTATTATTATTATTATTATTATTATTATTATTATTATTATTATTATTATTATTATTATCTCTTAATAACTGTTTTCGAATCATTTCTTACCACTTTGATAATGTCAGTTGCTATTTCAAATACATTAAATAATTTTTCTTTTTCTTTTCTCCCCTCTCTTTACTTTCTTTAAGTTAAACTTCCAGTCGTTATAAACGTCACATTAAATCTACAAGAAGAAAAATGGAGTGAAGATCTCTCAAATAAGACGCATCCAACCTCTATTGCTTTACAAACCCGATTAAGAGATAATGTAAGTGTTCAACAATTCTGGAATAAAATAATCGCAATGATGTAAAGACCGTTTTCACTTGATGTCAGAGCGACCATATTGGTGCCGTACCTACTGAAACAATAAGTTTCCCATCCTCCGGGAATTGAATATATTAATTGAATATATTTTTATGCGAAAACAGTTCTATTGTTTGGTACACCAATATGGTCGCATTATCGCGTGAGTGAAAGCGATCTATTCTTCGTTACTTAATGGTGGTATTTAACAAAAGATTTCTTATTTGATAAGCACCCTAACTTATACCTGTCATCCTTATCATTTGACTCTTTTGGGATTGATTGCAAACTATTAAAAGAAAAAATAATAGTTTGATAATAGTTCGACGTGAAGGGAGAGAAACGTAAACAGTATGCATTAGAGAGAACTACCTCTTCACACCTGCGACGTGCGATACTCCACGTCAAGAGAATTACTCAACAGAACTCGTTATCTGACTGAAACTGAGATAAGCGTTAATTAGGGGGATTGTTTCATCTCTTCAAATTACCCCATTTATCCCTCAGGTGTTATTTCTTTTAGATGTTGTTATTTGTTTCTTTAAGCAAATTTTTCTCGGGAAAAAATTCCGAGTTCCTGACTGGATTCGAAAATACGACCTTCAGGTTTCTAGCCGAATCCTGCTTGAGTAATATAGCATGTAGCATTTCTGTAATATATATAGTTAAACACGAACACGAGAAATTAAGAAAAAAGACGGAAAAAAGCAAAGAGAGGAAGAATAAAAAATGAAGAAAAGAGAAGAAAAGAGAAGAAAAAAAGAGAAGAAAGCAAACATTTTCAAGAGACATTTTTTTCGCGTGCCCTGAGTTAGAGTAAGTCTGAGAGTTAATTACTATACAAGATTCGATAGAAATTAAAAATTGACACTGGGTCTGTCATAAATTACCATCCATTAATAGGAAGATAATTCTCGATTTAATAATCCAATATTTTTACTAAATCTTTCGTATTTATTTCTTCCCCACAGATTAAACAAATTTACCCTAAACAAGATGCTTCAAAAGGGATCCTAATCTATGGTTTCAGGTAATTCTACTTTCGTGATCTCGTGTTGAGTGCAGTGCACTTAGAATACCCTCAAGGGATAGACTCTTCAGATAATTATGGATAGATATGCATATCTCGAGTGAACGATAACGCCACATTCAACTCATTTTCTTACCACTGAGGGTGAGCCTCAGGCATATTCAAGAATGAATAATCCATCTCACGTTACGACTTTGTCATTTATTCAATTGATCAAAATGAATTTTACTCTTTCGCTACGTTTATGATAATTAAAATGGAATCATTGGCAAAATTAGCGCGCATAATTTTAATACCCATGCTTGTCATGAAAAAACTCAAAACTTTTCTTTTTTAAAAATCTAGTACAATTTTTTAGTTCTATTCATAATTTTTCCGTAAACAGCGCCTTTGGGCTAAACGGAGTTAGGCGATATAAAAATAAGTTTATTATTATCATTATCATTATCATTATTATTATTATTATTATTATTATTATTATTATTATTATTATTATTATTATTATTATTATTAATGGGTTTTCCCACTTAAGAGACACTGACAATCATAAGTCGGTCCACGGCTAACCTCGACGATCAAAATTGTTCAAATAATTCCAAAATGTTATCATGGCGTTGATATTAATTATCTATATAAATTTTAAGTAATGTTCGAGTCATGAATGAGGCCGTCAACAAGGTTCGATGTCAATGTCGGTATATCAAAATTGTTCATGGCATTCATATTAAACATCGTGGTGTTTGAGACATAAATATGTTTTCCCAAAAGTTTGAATAGTAATGTCGGTATTGTTTTGACTGGGATTGTATTTGGTGCCTTCCTTCCTGTATCCCGCCGCTGCCACCATATATTACTCCATGTCACATTATTAATGCGTCAATTGATTCAGTTTGCGCTCTTTTTATATCTTGTCGTACGTGCAAAACACCACGATAGAAAACGTTTAAGACCTTTTTGCTTCACCACTAGTACTGTTTTTGACTTAAAAACATTATTATTTATGAATTATATTATGAATTATAATTGGTTTGTTTTTGTTTTTGTTTTGTAGAAGAACAACTAATAGTACAAACAGCACTGTTCAAGCACATTTTGGGGTACTTTTTGATTCAGATGCAATGGTTATTACTAAACACTTGGAGTCAATGTACAAGGCGTTGTACAGGAATAGTAAACTGCATAACTTATCCATTGAACTGGTTCAAGATAACAGTAAGTCTTTTTGTCTATTTAGAGTATGCTAGGTGCTTCAAATAAATATGCTGAGCTTTCCCCACCACCCCCCCCCCCCCCCCACCCCCACCCCACTTTTCTTTCCTGGACATCTCCTAACCATCATTCGTTTGTTGTCATTTCTAACCACCAATTATTATTATATCCTAAACATCTGCTGTAAATACATTCCCTATTTATGTATCTATTATCGTAATTGAATTTCCTGGAATATCACCTGATAATATTTCCTGGATATTTTTCCCATCCAATATTTAACTGACTAGTATTTTTGAAGTTCCTGGAAAGTCACGTACCAATATTTCTAGGACATTTTCTAACTCACTATTAATCTAGCTACCTGGGTTTTTTTAAATTATCTAACCTTTTTTCTAAACATCTAAATTGTTTGTAGTTCCTGGTAAACCGCCTACCAATATTTCCTGGACATCTCCTAACCCATACACGATTAACCTGGAATGGACTCCATCACCTTCACAGCAATGTGGATATTATATTTTTTACAAGCTCAACGATTCTCTTACCCCACACAACAATATGTCCATCAACTCTTCAAGCACTCAATCAGTCATTCACGAACTACGACCATTTTCATATTACTGTATTTGGATCCAGTCTATCACGGCCAGAGGTCTTGGACTAATGAGTGACGTCATACTCGCCAGGTCGTTGGAACAAAGTATGTATTAACTTACGATAATTCGCATCATTTAGTTTCTATCTAAGCTCATCACAACTGAGTAGGTGGGCTTGGCGTGATGCTTGTTTGGTGATAGGTGCCTAGCTTGGACGACTATGTAGCCATGACAACCTTGTCACGTGCATAATTACTGCATAACCGGCTGAGAAGACATTGACCGTTTCGTGCCTTACCGCATGCTGTATCTTAAACCTTTACCTTGGGCATAATGTTCTCCCATTTCGGTGCACGTGTCATTCTCTTGAGAATAAGATTCTTTGTTTGAGTTGTATCCATATTCATGTGTCTTCTCATGCGCAACCGTTAAGCAAAGAAATTATACTCTAGGGAATGACGTGTGGTCTGAAATGGGAAAAATTAAGCCCAAGGTAAAAAGATATTCATTTTCAAACGATAAACTGGTATAAACTACACCACAAAAATATAATATTGATACTGATTTGACGTCTGTTCACAGCCACATCTATCAACCTATCATTCCTCTTGCTCAACCACACTTGGAACATGAACATGTCCAATCCTAATGATGCGGAACATAAAAGACTTCGACATTTAGTCCAAACTCAAGTAAGTTAATTGAAATTTGTTTTACGAATTATGTGATATTGTGTGTCCTCCAAGATGGCGGCGACGTCCTTAACAAGTACAATCCCCCTAATTGATAATGTTCAATGTTTAGCTAAATTTTACTTAGGAGTAATGTTGAAGGTTTACGACTAGAGTGGCAGTGTGTCCTCCAAGATGGCTACTACATCCTTGGAAAGCAAAATCCCCCTTGACAATTATTCTCAAAGTCTTTTGAAAGTTTACGCAAACGTTGAACTGGTTTATACAACTAGTCTGTTAGTTTGACCCAAATATGACGGCCACACCTCTATTTTTATCATTCTCTAAGGAATGATTAGAAATCACCTATTACTACTGACGTACATCGTGTTTTTACTGTATTACTTTTCTCTCTGTTTTAGCTTGAGTTGTTATACACCAATAACTCTCAGTTCAGAGAAGTCAACTATTGTGTCTTCAGGTAAGAAAAAAATGCACATCTTTTAGAAAATGCGAACGATCATTCACTCAGAACTCACTCAGCGATTGAGTTATACAAAACCAGCAAAGATGGATCCCAAAGTTTCTTGACCAAGGCTGGTGGGAAAAGAGTGACTTTTTAAAAATAGTCTAACATTTCTTGATATTTGCTGGGACCCTTAACATATGCTCGAACGTTGTTGAAGTACAAAGGGATTGATGATGTATTCTCATTTCTCCCTAGAAACGTCAGTGACGAAGTCATTGCAGACTTATCAATAACGTTTGGTCAGAATGTTAGCATGAGTCATTTCTCTGTTCTGTACGATGCTTTGTACATCAAGAGACGAATTGGTGACGTACATGTCAGAACTATCAACGATACAAGTATGTTACACTCACGATTATCAATATTAGTTAATCATTATGAAGATTTTTTTGGTCATCCTAGATCAACTTTTTTTTACCACCACTTGCCAAGATTCAATACACGTTGTTTTAAGTACAGTAATTTATCAAAAGGCTACCTTTTTCCATTCCCATAGTTCCTGGCAAGCCACCAAAAGACCTCACTGCCACCCCCACGGGAACAACTAGTATCTACGTCACGTGGTCAACACATCATCAAACCCTACCTCGTGAATGGCTGCTCTTCTACGACTTAGTAGACTCCCACAGTACCACATTACTCAATTTTACTAAATCTGTCGATCAACGAGCCAATCAAACGTCATTGGATGAACTGGAGAAATTTGCATATTACGTCATATGGATTAGAGGTGTCACTCAGTGGGGTCTTGGGATACCTAGCGAAAAGGTTATCGTAAGGACCCTAGAAGAAGGTAAGAAAGGCAGGAGCTTCATACTGTCCACTGAATATATTTTCCCATACGAATCCAAATAAAATGTTTGATTTTATGTTTAATGCCATTTTACTACATTCTAGTTTATACCGTTTGTCTTCTTGCCAATTATCCATGTATTCTTTAAATTTCTGGAGTTCATTTTGACACAACCGCATCACTCATTTGATGGGACTGAATCACCCTGACGTTACCTATATTAGTGCAAAATAGCCTAGAGCGAAAACACTAGAACCATGAAACAAAATCAAATTGTTAGTGTGTAATAGTTCTTATTTAGCGACTATTAGTTACTATAAAAGACAAGTAAAGTTGTAATGAGGTATTATTTTCTTTTGTATTTGTTGTTTCTGGTTGAGTGATATTGACTAAATAGTCACTAAACAAAAACTATTAGTTAGTAACTATTTTGTTTTTATTTCATGGTTCTAGTGTTTTCGCTCTATTGTTTTAGAATGTAATACACTCGCCTCTTACCTCCTTGGGTTTGATTCCTGGACACAGCATCGCATGTGAGCAGAGGTCGTTAGGTTTCTCCCTTGATTCAAGGGTTTGTCTCCGGGTTCTCCCGTTTCCTTCCTCCGCAAAAACACTACTAAATCCCAATTCGATCTGTGAGTTAGCCATGCCCTGACTTAGATCAGCCCAGAGGTTGTTTCAGGGCATCGAAAAAATTGGAAGATTTATAAAAAAGGGTCATTTTTCTAATTTCCCCTTCGTTTTTTATTCAATACGTCATTAATTCGACTCGCGCATTAATTATTACTTAGTATTCTTAGTAGTCTTAACAGATAGGTTGTCACAGTAATTAGAATAAGGACATCGGCTACACCGAAACTAAAACCGCGTTTTGAGTGGGTGACATGTGGGAGGTTTTAGATTTGCAAGCAGGTTACAATTTGTTTTAGAAAAGAATGCCATTAATTTATTTTCAAAATAATAGCAGATTTTTTAGGTTAGGATAAAGATTTTAGAATTTTGACACCTCTCATTTTCAATTCCAATTGTGGATTTACTCAGAAAAAAAAGCCACATTTTCATATCATATTTTTAGAAATATGTTTCAACAGCAGAGTTTAATTACAATCTTAGTACAGAAATGTTTTCCCCTCGTAATTACAACTTCACATTAATAATGAATTTTGGCTTTATTGTGATGTCCCTAGCCCTTAAACCGCCAGCCCTATTGCTTTGACAACCTTCAATACTCATGTACATATTTTATAGTTGTTGAAAAATATCCATCTTCAGATATTATTATATGAAGTATTCTGGGGGGAAAATGAATAAAAGCCCATCTGGTTTTCTAGTTTTTAAAAAAGTTTAACCTATTCTTTTTCTAGACATGAGTCTCTAAACTCTAAAACCGTAAACTTGAATTGTTTTCTAAGTGTCACGAATCATCACCAGTTCTTAAAATAACCACCACTTACCATATTAGCGCGTATTCTTTCGGGTTCCTATGATACTAGACTTAGTTCCAAGTATTCAAAGCCTGTATTATTATACGATGCCAACCTGACGGGATTTGGAAATTACCGTTGAATATCACTTAACCAATGTCGATGGCTAGTTTCTATCGTGGCTTTTATTTTTAAGTTTAAAAGTGTATGTCATAAGGATAGTAGAATTGTGCAAGATATCCTTTCACGTGACATACCGGGCTATAATCTAAAGATATGTCTAGCTTCAATATAGCACCTGTATCACTTGTATTATTACTATAACCATGCTTATATCTGGATTGGTTCTGATATTAGTCGTAGATGTACATGTGGAGATTCTGGTGCTTAAAAACTTGACTGGGAATCAGAACAATTCACTGCCTGATGGACATAACTTGTCTGCGATAGCACAAGATATTCAGCATAAAGTGAGTACATGTAAAGAACACTTTACCCTTTATACGTGCATTTATTTACTCCAATACTGGCATTAAATTGCTTCTCGTTTTGTTATCTTTCTCTTGTACACCTATTTCAAAAAAGGTTGTCGCAGCTTAAAGCAACAAGCAACAACACAAGACGGCAAAGAACATCTGTATTTTACTCCTTATTTATCATTTAGACGAGATTATTTTAGTCGTTTTGTAATGGTAAGCTGCAACTGTTTCGATTTTTGATGTGTTGTTTCGAATCTTCAGCAGTGTTTGCAGGTAGTCTTGGCTGGTTGTCTGTCGCTTGTTGCTTTCGGCTGTGACAACCGTTATTGAAATAGTTGTACAATAAAAACCTTCAGGGATTACTAGATGACAAATTGGGACACAAGCTTGACTTTTTTTCGGAAAATAAACTTACATTTCTCTCACTGGATCATTATATACGTCGTATAATCAAATCCACTGCATTAGATACGTTAAACAATATAAAGTAGTGAACACATGTGGTTTTATTATCCTTTAATTTGCTATTACTAGTAACTTTTAATCCTTTATCGTTCACTTATCCGCTTCTGTTTTTATGACTTATATTATATGTGAAGAATTCTCGTAGGAAGTCGAATAAAACTGACATGAAATGCTTGTTCTGCGAATATGGTTAAACACTGAATCCGTATCAACTAAGGAGTTCCCTCGGGCTAAACCTTTTATCTTCATTGTACTCGAAAAACGTTTAATTTACATGATGAAAACAGGAGTTTTGATGAAGATAGCACATAACAATATAATAAACAATACAAAGTAAAGAAAATTAACCAAACTGAGTTGTCAATGAGTTTTTAAAAGACGCAAAATTTGATTTCTTGGAACGTCAAAGAAGATAATTTATGCTGATAATTTTCCTAATTTGTCTTACGACACCTCTGCATTCCATTCTCCCTACAGAAATCCCTGATTTGTTGAAATTATCTTTTTTAGAAAATCGATTTACAAAAACCTCATCCATCTCAAAAAAGATGTCATAGTAATCTCTAAAAGTCTTGTTTAGACGTCATTTAACTTTGTGGGTGCTAAGTAGTATTAAATTATTATTATGTTATTAAAACTAAATACTGTTTTAGGTTGGTTATTTGTATGTAAATGATTCAAGACTTCGAGAAGTTAACTGCGTGGTCAGGTATTTGATATTCTAGTACTTAGTACTTTAGAGATGGTTATTTTTATCTATCTGTAGGTTGACTTAAACAAGGTTGACTTGAACAAGGTTGACTTAAACAAGGTTGACTTAAACAAGGTTGACTTGAACAAGGTTGACTTGAACAAGGTTGACTTGAACAAGGTTGACTTGAACAAGGTTGACTTGAACAAGGTTGACTTGAACAAGATTGACTTGAACAAGGTTGACTTGAACAAGGTTGACTTGAACAAGGTTGACTTGAACAAGGTTGACTTGAACAAGGTTGACTTGAACAAGGTTGACTTGAACAAGGTTGACTTGAACAAGGTTGACTTGAACAAGGCTGACTTGAACAAGGTTGACTTGAACAAGGTTGACTTGAACAAGATTGACTTGAACAAGGTTGACTTGAACAAGGTTGACTTGAACAAGGTTGACTTGAACAAGGTTGACTTGAACAAGGTTGACTTGAACAAGGTTGACTTGAACAAGGTTGACTTAAACAAGGTGGACTTGAACAAGGTTGACTTGAACAAGGTAACGCAAACACGCACAACATTACCAATAATTATCCAATACTTCTTTTATACTACTTGTTCCCTAGAAACTCCAGTGATGTGGTCATAGCCGACTTATCAATAACGTTTGGTCAGAATGTCAGTATGAGTCATTTCTCTGTTCTGTACGATGCTTTGTACATCAAGAGACGAATCGGTGACGTACATGTCAGAACTATCAACGATACAAGTATGTAAAGTTTGGAATTTTATGACGATTTCTTAGGATTTCGCTTTTTGCTTTTATTCCCTACTTTTGGTAAAGATACGTTAGAGCAGTACTGTGACCACACCGTATTTTACGAAGCCGTAATCACGCCTTGTGATTGGGTGATTACTGAAAAACAATGGCAATCCATTACAAAGTTAAGCATGTTGTGCCGTGTACGTGCTTAAGGCAGTACCGTGTATGTTTCCCACCCTATTCTCAAAGGGGGGCTACGTCCATAAAAGAAAACCGCTTTGTTTTTGTGCACATGTCAACTTAGCGAGGAGCACTTCAAACGAGACTAATACGATATAAAAGTTGTTTTATTTCAATCATTATGATCACCCATTTAGAAAGAACCACATTTTGCCATACTGCGTTTTTAATATGACGACCATGGCTAAATTTATTTCCCTTCCCATAGTTCCTGGTAAACCACCAAAAGACCTCACTGCCACCCCCACGGGAACAACTAGCATCTACGTCACGTGGTCAACACATCATCAAACCCTACCTCGTGAATGGCTACTGTTTTACAGCTTAAAAGACTCCCACAATACAACAGTACTTAATTTTACCAAATCTGTCCATCAACGAGCCAATCAAACGTCATTGGATGAACTGGAAAAATTTGCATATTACGTCATATGGATTAGAGGTGTCACTCAGTGGGGTCTTGGGATACCGAGTCAAAAGATTGTTTCAAGGACCCTAGAAGAAGGTAAGGAAATCACGTGATAGATGTCACGTGTGTATTAGTATATCACGTGATAAGGGGTGTCACTCAGTGGGGTCTTGGGATACCGAGTCAAAAGATTGTTTCAAGGACCCTAGAAGAAGGTAAGGAAATCACATGATTGATGTCACGTGTGTATTAGTATATCACGTGATAAGGGGTGTCACTCAATGGGGTCTTGGGATACCGAGTCAAAAGATTGTTTCAAGGACCCTAGAAGAAGGTAAGGAAATCAAAAGATAGATGTCACGTGTGTATTAGTATATCACGTGATAAGGGGTGTCACTCAGTGGGGTCTTGGGATACCGAGTCAAAAGATTGTTGCAAGGACCCTAGAAGAAGGTAAGGAAATCACATGATTGATGTCACGTGTGTATTAGTATATCACGTGATAAGGGGTGTCACTCAATGGGGTCTTGGGATACCGAGTCAAAAGATTGTTTCAAGGACCCTAGAAGAAGGTAAGGAAATCAAAAGATAGATGTCACGTGTGTATTAGTATATCACGTGATAAGGGGTGTCACTCAGTGGGGTCTTGGGATACCGAGTCAAAAGATTGTTGCAAGGACCCTAGAAGAAGGTAAGGAAATCAAAAGATAGATGTCACGTGTGTATTAGTATATCACGTGATAAGGGGTGTCACTCAATGGGGTCTTGGGATACCGAGTCAAAAGATTGTTTCAAGGACCTTAATCAAGAGGCCTTCATTTCTTGGGTTCATCCCAAAATGATAGTGCTATTCTCAAATCTGGTATAGTAAGTAATGTTTTACATATTTTAATGTTTTTTCCTTTGTTTTAGTTTTACCAGTGAATATAACTTTAGTACTCTTCAATGTACCATGGGATTCAACACTTCTCAATTCGAGTTCTGTATACTATCAGAATACAACGGAAAAGATACGATATAATGTAAGAACCCATAAACTGATAGTGCATTTTCAGGATGAATTTTGTGAATGTGACATGGCAAATTAATTGTTTAACTGGCAGTCAAATAGCTTGAATTCAAGAGCTCGGTCCCCTGTTCTACTGGCTTGTATAATCTTTTTCTCTTGTTACAGATCCGCCTGCTTTATGGTAACGACACGCACCTGAAAGATGACATATACATTCAATTCAGGTAACTCATAAGAATATAGAAACTTGTCTCCATTTTTTTCCGCTGGAATTTCAGTGAATTGAAGTTGGAACTACTGGGCCAAGTGACTCTCCAGCTCTTCTCTTACTTCTACTATATTGTTTTTTTATTATTCTTAGAAATGAGAGCAATGTCAATATGACTGTTGATATCAGTATGGTATTCAGCCAGTCAGCCAAAGCACAAGATTTGAATATGCTGTACGATGCAATATACAGAAAACAAAGAATACACGAGTTAGACGTAAAGCCAGTTACAGATAATAGTAAGTCCAGCTTCGGCACATCTAATATGAGCGTGATAAACTGTGGTAATATATATTTGTTAAACCAGTTTCATAGTATCATTGCATGTCATGGTATGATTTCACCTTCATGCCGCAGAGTAGACCTTTTTGCTCTATCACTATTTTCGACTTCGTGCGCTTCCAAAACAAAGATTGTACGGAATTTGAACATCTTTAGAATTTGAACAAAAGATGCTTGTATTTCATTGTTGTAATTGACAATGAGTCGGGCCATACCAATGAACAACACTTACGGTTGTTGAAATTATGACCTGACTACAACTATTGTTCAACAACAATGAAATACGAGCATCTTTTGTTCAAATTCTAAAGATGTTGAAATTTCGTGCAATCTTTGATGCACCTATTGTTCTGAAAGCGCACGAAGTCGAAAATAGTGATAGAGCAAAAAGGTCTAGTGAAATTTGTACACAATTGAACAGCGCAAACTATTCACTTCGTGCCATATGTGTCACCTTGCATGAACAATAAAATAAGCCAGTTCACAGTTTAAGAATCGTTATCAGTGCGCATGCGATTTTATCCCGAATTTCTCACCTTCTTTTGTTTAAACCTTCTTTTGTTTAAACCTTCTTTTGTTTTTGATTAATTGTGTGAATTGGCTTATTACCTGTGACCATTTCAGCAATGGCCAAGTAATGCAAAATCAAAACAAAACTGGCGGGTTATTTTCTTTCCCGTTTTTATTCGTGTTCGCTGTTTTCTAGTTCCAGGCAAACCCCCAGATAACGTGACTTCTTGGCCAAACAGCACAACGAGTATCCTTCTTAACTGGAACCCAGTTTCCACAAGCAGAGGACTCGAAATACTTGGTTTTAGAATATTCTACAGATTGACCTCAAGTAGCAATAACATGTCCTCACTCGAGACCGAAGCAAACACAACATCGTTTCTAGTACGAAATCTTGAAAAATTCCGTGAATATACATTCTGGGTGAGATCTGTGACAAGAATTGGTACTGGAAGTCTAAGTAGCCCTTCATCTGCAAGAACGCTAGAAGAACGTAAGTTATATTGAATCTGATTTCAAACTTTTCTTTAGCATTGTTTACTGAAACAAAATGGCGGATATTTATCCTTGCTGTTGGACATTCAAATCGAGTACCACACATCCACGATGGGGGGGGGGGGGGGGGGTTCTTTTAAAAGCTACGGACACATGGTGCAACATTGCGCGCAATGTTACAGGCAACCGATGTTGCGAGCAATGTTTCACGTCACCATTTTTTGCACGCAATGTTGCTGAGGTAGAGAACGATCTTACTTCAGCAACATTGCAGCCTGCAACTTTGCGCTTTTATGTTTGGATTTGCCGTCTCTTTCCATGCATTGATGAGAACTAACAGCGTATATTTTTTTACAGTTCAACCAATCAACCTTGAGTTACGTTTTCCACGGTTAACGTGGAATCAAAATCTGTCGTTACCTGGTAGTGAGCAGTTCAAGAGCTTATCAAAGATAATTAAGCAAAACGTGAGTAATTTGTTTTGATAGGTTTGTTAGTTAGATGATGAAGAGATGGATAGATGGATGGATAGAGGGGAGGGTAGATGGGTGGATGGGTGGATGGGTGGATGGATGGATGGATGGATGGGATAAGTGGATGAATGGATGGATGAATGGATAAATGGATGGATGGAATTGGGTGGATGCGTAAGTGGATGTATGTATGAATGGATGCGATAGATAAATGGATGGATTGATGGAATTGTTTGGATGGGATGAATGGATGGATGGATGGAATTGGGTGGATGGGATGAATGGATGGATGGATGGAATTGGGTTGATGGGATGAATGGATGAATGGATGTATGGAATTGGGTGGATGGGATGAATGGATGGATGGAATTGGGTGGATGGGATGAATGGATGGATGGATGGAATTGGGTGGATGGGATGAATGGATGAATGGATGGATGGAATTGGGTAGATGGACGGACGGATGGAAAATATGTAAATATTCTTGTATAGTCATATTTTTGCACTTCGTCCTTACGTCCTTTTTCTCCACTTTAATACAGGTGTTAAGTTTATACGGAGACAACGAGACTCAACTAAGAGATGTTATCTGTAACCGATTTACGTGAGTGAGTTGCTTTCCAAATCCTTCTAAACATAAGAACCGATATTTATACAACTGGTTTATACAATTTCTGTAAATGTTCTTCCAGGAATGGCAGCGTGGTTGCAGACATTACTATAGTATACGGACAGCATGTCAGTATGGAGCACTTTGCCAAGCTTTACACAGCTCTGTATGTTGATGGTAATCTCTACAACCTTACTACACAACCTTTGAGTGATACTGGTACGCAATGTTATCGATTTTTATGTGCTCAATACCGATTACAAATGTTTCATTTATCATATATTTTATATCACGTAAGGCATGGCAGGAAATTGTCACGTGACTACACCCATATTGGGAAATGATCACGTGATTAGTTATTCTCTCTTTGTTATTTGATTTGTTTGTACAGACGCAACAAGTAATTATACAAACCAAGTAAATTCTAAAAACATATTTCAGTTCCAGGGAAGCCTCCAGTGAATTTGACCGCGAAGGTCCTGAGTTCCACTTCAATCCAAGTCGCGTGGTCCTGCTCAGATTGTGAAAACACAAACAACACCATAGCGTTTCTAGTCAGTTACAGAGCAAATGACAATAGGACAAATGTGACGCAAGGCATTGTGGTTAATTCTACGGATCGTCACGTGATCATCACTGGACTCAGGAAATTTACGTCATACATGGTTTGGGTCACGAGTGTGACCAGAAGAGGGAATGGAATAGCTTCTGATATAGTTTACAATACTACCCTAGAGGATGGTGAGTTAATAATCGGTATATAGATAGACCCTCTTTCACGTGACGTCAAAGCAGCTCAAGTTGGAGGGCAAAACGAAAGAATTTCAATCTCCTGAGAATTGGAACCTATTGTTTTGTCCTCCAAATTGAGCAGTATTCCGACGTGTTGCAAGGGATGTATATGAATGGCATATTAAAAAAGGACCTAGAAAGGTTGCAGGAAGATTTCCTTTGGTGGTCCATTTGGAAGTTCCCCCGTCCTCTTCCGGTTGAACTCGATTCAAAAGGGAATAGCCGTTATACAACAATGTCTGTCCTCTAGCTCCTCATTTAGAATTGCGATGGTTATCCCTTTATAACAGTTCTTTAAACTCATCCAAAAGCTACGCTAACCAACATGGCGGCTAAGAGCACACTTAGACTACAGAAAGTTTATTTTAGCAATATACTGATGTCATGTTATTCTCTTTCCCTTTCAGCTCCAAGTAAAGCCCCAACAAATGTCCTTGCTTATAATACAAGCAGTACGGCAGTTGTAGTAGCCTGGGGAAAGGTTCCTACTGGCTACGTCCACGGCATCCTACAAGGATACGTCATTGAATACAAACAGAAACACAACTCCAGTGACCAATGGAAAAATGTAACTGTAAACAACGCTACTACTACAGAACTAACTGGGCTGCAAAAATATACCATATACCTGGTACGAGTGATGGCGTTCACGCGTGTGGGGACTGGACCAGCTGCTAATGTAACTGTATCAACAGACGAAGATGGTAAGAATGGAACTTGTAGAGTATAGTAAAACTAGTAGTAGGAATGTCTTTCTCTGCGTTCAAATCGATCAGTTAATTTGTCTGTATCAAGGGCTGATTCAGGAATCTGAGAAAAGGGGGAGCGGCGTTGACATTGACGTTGACAAGTATGCAAAACCAAACCAGGGAAGGTCCAGAGGTATCTTTCCATTTCCCAATATATTCTCAGTCTTCTTCTTTAACTATTAACCATTTTGAGTTCTAAAATTCACATTTTGCTTCATCTAGTTCCCAGTTCACCCCCAACAAACATCCAAGCAGTCAACACGAGTTCGACAAGCATACGTGTGGCCTGGGCCCCAGTTCCGTCTGGCTTTGCGCACGGCGTTGTCCTTGGTTACCATATACTTTACCGAAGATCTAATGACTCAAATACATCACACGTGATCGAAACTACACATGCGTATAACTTCACTTATGTACTGCGCATGCTCAATAAATATACGGTGTACAAGATTCAAATGATGGCTTTTACCAAGAAAGGAAACGGGAGCGTGTCGGACGAGATTTCCGTCTACACAGATGAAGACAGTATGTACTATTCTTCATTTTTAACTATAATAGACATTTTAAAAATAACTGTTATATATCTCGCTTTCTGATTGGTTGATGGCCCGTGCATTATGAGAGCACACAGCACGCGCGCGCATTTGTATTTTATCTTAAAAGATAATGTCGAGAAGCACTCCAATGCACGCTGTGCTGTGCTTATTCTAACACTTCTCTCGTATTCCGCCATTCCCCGCGTGCTTTATAACTGCACATCGAGCACGCGCGCGCGTTTTCTATTTCTTCAAGTAGAGGACCAGAAATCAATATTAATACTAATATATTGACATGCACATTGATCGCTAAATGGTAATGATTTTTTGAAGTTCATGTTAATTGGGTATAGGTGGGCACAGTGTTTATAAACATTGGCATTGCATGTAATGTTTGTGTTCTAAGCATATTTACAATACGTTTTTCGTGGTATGTAATGAAAAAACATTGACAGCAGTTACTAACAACATTCATCCAACATGGCGGCTATGACGTCAATTGAACACTAAGTTGATGGTGTGTTTTCATTTTGTCCTAGCGCCCGGTCTTCCTCCTCCAAATGTGGCATCCTACAACACGAGTTCAACATCACTCAACGTCACCTGGGGTCAAATACCAAGATATTATATCCACGGTATATTGAGAGGGTACCGTGTGTTATTCAGAGAGTCTCGTGATGGCAGTGGTAGCTATAGCAACGCCACGACGCTGGCCAACAATTACGAGATCACAGGACTCAAGAAGTTTACTCATTATTCAGTGAAGGTGCTGGGATTCACTGTTAAAGGCGATGGTGTGGCATCTGATTTGATGAATGTCACCACTGATGAAGATGGTAAGTTTTTATAGATCTATAGATCCCTTAAAGCACGTTGGAATGCAGCTAAATTTGGAGGACAAAAACAACAGGTTCCAATTATCAGGAGATTGAAATTCTTTAGTTTTGAGCTGTTGTGACGTCACGTGAAAGGTCTCTGTCAAAGAGAAAAGAGAATATACCACCTGAAAGAATGATGAATTATTGCGCAACATGAATTGGCTGGATCTTGAATACCTAAATTCATTCCATAATGCACTGTGAACATCAAACTCCTCCCGTTAGCTTTAAACTTCGTAGGACAATCCTCCGTTACCCCTTATATACCCCGCCTTGCAGCACGTCAGAATGCAGCCCAATTTGGAGGGCAAAACAATAGGTTCCAATTCTCAGGAGAATAGAATTCTTTTGTTTTCCCCTCCAAAATGTGCTGCTCTGACGTCACGTGCAAGGGGTCTATTACCCCATTATACAAATACTACCAGAGTTCTTTTGTCCCATTCAAATGGTTTTCAACTCTTTTGGGAGTCGCACAATAATGCGATAATAATTCTGGTCTTCGAGTCCAGATATTCAAGGCTAATAAATTCTTAACTTCTCCATAGTACCAAGTCGTTCACCTCTGAAAGTTACTGGCCATAACACCAGTTCTACAAGTTTACTTGTGATGTGGGATCAAGTCCCTCACGGATATTTACATGGAATTCTGCGAGGTTACAAAGTACTCTATAAAATAGACAACGATGGTACATCAAATTACACGTATGTGCTGAAACTGAACACCACCCGTCTAGCTATGCTGTCCAACCTACAGAAGTTTACTGTTTATAGAATAACTGTGTTGGCATTTACTGTGAAAGGAGATGGACCAATGGCGACGAATATCACGGTCACTACCGACGAAGACAGTAAGATATCCGTGTTTTAATATCTGTCAAATATTCTTGGTTTGCAGTCATTCCCAAGGGAGTAAAATAATAAAAGCCATGGTCGTCATGTTGGAAGATATAACAAAAGAATTAATTGAAAAATATTTTATCAAATTCTTCCAACATGGCGGCTATGACGTCATGTGCAAACGAAGAATTTACCAATTAAATGCAAATACAAATTTTGATGTTTTGGCTACAGCAAATAGCTTCGCAAAAATCCCCCAAAAAGCGGTTTAAGCGTGCGAATTAACAAACCATTCAATGAAAACATTACGGCTCGAGAGACTAAACTCTGTCCAATAATTACCCTGGTCAGAAAACGAGTTGGAGGTTTGCCTCGTTTGACTCAGTCCCCGTGCGACAGATCCAGTCTCTCCCTCCCTTTGCGCATTTTGCTTCTGTAAAAACATGAAGTGTTTATTTTAAAATTAGTTCCCAGCCTTTCTCCAACAAACCTGACAGCCCATAACTTAACCTCCAAGTCACTCATGATAAACTGGGGTCCAGTCCCAGATGGACAACTCCACGGTATTCTGCGCGGTTACCGAGTACTATTCAAGATGGCTGCCAACACAAGCAGTAACTTTACCAGCCTGACAGCTTATATGCCAATGGAAAGCCTTACAATTTCTTCCTTGAAGAAATTTACTGTCTATCTAGTGAAGGTGTTGGCATTTACAGTCAAGGGAGATGGACCAACAACGAGAAATATTTCAGTCAGTACTGATGAAGATGGTAAGGAAAGCAACTTAATATTCAAACAATCTCACCAAAACTAGGAAGCCCTGATAATTTATTGAGTGAGTGCGCACGCGTTGTGGTGATGTGGGAGGTTTGTACAGATTTGAGGAGGCAGCGATTTTTTTGCGCGCGCGCAAAACTGGAGAAGGGCGAGTATCAAAATTCAAAAATATTTCTTAACGAAATACTCGGTAGTGAGGAGGGCAATTAATGTTACACCTATACATATTCTACAAAATGGAGGACCAACAAATAGAATCATTAGGTTTGTATGGAAACAATTAGATGAAAAATAGGAGCCTTAGGGAGTGGATGGTTGGAAAGTTATGAGCAATACTCACTCGTTGATATGGTTTACATATTCCAGACCACGTGTCATTCTCTAGAGAATACTAGAGAATAAGATTCTTTGTTTGAGTTGTATCCATATTTATGTTTCTTCTCATGCACAACCGTTCAACAAAGAAACGATGCTCTAGGGAATGACACATGGTCTGAAATGGAAAAACAATACACATCACAACGAATTAGGTATATTAATATCTTCATCATTTTGTTCATTTTTCCATTACATTTTGGCGAATATAGTACCCAGTCTGCCTCCACAAAACCTTCAGTCTTACAACACGAGCTCAACAACGCTAAACGTCACGTGGTCTGATATCCCAGAATGCTGTGTGCACGGTATCCTCCTTGGGTATCGTGTGCGTTACAGCGTCCATAGACGTCGTAGTGATAGAAGTGTCGACAACAACCGAATAAAAACTGTGCCATCTCCTACTTTACAACATGTGCAACTGACTGGGCTCGAGAAATTCGCGGAGTACAAAGTGCAAGTATTGGGGTATACACGAATCGGGGATGGCTTTGCGTCTCCGCCCTTTGAGGTCACGACAGACGAAGATAGTACGTACAGTAGTATGCTATAATAACGCAATATATAATAGATTCCTATACATCCATAGCAGATGACACGGTCACGGTACAGCGAGCGGGATGCAGTGATTGTCCAATCAAATTACGCGCCGTACTGTCTACATGTCTTTATCCGATTTTCACAGATAACTCAATGAAAGTTCTTATACCATGAGAAAATGGATGCTGAAATTTTGCATTCCTTTCGTTTAGCCTTGCGTTACCATAATCACCTAGTAATTATATTTCTAAGTATGCAAGCATGACATTATAATGCGTGACACGTCAAAGTATTGCGTTATGCCTAGAAGTACTCAGCAGAAGAGTGTAGCCAGAATAGCACAAAGCTATATTGATCTGACATAGTTATTTCTACTTCCTTAAGGCGGAGCACTGGCAGGGCAGTGTTCGTATAACTATGAAAAGATAGTATTTATTGGGTAGGGGATATACATTCCATTACCTTATCCTCTATTAACGTTTTGCCATCAATATTTCTAGGGCCAAGCAGGTCTCCGGATAATTTACGTGCTCATAACACAAGCTCTACGAGTCTGCTAGTTTCCTGGGGGAAGGTACGTCATGGATACGTACACGGAATTTTGCTTGGATATCGGCTACAGTACAAGACAACATCAAAGTTACAGTATGTAACGCTAGTCATGGGCCGTGTCAGTTCTCAGACTTTGCTGAAAGGGCTGATGAAGTATACCGATTATGAAATCAGGATATCTGCTTTTACACGTATTGGTGACGGGCCAAATTCTCACACAATTACCGTCAGGACAGACGAGGATGGTGAGTCTTAATATATTCAAGACATAGACCGCCTTCCCAAAGTTCTTTCTTTCTAGCGCTCCGCCACACTAACGTAGAAGGCTTCTCGCCCTTCGCACTCGCTTGTTTTTCCAGTTAGATAGCGAGCGCGACTTTGCGCAAATCTATTTCAAACCCGCCCTATAAGTGGCAGTGGTGATAATTGATTGTTTTTATGATATGCCATTTCCATTTTTCAGCATGCGCGGTGCGTTTTTTACTCGTGTTGCCGCACGCTGTTTGTATTACACGACGCATGTCTTAACAGAAGACAGATCAGATTGAACCCCAAAGTCATTTTTTTCGATAATCTCTAATCACTGATTTACCTTTGTGTTTAGTACCAAGTGAAACCCCACAAAATACTCGTCCAGTAAATAAAGCCAGTTCAACCACGATTCCTGTAAAGTGGTCACACATACCTCAACAATACGTCCATGGCATTCTGCGAGGATACAATATCTATTACAAACTCGTTAGATTAGCTGACAAACCGGTTAGTGGGGCCCCGTACGAGCGCGTTACAGTAAGAGCAAACGAAACGACTGTTACATTAAAGAATTTAGAGAGCTTCGCTGTTTATGAGATCAGTATCGCTGGATTCACTTCAAAAGGTGATGGCAAACGGGCAACATTTAAAGGAGGTAAGCATGAGAATATAAAGATATACCCCCTCTATAATCAGGTAATCTCATCAGTTCTGAGATAGCGAACATGGTGCATTGTGGTATACCTTGGGTACAAACATTTGTTCATCATGCCTCATATCGTCTTATTTGTACCAAAGCTTGACCATACGATGCATTCTATTTATCGATAATAATAATAATAATCTTTATTGCACAAAATAATTAAAAAATATGCTCCAGGAAAACTCTCTCACATTGGTGATTTTCAGAGAGGTCCTGGAATTAACTTAAAATGAAATAAACGGAAAAAAAGGACAATACATTAAAATAGAATATAAAACTGAGCATAAATATTAAAAATAAATTAGGCTAATGTATATAAAGCTAAAAATTATAAAATATATTGTAAAAAGAATACGAGACCGAGTAAAATCAATAATTATTTGACTTGTGTTTTCATGTTTCCATTTCTTGAGCCTAATAATACATTTTACTCGGTATCAAGATAAAAATATGTTTATTTTTGTTGCCATAGTAACTTGCACGTGCCATCCATATATGTCCACTAATTGGTTCGTACATCCTCCATACGTCAGAAAGCAAGTTGCGACCAACGATAGTAGATATAAATTTAACGGAATAGTGACGCCCATTGGAGGCATCTTCCCGCCAATACTACTGTCCGCTGTGAAGACATGCTGCGGGACATGCCTCGCGGGAAGCGGGTCATCATCGATGGACTTCAAGTATGACGGACACGGTAACAAGGCTCAGAAGGCTGGTCTCCACGATGTCAAGGACAAAATTGATGGGAAATCCTTTATCAGCTTTCCAATAGGAGGAACCAAGGATCAAGACAAGTACGTCGGGGTTGGCGGAGAGTATGAGTTTGTATCTATTATGGATATGCCTGGTGCTGCATTCTTAGTAGCTGACAGAAGAGATATTCATCGTGAAGTGCTTAATGCTATCCTTGGCTGCTGGCCCACGGTCATATTTGTCTTTATTGTGGCGTATCTAGCTGGAGCTGCCATCTGGCTTATAGTAAGTATCCTGCGAATCCTTCCCTCCCCCCCTCCGGTCCCATCCTATCCACGTGCGTTCTCTATATTGAAACGTTGCTTGAGCTTTGACAAGATAAACGAACACCATAAATTCTCTGCACGACTGAAAGAGTTAACATCGTAACATCTTTCAGTTTTGATAGCTAAAAAAAATCTTCTAAACGATAAAAGCTTCAGCTTAAACTTTTTGCACTATCTGCATTATCCATTGATAATAATAATGAGAATTAACAGTGGAATCCACAGAATGGCACTTACTCCACTGCATTCCAATTGGAATTATTATAACGCTACCTTTACTCTTTCTTGTCATACGTTTCCGGTGCAGGATCCCGACTGAATATTTCCTTAAAAGTTTTGTAGAACTACTTTATACTTGTGAAATTTGTGTGCATTCCTGCCATTATGGGACAAAGTTCACTAGGTCTAATGGCTTGCTGATGACAGGTCATTACTGCTATTTTCATAAACATGCGAACTCGGTAGCTGCGAGCTGTACGCTGAAATTTGGTTTATCGCTTCCATCAATCAAAAATAATCAGTCGGTACCTTTTATATTTATGATTGGCGGCAGTGAAAAACCAAATTCCAGCGAGCAACTCGCAATCACAGAGTCCGCATATTTATGAAAATTACAGTTAGTGGAAAGGATTTGAGTAACTTAATTTACTGTATTTATAGTATATCATAAATAAAAAGATACCTTGCTTTCTTACAGGATGTACACTATAACCCTCAGCATTTTCCAAGATCGTTCATTCATGGGACTATTGAAGGATTCTGGTGGGCCTTCATCACCATGACAACTGTAGGGTGAGTTTCAGTGCATCCGTAATGTTACATATAGGGGGTGCTCTTATAGGGGCAGTGTCCCATATACGGTTCTTCAAATAGGAGAAGTGGTCCAAATAAGGCAGTGTCCCAAAGGGTGTTCAGAAAGGGGCAGCATTTGCAGTGCTACATGTAGAGGCAGTGCTACATATAGAGGCGGTGCTACATATAGAGGCAGTGCTACATATAGAGGCAGTGCTACATATAGAGGCGGTGCTACATATAGAGGCAGTGCTACATATAGAGACAGTGCTACATATAGAGGCAGTGCTACATATAGAGGCGGTGCTACATATAGAGGCGGAGTGCCATATCAAACTCACAGAATTTGTTGGAGATCTCCCTTAATCTCCCTTGTGAGTTTTCCATAGAAATTACTAATCTCATTCTGAGATTGGATTTGCTCGTTGGCACAATAAGGTCATGAATTTTTTGCTTTGACGTATAATATTAGGCACAATGTTCGTCAACAATTCGCCCACTTTATCCAGGGTTATAACTAAATGAAAAAGAATGCATGGAATTGTTTCATTACTCTGTAATGTAAAGAGACTTTACCGACAGCGCGTAGGCGTTCATACTCGGTCTCTCTTGACCTGTAATCCATCATTCTATGTACTTGCAGCATATAACGTAGATATACACACATACACTTCATAACAACACGATTGTGCTCTGATTTGATTCTCGATTCTGATTTGATCTGTCTTACTGAAAAATCATTTATTTTGGCCTCATTTTTTTCACTTTGCTCGAGGACATTTGTTTTCTATTGACGTGCATTTCAGCATACCTTTCAGTTTTTTCTTATTATTGTCGGATTTTAAGTTGTGTCAATTAAAAAAACGTTCAAAAAACTCCCGGTTTCGGAAGTTCTAGAAAGCCTTCTTCAGTCGTACTGTTGTGTCTTCAGTTGTTGCAGACTATTGCATATATATTTCCTTGAACGGAAAGAGCCAGAGCATAGTTAATAGTTAATCTATTAACTATGGCCAGAGCAATAGGTTATCCGGCAACCATTTTTGAATAACAGACATACGTGCTGATTATGTTCCGAACCAAATATTTTTCGAAGAATCAAGAGAAAATATAATATGATTGTATTGTTGTAAAAATATTTAAGACCCCCAAAATCATGATTATCAAGAATCATTCTTTAGTTCTAAATCTAATTTTCTTGCTTGTTTCCTGCAAGTCCTTCATTATGTGAGTTCATAAGTTAATTTCCATGGAATATATCGTTATATACAATGTTAAATATGCCCGTCATGTGTAATAATATACCCTATAGATATTGCGCTTTCTAGTCTTGGTCTCTTGAGTTTTTAGTTTCAACTCGGAAGAGGAAGGTACGATTCTGTAAGTGGAAACAAACGATGTGCGAAGAGTGAATGATACATTCATTACATTCCTCATAATTATGTTTTCTTCCTCGAGGAATTTCTTCCGCTTCGTCGAAGAGAAGACTTATCACTTTTACTCTGTTCTCTTTCCTTAATAGCTTGCATTAAGTTCAAAAGGCTTTCAAAAATCCCATCAACTCCACTATTAGTCTTACACGACACTTCGGTATACAAGCCCACAATCCAAGGTCGAGTGTTGAGTTCGGCTTGAGCTTCAACAGCGGAAACTTGCCTGTCTTTACAATCGTCTTTATTCGCGACTAGCAAAACTGGAATCCTCTTATACTGCAAGCCAATACCTGCTTTCATATCAATTATTTCATCCAATGTCGAAATTGCAGCCTGGAAAGATTTCTCATCATTCAAAGCATAGGTAACAACGAAGCCTTGACAATGCGAAATAGCAAATCGCCTCATGACCGGAAACGAGAAGCTACCACTAGTATCAACGATGCAAGCGTTATAGAAAATCCCACGTAGCTTGATGCCGTGCACAAAATAATCATCCACAGTCGGTTTATGGTCTGTAATGAAAGGTTGGTCGAAGAACGCTCTTAGTAGAGAGGTTTTGCCAACTCCACCGGCTCCCAACACTGCAATCTTGAAATCCATAGGTGGAAATCCACTGTTCATGACTCTGCTTGTATCTTGAATATATATACTCCTCAGTTGCTTCCCAAAATTAAAATTTATCAGATAAAAACAATGAACTTTGCGACTTGGCTGTCTTGTCTGCGACGTAATTATATTCCTGCGTCAAGCATGAACTCTGATCGATGAGCTAAAGTTCGAAAATACGTTGATGTTATTCCCTGATAAAACAGAAGTGGAATGGTCCAAGACATGCCCTATTTATTTATATCGAAAATAAATGACATAACCGCTATTCCAGCTGCGATTGATTACTTTAGTGACCTCTTCCGTAGGCGGTACTCACCAGTTATTTATTTATAATTTTTTTCTAACTCATGAGTTTTGTGAGTCTATCTGTTTCGATATGGGTTCTGATTAATTAATTGAACAATATTCATTCTCTTGAGTGGTTCTATCTGTCAACATATTCTAATGGTGTGCTAAAACTTGTGCTAAAACGTCTTTAATCGACGATTCTGATTTGGTTAATTAGCAACATAGTTACTAATTGTAGTGGTTTCGAAGCATTTTTGATCAGATTTTGTTTTGTTGAACAAGGATATTGATCTATGACTGACTGGTCTCACATGACTTCCAGCATAAATCATGTGTAAACCATAATATCCTTTAAAAACAACCCCTTCACTGTTGAATGTTAACCATGCACGTATTGAATTTTTTGTCACATGTAAACCATAACATCCTTAAACAAAAAAAAAACCCTTTACTGTTGAATGTTAACCATGCACGTATTGTATTTTTTGTCACATGTAAACCATAACATCCTTACAAAACAACCCCTTTACTGTTGAATGTTAACCATGCACGTATTGAATTTTTTGTCACATGTAAACCATAACATCCTTAAAAACAATTCCTTCATTGTTATATAGACTAGACCCCTTGCAGCACGTCGGAACGCAGCTCAATTTGGAGGGCAAAACAATAGGTACCAATTCTCAGGAGATTAAAATTATTTTATTTTGCCCTCCAAGTTGAGCTGCTCTGACGTCACGTTCAAGGGGGTCTATACCATGTATTATGTCGCCAGGTCACGTGATACCGAAACAGGGCTGGTCACATGTAAACCATAACATCTTAGAATAATCACTGAAATAATCCTTACAAAAACCCCAGTTAAAAAAACCCATATCAAGCAAACAACCCCACCACGTTATACAGTATATTATATCACCAGGCCACTTGACACGGATAACAAGGCTGGTCACATCATAGTTAACTATGGTCACATGTAAATCATAACATCTTACAAATAATCCTTTAATACAAAAACTGACCCCAGTTAGAAATCACATCACATCCGCTAACTACATTAGTCTCCTTCCTCGTGACAAAAATGTCAATACCAGGGGAAAACCATGACCAGAAGCAAAAGAGAAAGACACACAAACAAACGAAACCAATAAGACAATTCTTGGTTTTCATATGACGTCATAGCCACCATTTTAAACAAAGCGTTTTGTGTGTACGTTTCAGTTGTTACTTCTTATTTTAGGAATGGTTGAAAACTAAGAATATCTCAAAGTAGTGTTTCTATGGCAACTAGTTACCATGGTGACTGGTTGTTGTGTCAGCTATGGCATCGAATTACTCACAAAATTCCTACTTCTTTCCAGATATGGCGATCGAATTCCCAAGTCAGTCACTGCTCGTCTGTTTGCTATAGTGTGGATCTGGATGGGCATCGCTACTATCGCTGTCCTGACAAGTAGCATAACGGCTTCACTCATGAGCATGGTGTTCAAGAGTGACTTCAAGCTTTATGGCACCAAGGTATTGGCTAGTGTGTAGGTCGCGCGGCACGTATGGATCTATATTTTTAGGGGAGGGGAGGGGAGGACGGGGTGGGATGGCTCAGACAATAAAAATGAAAGCAAATTTCTACAAGGAAAGGCTTTTTGCAAGTTACTTTACTATACGTATCCTACGCGTACCAGTAACGTTGGAGCATTCCTTGCGTGAGAAACGATACACTAAATTCATAGTCGTATCCTAGCCGTACCGTATCTTACCGCGGCCGTAATTATGCCGTAAACCCACGAAAACAATGGAAAGCCATTTCATTCAAAAATAACACGGACGGCGTACCGTGTACGTGCTGTTAGTATCGTACGTTTCCGACTCATAGGAAAACCATACTAACCTCCACGAAGTATGTCACCGATGGATAGAGCCCGATCCAAAACCTTTATATTTATCGTTAGCCCATTTGCGCAACAGTCTGGTAATTTTTCGTTATCATTTCAGGTGGCAGCAATCGATAATTCTTCGGAATATAAACTCGGTGTGAGAAGAAACTCCATTCTTGTTGGTAAGCCGATCAATATAGGTGAACACAGTAGTGCGAATATTCGGAAACTTGCGAACAACAATCACTCTCCCAAAACCGTTGATTTTTTCGCAGGAAATAAGTTGGTTAATGCTTCTTAAAATATCTCTTTTCTACCACAATTTTTTTCAGCTCTACGAAGTTTCTGTGTTTCCTCCGCACCACTTCCGCTATTTTCTCGTCGGTTTTCCGAATATGCGCAATGCATTTTTCTCAGGGTACTAAGAATCATGTTCCGGAAGTTGTGGTGTTAAATACATCCACAAATCTTTCCTGTTATTGTCGATCAAAATAAAGTTGATGGACCTCGTTCCGCGTCCGTCAGAGACGACAAGAGAGTTTTTAAATTTGACGGAAGAATGAACAAATTGTGATACTATGATATAATGATTCTTTCTAGCTAAACCCTAAGAGAATTTGTAGGGAAGACATCAGGATGTATTGTGGATTAAGTCACATCAGATACGCACGTTTCGTGTAAGAAAAGTCTAGCCTAAAAGTAGCGGCCTGAGAAAACAGACGTCCTCGTCCCACGTCTGTTATCTCAGGCTAACCTAATATACTCAGCGGATCTAGAACGATATCAAAGGGGTGGCCTAGAAAAGCATCACGTCCTTTTTAGGCTTTACCATATTCTAATTATTTTTTGAACTCCATAGGGCTAGCTCAATCCATCCCCTGGATCCGCCCTTGCCTATCATTCTTCGAAACCAAAACGAGAATAAAAAGCGCTTAGTACAGTACATGGCTATAATATCAAAAACTTTTTAGTGATCACCACCTTATAAGAGAATATTCTTCACCTGTTTTCTCATCTGCACCCCTTTTCTCTCTTTCTTATCTGTGTATTTTTTTTACACATCTATCACTATAAAGCCCCAGGGATAGGTGGAAGGGAGCTTCCCTCAGGAGAAGTTGACATTGAGGACTGACGCAAGGGTAAAGAATCCCCCCCCCCCAATTCAGTTACGAGAAAGCCGCCACGAGAATGTTACTTTAAATGAAAAGAAAATTTATTACAAATAACGAATTTAGTGTTTTTTTCCCTTAACCCCAACTTTCATTCTCGTCCCTATAGGTAACTATGGCAACATCTACGACATACATCGAGACCTTCAGGCCGAAAAACTCCATGCTGCTTTACTAGACTCCTACGCAACAGCAAGCGAGGAGAAATTATTTAGCGAGAGTTGGCTGAGGGTAAAAGAGATAATCAAGACGGGTTTTGAGTCGACTAACGGCGTGGTACTTGGCGGCGACGCACAGAAGCTGGGGAACTGTATGCGGAACTTTATGACGAGTGAGCAGAATGCCATCCATAAAATAGTACAAAAAAATGTCAAGAATATCAAGGTAGATGTCATATCTCTTTTCCTTTGTCCTTTGATTCATCCTTTGAAGGAATTGGAGAGGAGATGGCTGGGATTTGTATCCGTTCCCACTTCGGCCTTTAATAGATAATTTCTCCCCAAGAATATTGAAAGTCTTGATAATCTAAAAAATGGAGGGTTAATTTTTTCCCTTGAATTTTGACCCTCCAAAAAAGTTCACATAAAAATATTGTTGAAGACCCTTACCTCTGAAAACGAAGACCATGGCAACCCACCCCCTTAGGTACTCTATCCAAATAAATACGCTGCATTCCTTTCCCTGCCCCGATACCTGGAACTCGCCACCTCATCCCTAAGCAGTCTAGGTTTTCTTTTCATTTACATTTCATACGCATTACTTGCTTATATCTTTTCAAAGGCCAGTAACATCCCTCCTGCTATCAAGACCTCTAGTAGTCTATTGACATCAGAGTCAAACTTATTCAGACTGACTGCCCTTATACTTGGGGTCGCCCTGGTTGTTATAGTAGTGATCTCTTTGATATGGGAATTTGGATACCGAAGACGACAGGTCAGGAAAATGATGAAAAAGAACAACAATAATAATAGTAAGTAGACCGATTAATGAACAGACGATATATAATCAATTATGACTGGATTTTATAGCTGCAACAGGCCTTTTGCAACAACAGGTCACATGACCCTACCCCCTTTAAATCGAGCAGCCGTGTCAGAAATAAAAAGAGAAAGAATAACGAACCTACTGTTCCAAAATTTTATGACAATGAACTTATCAGTTGTAGATTTATTTTCATTGTTTCACTATTCCCATATTTTTAATTTCTCATCTCAACCCTTCAGATAAAGATGTGGAGGGTCCATGGCCTCTATGGGCAAACCTTCTTGCCATACAGGAGCTTATCAGTTGTAGATTCATTTTCATTGTTTCACTATTCCCATATTTTTAATTTCTCATCTCAACCCTTCAGATAAAGATGTGGAGGGTTCATGGCCTCTATGGGCAAAGCTTCCTGCCAAACAAAGACATACGATGCTACAACAACAAATGAGAAAAGACTTGAATGAATTCTATGAAAAATTCAAACAAACATACGAAGACCTTCGACGAAAACATTCTCTTCAAATAGCAGCTTTAAGAAGCCAGAAGAAAGGTTAGTTACAACACTCACCCAAACTATCCCATCAGCCTTTGAGAGCAAAAGGGTAAATGTATATAGATCACGCAACAGTAGTTATATCCAGAACATAAGAAGTAGATAGGATCCTTTCTTTATTCCAGAATATTTGAATCACATTGGTTAACATTTGCTCTCTTCTAAATTAAGGTCATCTTTACGACATAATATTTCTAACATGTAGCATTTTTCAGCCCGTCGTACATTCTACTCTCTCTTTAAGAAAAAAACCGTTTACTATAATTTTAATGCGATATTATGCTTTTATTTTTCGATAATATACTGCTGGGAAATTATTTAAGGGGATGGGTTGAGATGCATGGTTGGGGCTGGTTGTGCTAATGTCCATGACCTTTTGAAAGAGTCTTACGAGTTAAAAAAAAACCCGGCCGTATCGATCTCGAATCAAAGACCAAATACTGAATGATAGGGATACTTTACTAAATATTTGTATGTCGTTGTTTTCACAGGGGTATTTTATTTCTCGGTAAACGAATGGACTGGAGGTGAGTCTGTCCCAGAGCACAAACCGGTCACGTGATCATTGTCCGCCATTTTGGATACATCTCATATTCGATTCCATTTATATACGAATAAATTAATACAGTTTTGATTAGGCTCTGAAATGATTACCTGTGATCAAATGAAAGGGCGGAGAATGATCACTCGCATGACACCTAGACATCAATAGCCCGCAACAGTTTCCTTTTCTCTTCTTTTCTACTTTTCTTTTTCCTTTCTTTCATTTTTATTTTGGGAAATCCCAAAACTTGAACGACAGGTTCTACAGGTTTCCACACCCATCCATGATCCAGATTTCAACGCGTGTCGTGTTTTGTAAGTGTAATCATGTTACTCAAGTAAATAATTTTCCGCAGGTCGAAGTGCAAATTATGCAGTAACAAAAGATGGCGATGTCAATTCTATTCTTGATGGTCTTGACCTGGCAATGTTCGACGGGGATGAAACAGAGAAAAAGAAAAACCTTGGTTTTGGATGAAAATTTCTACTAATGCACATGTGCAGTGGGGTATTACTGCTGAACACTAGATAGAGCGGGCTCTTCTACGAAACATTTTTACCCAGCTGCGACTCGCTGTGACTCATATTGAAGATGTACTGGGCTAGCTGTGGTCTGTTGTTTTGACTGCTTGGGCTGCCCGTAGAAAACAACTTGGACAACGTTATTTACGTTATTTTACTCCAAGTTTTCTGGGTTGCCTGTGTTTTTTTTACCAGTGGCTTTATCTGCGTAATGATATAGTTCTTTGTAGACTTATCGTGACGACAAGACACCATGATAAAACTGAAATGAAAAAAATATCTGGCAGACAAAATACAAAATACATAATAATGATGGTATTTTAACTTGATGGAATTCATCATCAACGAAATTGAAAAAGAAGGAATACGGATTTCAAAATGAAAAAGGGCCCAGTCTAAGGACTTGAAATAAAAGAATTGAATGAAGGAATGGTGCAGTAAGGACACTAAAACCACTTCTGTTGGGTTGCATTCTTGTGGCACTGGATGCACACTGGGTAATTACTATGTAAATAAATATTTCTTATAATGCATAAAAAACACCAATAAAAAACAGTTATATACTTTGCAAGTGTGGTGATTATCAACCATTACCAGCGAAAAAAAAAAAAAAATTTCGTGTGGCCTACCTTCCCTCAGCTTTCCCTCCACTTCCTGATCAAAATATGCGCGAAAAGGATTGTTGTATAATTCGAGCAGCCCTCGCTCAAGTCTTGAAAGTCGTATATTTCACGGAATTCGAGCTAGGAGATGGATGGTAAAGATCTGTTTTATTTTTTCTATACATCATGTATAACTTCAGCTATATGTCTTTAAATTTTTGAAAACGCTTGTCAGTTTATATGGAAAGACTTGAAGCTAAGGCTTCGGTTGGTCGGTTTGTGCGTGCACCGGATACCTGGTACCACTTTGCCAAGCATGGAAAGGGTCAGGGAAGAAGAAGGAAAATAGGAAAGAAAAAAAAGGAAAGAAAGAAGAAGGTAGGTAGGAGAAGAAGGAAAAAAGAAAGCGTTTGGTGAGAAAGAACGAGCAAGCAGCTAACGAACGAGCAAATGAACGAAAGATAGAAAGGAAAGAAAAAAGAAAGAAAGATAGATAGATTAATGGTGTGTAAAGAAATGCAGATCAGATTTGATAAATTACTGTCTGTCTGTCATTGTCTGTCTGTCCGTAGTCGGCCGCGTACAACCTAGTGCCTAATGGGTATATCCCCTGACCATATAGTACAGCAGGCCCTTTCGTCTTGTCACCGGTCACTCGTCTGGAGGAAAAGCTGAACATCTGAACATCTCGACAATTCTATACTCTGTTCTTGCATAAATCCCTTTACTAAACTGGTACAGCAATGGCAGAAGTCAAGAATAAAGTGTGTCTTATTGTCATTGACGGCTGGGGGATATCAGACAAAACAGAAGGTTAGTTTCTGAAGAAAAGCATGTTTTTGTGCACGTAGCAGATGACAATACCACCGGCCGATAAAACTGACATCAGACGATAAAACAAATAATGGAAAAAATATTTCAGTCCTTGGTGATTGCAATATGTAGTCCTATGTTGAATCTTTTTTAGTAGTCTTTTTATATTTTCCATTTGCCTTATTTACAATTCTAGTTTCTTTTTTAGCTGCACCCAGCTCGTTTACAAAATATTTATTCGTCAAATTTGCATAGGTTAATCTTAGAAATTTTGCTTCAGCTCAGATAAGCTTACCACTTCAAATAAACGTCGAATTCCTTCAGCAACATGTGTTGGCTATTTAGCTAACTTCCAAATAAAAAATATATGCATTTTATAAAATAATGCATTCAAAAGTTGTATTAGTGAATGATCATGGACATTTACTTAAGAATCATCTGTTAAGGAAGGACTGAAGGTTCCTGTCCCCTCCCTCCCTTCCCTTGGTACATAGGTTTCATTTGGGGGGGGGGGGGGGGGAGAAGGTCTGATCCTAGCACTGATGCACTGACAGTCTTAATGTCAGTCCTTTCAGTACAGAACAGACTGCAATTCCATACAGACACCATCTCACATTCTACTGTACACTTGCTCACTTAAACATGTGTACATTGTACTGGTTACATGGTATTTAATAATATTGTTGTCATACCACCTGCAGGGAATGCCATATTTCATGGCGAGACCCCAGTAATGGACAGCTTTGCTGCTGGTAAAGATTGTGCATATACTTCCCTTGATGCATCAGGCCTGTCAGTAGGACTACCAGCAGGTTTGATGGGTAATTCTGAAGTAGGACATCTTAATATTGGTGCTGGAAGAGTAGTCTATCAGGTATGTAGTATATTATATAGTATTTAACATTTCTGTTAATAGAGATTTAGCACCATCATGTGCCGGCAGCCATGTTAGGTGGCACAACAATACTCTTGGGATTTGAATTATTTCTCATCTAAAACAATTGTATTATTCCGGCCATCTAACATAGCTGCCGTCACATACTGGTGGAAAACCTCTATTGTGTTTGAGGGGGTCTAGGGTCATGAAGTGGTGTTGCATGTACTCACCTCTCATAGTACTCACCTCTCATAGCACTCACCTCTGTACAGTCTTGTGTTTTTGTGTTAGAACTGTCATCATGTGTGAGTGGGTATTGATCCTTGTCCTTGATTTGAGAGTTGCCTAGTTTTCCTCTCTCCACAAAACCTAACATCTAAATCTAAATCCCAATACACCAGTTTCACATTCGATGGAAACCGCTGTTTTTTAAGACCACAGACTCATTTGCACAGGCTTAGCCTCGTTTATAAGTCAGCTATTCAACGACGTTATTGAAAGTCTGTGGGATTTCAAAACATTGGTATTGTTCAACTTACACATTCTTTACATTACGCTTGACTTTTGCAAATCATTAGCAACAGCCAACTGTAATGTAAAGAATGTGCAAGTTAAGTAATACCAATCCCACAGACTTTTAATGGTGTATTTGAATAGATGACTTATAAACGAGGCTAAGCCTGTGCAAATGAGTCTGTGTTCTTCAAAAACAGCAGTTTCCACCGAATGTGAAACTGGAGTATTGGGTCTTGGGTCCCCATAAAACAAAATCCTGGCTATACCTCCCTAACTAAATGCAAAATGCTGCCATTGGTTGTTGGTTGTTCACAAACTTATTTTGTCTTTTAGGATATTGTTAGAATAAACATGGCTGTAGAGAAGCGCAAGTTGTCCACAAACACAACTCTAGCAGCTGCAGCTGAAAGAGCAAAGAAATCAAATGGCCGATTTCACTTTCTAGGATTGGTAATTATAAATTTGTTGTTAAAAAATTAGATGAGGCTTGTTAAGCAGATAAAAAAAGTGAAATAATCTCATCTTAATCTCTTTTTATTTTTAATAAAATATTCTTGACTGCATGTGTTTTTGTTTTCAAGATTAGTGATGGTGGTGTCCACTCACACATTGACCACCTTTTTGGTCTCGTTGAAGCAATGAAGGAACTTGGTGTGCCTAAAACATTCATCCAGTTCTTCTCAGATGGCAGAGATACACGTCCTACAAGTGGAGGTAAGTAAATACATTTAGGACAGGCTAACATTTGCACAGTTTTAAATAGGAGATTTACATTTCTAATTAAAATATATGATGCCTGTACCATTTTGATTTAGCAAACATTAGATGGCATTGTATCATTTCTTTGTTTAATGGTTATGCTTGAGAAAACACTTGAATATGGATACAACTAGAACAAAGAATCATATTCTCAAGAGAATGACACTTGGTCAGAAATGGGAAAACATTACGCACTAGCTAAAGAGGTCCATTCCTTTTATTCCTTTGCCCTTTGCCCTTTGCCCTTCAATCTTTTTTGAAATAGCTGTATATTGCTTATCAAATGTCTATTAGTACAAATTCATGTTCTACTAAAGTATATGAGATTGGGGTGAGTTTGACCAAGAAAATCCATGTTAAGATTGAATGCAAATAAGGATGATTCTGTATCTGATTTACAGAATTCTCCTAAGAGACCACAGATTTCTGTTGGCTTTTTCCTTATTAATTATTAATAATTTAATAATCTTATTTATAGTTGGGTATGTGAAGCAAGTAATAGACAAGTTGAAGGAACTCAATTATGGTTCTCTTGCGACAATCATGGGACGGTATTATGCTATGGACCGCGACAAGAGATGGGAAAGAATAAAGATTGCTTTTGAAGGCCTGGTTCAAGGGAAAGGAGAGAAAACAACCCTTGATAAATGCATTGATGTACGTTTTTCAGAGCTTTCCTTTTTTTAGCATTGGTTACACCTAGTAAATTATTTTCAAAATGTACACCTATTTTTATGATTATGCAACCAACACAGCCCAAGATGTCTGGGCATTAGACTACCATCATTTAGAAAATACTAACTTAGACTGTTGAGAATTTGGTTGATACCTAGCCATCTTGTATTATAACTAGCTAGATCTGGATAACTTTGTCTTAAAAATGGATATGATTTTATATTGTTTCAAAATATGACTCTTGATATGTAGCCTCAGTGTTCGATGTAATGATACTATTTGTTGACATGCAGGTCATTAAGAGTCGTTATGAATCAGAAGGAGATAAGCATGAGACAGATGAGTTTTTAAAACCAATCATTATTGACCTTGAAGGAAGAATACAAGGTTAGTTATGACTCTCAATTTGACTGAAATACGATGGGATTTGAGAAAATTAACTTTTGAATCACTCTTGTTATAATCTTATGGTTCTTTACCCAATAGTTTAATAAATGTGCTTTTTCTTATTCTTCAATTCAGTTATACATCCTTCCATCCCATCCTATTCATCCATTCATCCCATCCTATCCATCCATTCATCCCATTCCATCCATCCATTCATCCCATTCTATCCATCCATCCCTCCACTTGTCGCGAGGCATCTCATTTACCAATCTATCTAGTATTTATTATTCAATTGATTGTTTGACTTATTTCATAGATGGAGATACGTTGTGCTTCTTTGACTTCCGTGCTGACCGTATGAGGCAAATCAATGAAGCCATTGGAATAAAGCCACCATTTGAGACAGATGTGATTCCAAAGGATCTGGTATGCTTGAAATAAAACCCGCATTTATTCATAACATTTATAAGAATGGGTGCCTAAAGATTAAAAGAAAATGTGCACATTGCTGTGTGTACAGTCATAAAGAACTTGGAGTTTGACAGAATATGAAACAAGTATTGGGAGAAGCATAATGCACTCTGGTATGCATCATGCCTCTCCTAACACTTCTCATGATCTCCTGACCCCTGTGTCCTTTGTAACTGCACACATCACCTGCACACATCTCTTCAATCCCTCTGAAATACTAATTATTTTTTTCCATTTTCAGCATCATATCAGTATGACAGAGTACAAGAAAGAATTTCCATTCCCTGTGATGTTTCCTCCAGAAGTACCCAAGAATGTCCTGGCAGAATGGCTGGGAAGTAAAAAAGTCCCACAGTATCACTGTGCAGGTACTTCGTTTAATGTAGAGAAGATTGTACATGAATTTATAAAAAACTTATAAGTCTTGCTTTCTGAATGGTTGATAGTGAGTACTTTATGAGTAAGGAGAAAGGATTGACAGTTGGTTAGTGTGCAGCTTTTGGTGCAAGGAGTTGGTGTTCAATCCCCAGTGACCTCGCAAACCTAAAAAAATTTTGGTGTTATCTTCAACACTATTTACAGTCATTTCATTAATTATCTTTTTACACTTTTGTTATACCTAGAAACTGAAAAGTATGCCCATGTAACATTCTTCTTCAATGGAGGTGTTGAAGCTAAATTTGATTTAGAAGATCGCAAGCTTGTGCCCTCTCCAAAAGTCGCTACATATGACTTGCAGCCTACCATGAGCTCAGCTGGGGTTGCTGATGAGGTATGTAGGTTTTTTTTTTAAATTTGTGACTTCTAACCCAACAAAAGCCTATCCAGCTTAGCTTGAAGCTTTTAGCACAGAGCTTAAAATAATTGCTAGTCATTGGACAATGTCCAGCCACAATTAGAACTTGCTTGGACAGATATTCACCTTGCCAGTCATTTTGACCAGTAACATTGGGCCAGAAGCAAGGTGGTATGATCAAGCTAAAACTAATTTGGTCTGTCATCATGAATGGCGATTCATCAGCTGTTACTTTGAGCCCTGTAGCATTGGTCAAATCCTTTTCTATGAGTTGGCAACCAAGGAGTTGCCATTATTTTTCTGAAAATTTTTAATGCAATCTGTAGTGTGGTGCATTAATGTGGATGTAGTTGATCCAGTGGAGGGAAAACAATGCTAGGTTCTTAGGCTAGGTGCTGATTTATTTAGCATAGTTTTTAACCAAGACGTTTATGAATCTATTCAAGGTTTGTAAAGCTGTTGAAGAAGGCAAGCACCCATTTGTCATGTGCAACTTTGCCCCACCTGACATGGTTGGTCATACTGGGAAGTATGAAGCTGCTGTCATTGCTTGCGCTGCTACAGGTACTGTATATATATCAACATTGGGAAATATTTATCAGTGGTTGTACTGGGAGATCTGAAGATCAAACCCTGAAACAATGTCTTGGCTGATCAAAGTGAAGTGACTTCTTGGCTAATCAAAGGCAGGGCGTGGGTAATTCACAGTTCAAACCCTGAAACAAACTCTCAGCTTATCTAAGTCAGAGCAAAGCTAACTCACAGATGAATTTGGAATTTATTGTGTTGTGCAAGGGATAGGGGGTCTGTGTGTGTGTGAGTGTGTGTGTGTGGGGGGGGGGGGGGCAATATGAGGGCTGAACCAATAACCCCAAAAACATGCTATCGAGAGGAAAACAACTGTCTCAAACCATTAAGCACAATTATCATGGCTAATTCATCCGAGTCATTGTGTTCATTTTAATTTTCAGATACTGCAATAGGTAGAATCTATAAAGCCTGCCAAGAGCACAACTTTACACTGATGATAACTTCTGATCACGGCAATGCAGAACAAATGATCAGTGAAAAGGGTGGCCCACATACTGCACACACTACTAATAGAGGTATGTATTGTACTACAGCAAAAGGTGCATCTCCTAATTTTTGTGACCCCCCCTCCCCCTCAAAATAAATCCTGGATCCGCCCCAGATTTGGGACTGAGTATAAGGAAAGGATTTTCAGTTGTTTGTTCATACTAGGCAATTACATGTGGTGTATCATTCAACCACTACTATGACAGTGGGAATGCGAGTGAGACAAGCGAGGGACAACATTTTCAACCATCTTTTTCTCATCCTTTCACTTCAGTGCCATTAATAATGACCGGTGGACACAAGTACAGAAATTTTACCCACAATGCAGCGCTGTGTGACGTAGCTCCAACTGTTCTTGACATCATGGGACTTGACATCCCAGAAGAGATGACCGGACAATCTCTCCTACAGAAATAAGCAGCCTGCCAAAACTCTAGCCAAGACCACTTGGCCGGTGATGAAGAAAGTCGGGTTATTTCAAGTAGAAGACTAATTAAAAGCTATTTTCATGGTTCTGTGATGTTTGGCTTCCATCAGTAAGAAAAATGCCAACTCAGACATGTAATTTTAATGGACGGAAATAAAAACTCTGGCCAGAAAAGATGAAGTTTCCGGAATTGTCTGGGTCGCAGAACCATGAAGACAGCAATAAGAATCCTTTTATAATACTATAAATAATTACATGAAGAATATAGCTATGTTCTATATTGGATTCTTTTATGATAAATATCTTGATACCAGGAATAGATAAGTTACAGGTATTAGGTAGTGGTATTTTGTGTTTGGACTCCCAATATTCTGATTGTTTTAGGGTCTTATATTATTAGAATAAAAAGAATATATTAACCTTGGCGAATAATGTCATTTGAATTAAATTATACCTATACCCGCTTTCCGATATAACAGTAACTGTTTGCGCAGCTGCCCAGATAATGTAGATATTTTGATAATGATTTTGTGAATTTTACCGTACGAAACCAACGCTTCACCGCGATGCGCAAAGGGAATTTTTAGCCAAAGTTTCGCGCGTTGCGTTGAGAGGCCGTCTATTTCTAGCCGATTGAACGTTGAGCGAAACAACTTTCGTTCCATGACTGCGCAGTCTCAGTTGTCCAGATGGTTTAAAGGAAAAGTACATGCACGCCCGTCTAAATTAGAATGTTTTATTAAAAACGTCATAGTCGTCAAAAAGACCTTTCTAAATCAAGAGCTCAAGAGGTTTAATCAAGCACATTGGAAAAAGCATCATTCAAACTAGCTTAATAAGGATTCTCTTAGTTTGTGACTGCGTGCCATGTTGGCTGCCAACAGCGGACGTCTTGCTATGACGCAAAGAAATTCTAATTTCGACCTAAAAATACTTTTCTTTACGTTAATAAAAAAAATTGAAATCGTTTTTATTTGGCTTTGTCTTAATGGACGTAAAATGGAAAAAAGTCTTAACTTTTAAAATCAGCTCATCTTGAAGGTTTCTAAATTTAAGCATAGCAAATAATCTCTTGCGCAAATATTTCCAGGAAATACTTGGTGTGGAGTAAACAGGTCTACAATTTTGAAGCTTCGAATGCTAAAATGTTTTTTTTAATTTTGTTTCAAGGTTTTTAGACAACCGCTGGTAATGAAAATGAGTATAAACTTCAAGTTGTTTTTCATTGGTCGCTATGGCTACTGATACATAGGATTTTCATAATGGACTTCCAGCTGATGCCTTTCATGAAGAGGAAGCTAGATTGGGATATTGTTGATGCTGTGGAAATTCTGCTTCAGGTGTTGTTTCCATCGACTCTAAAGAGTGTATTTACGTAGGTTGTCTATCAAGTTGAAAAAAAGATCCAGATGGTTCGGGGGTATTGCTTAACAAGGAGTGGTATCTCAAGATAAACAGGATAAAAGTGTTCTAATAATGAAATAGTATGTGATCGTCGTAAAATTAATCAATCGGTCAAGATGACCGGAGATGTTGGAAGTACGTCACTGGATGCTATTTTCAAACCTTTCCTCTTTGGTTTGGCTGGGGGTGGGGGGGTTAGAAGTGCCATAAAATCATTCCCGTGTGTATATTATCTCTTTCTTCCTTTAATACCAGAAACGCGCTTGAAAACTGAGAATCATGAAAATATCTCAAACAATGCCAGAATTTTTAAATGAGATACACGCGCTAAGGACATTAGAATAAGCAAAGGATAGTGTACTAATATTTTTTAGATGTCATTTTCAGATATGAATGAATTGACTCCTAACGATGGTGGAAAGGGGTGCGCGGGTTGGGACGCGCCCGGCTATGACAATTTTGTCTGGTTTAAGGTCCTCGCATTTTATCACACTTGTATACTAGCCTTTCTATTTTTGCATCAAATACTGGTTTCCTTTAAAGTACTTGTTAGAACATTATTATTTTTCTTACAAAGTCGCCAATCAACTCCCCAAACCACCCACACTATTGTAGCTCTGTAGCTCTTGGGTGGCGGAGTGGACCCCATGCCTTCCTCGCCTTTCACGCCTTGAATGCGCGCAAAGTCCCCTGGGAGTCAATCATTTGGCGTGTTGTAAATAATAATGGCGGATTCTTAGCCGAAGGTTAGCTGTGGTTGAACCTGCTAAACATGCTCACTAGGAGTAACAATCTGGGTCAATTCAAGGCGTATTTTACGTGTGTAATACGGCATGGAGCTTTACCAAGCCAGAGATAATTTTATCATCCAAGATGGCTACTACACCCTCTGGTGTAACAGGCTGGATGGTGGAGTAGTTCCCCGTCAAGGTACGGATCGTACGGACTTGTATTATTGATATTCCCAGTAAATAATGACCTAAAAACCTTATTCTTGGAGCTGTACTATTATGTCTTTGCTGTCATCGCTTTTGCAGCTTCTCTGAATATTTTTTTCTCACTTAGGTGTTCCGCCGAGTGAAGCCTTTGACCCAGTTTGCAAGGGAATTATCTATGGCGTTATTGGCAAAATACAATTCTTCCCCGGTAAGTAAAAACGCTTTAGTAAGACTCTCTACCTTGGATAACATCCTTCTAACACCCCAAAACCAGAGAGAATTCAAACCATACGAAGCAAAGGATATATTATTCACGTATGCAACGTTCAACGTGGTTGTCAATGACAGCTCTGCTCTGCTCTGCTTGAATCTCACTTTACCTACCTTCCTGTTTCAAGCTCCTTTGTTCCTGTTAATTTTTCCTCAGAACTGTCAACTTCTTAATCGATATTCATTTTTCAACTTCCCACTAAAAAGTCGTTCTTTCATATTGCTAAAACTTATTCACCATTTTGCAAAGATTTTTCACGAAGTTGAAAGTGCATTAAGCTTAAGCTTATTATTCAGTTTAATTCTTTAAAAATATTCCACAATTAGAGTTTTTTATCGTCCATAACTTTATTGTCTAGAATTTCTATCATTTTTAAATACGTTAATGGTTATTTATTCAAGCTGTTAAAATGCTAAAAATATTTTTTGAAGTATTTTACTGCTAAAGCCAGGCCATGAAATTCAAGAAACGATTGTGGTTAATAAAACCAGTACAGTCACACCATATTTTGCCTATCAATGGATTTTCAGTGTTTTTTACCAGCATCATAAAACATTTATACCCTCACACTTTTAAAAATATTGGATCCAATCGCTTTCTGGAAATTTTGAATTTCAGCTTTATTTTTACAAAATGTGATGTTTGAACCATCGAAAATGTTTTTGCCAGACGTGTCTAAATATATATAAAAATCTTCATCTAATCTAAAAATCTTCTAATGGCTTGAAAATTTTCATCTCCTAACAGTGTGAACTCCAACATATTTGACAATATAAAAGAAATATGACATCACAGCTTTAAATGTTTTTGGCATTTTTTCCCTAGATGTCAATGCCAAAAATTTAAAAGATTCGACAAAATATCTAATGTGCATATCTAATTCATTAACTATTGCCAATAATGTTTGCTTCAATTTAAAATTAAATTCACTGAAAAAGAAAATTTTTAGATTAGATTAATATGTAAATGAAGGAATTATTCTTCAGCGATTATTGATTATCTACGCTATTTCCTTCAACTTTTCTTAGTACTTTTGACAGGTGATTATAACCTTTAAGAGCTGTTATATTGTGCACCATATCATTCTGGAATAATCTTTTTCCAATTAATGAATATTGCATTACTTTATTATTTGTTGGTGAAAGCAATTTGTATAATATTTCCCAATCATCATATATTTTGATTTAAAATTAAGTGGGTTTTCATATTCTTTTCTATTATGATATGTGGATTAACAATATACCAAGAAAGTTGGCTTAGTTGAGTCCTAAAGTTTTATTTTATTTTATTTTTATTTTATTTTAAAGCTGTCAAAGATAAGAGTCTTTCAGCTTTTCATAATGAAACTTTAGTCTGCAGGATAAAACTGTCACTTTGAGTTGTCAGACATATAATAATATTTATAGACTCTAGACATTATTATTGGAGATTGAGTTGAATTGAGTTGAACTGATCTACTGTAAGTCTCGGCATTGCTACCTCACAAATCGAATTGAAATTTATTATGTTGATGTTTTGTGGAGGGAGGAAAACTGGAGAGCCCATAGAAAAACCCTTGAATTAAGGGAGAGACCTAACAAACTCTGCACACTTGATGTGGAGTGTAGGAATTACAGTAATAGAAACCAAGATACTGTAGGTGATAGGCACATAAACACTGTCTTACCTATCTAGCACCTCTAAGCCACCCTTGATCCCTCCCCTCCCCCCAAAAAATAAAATGCATTCATGTAAAACTGCGCATATGGTATTCTATATGTACCTACTTACCACTGTTTTCATGCTACATGCTGACCGAGACAACAGTCGTGACATGGAAATTGGGCAATACACTGCCATTAATCAGAATATGTAAAGGTACTGAACAATTTGTTTGATTGTCGGTAGCATATTACCCAATTTCACTGTTGCAACTGTTGTCTCGATCAGTGGGTGGTAATAAAAACAGTGGTAAATGAAAGTAATAAAGCAGCCGAGCTGCAGAGTATATCCAGCTGATCTGAAATAGTGATGTAGAAATGACGTCAATGCAAAACTGAGGTGTCATGAAGCCTGCAAAAAAACTCATATAGTTTATATGTGGATGATGGCTAGTGAACACTAGCGTGGACTGCGTCGGTGTTTCTAATGAAACAGTTATCGTAGATTTATAAGTTATACACCGTAGTGAAAATGGAAACTGACGTTTCGGACGTTAGTCCTTCGTCGGAGTCAATGCAAACTCCGACGAAGGACTAACGTCCGAAACGTCAGTTTCCATTTTCACTACGGTGTATAACTTATAAATCTACGATAACTCATATAGTTTATATTTGAATTGAGATGAATTTAGATTTTTAGATGTTTTTCACATTATTTTGTATACTTTTAATATCATGATATTCTTCATTGAATGGGAAAATAAAATAAAGAAATAAGCGTTTCCCGAGCCACCAGGCTATTAAGGATGACACCTCAGTTTTGCAAATTTTCTCAGTTCTGATTGGCTAACATTTTTTTCTCAGATCAGCTGGATATATTCAAGCTTTTGTAAGGGATGTTTGAAACCCAAACTTTTAGTGTGCTAGGCATTTCTAAAAAGAGAGATATATGATCCTGTCTCATGCCAATTACATTTTAATAGGTATTATATGCATATCTATTAGTGTTAAAAGCAATATTGTGACAGTATAATCATCTTAAAAGACTCACAATTATCAAATTTCTAATATAATATGTTATGGCAAACCACAATAAAAGGAACACATTTTTCCTAATTATTTGACACATAAAACAGATAAATAAAAAATACCTTAAACATTACCTTAAAAAATATTTTAAAAATGAAAAAAGAAAAAAATGAAAAGTTTGCTTGTGATGTGAAAATGTTGATATCCTTGTTATCAGTGATCATTTTAATCTGTCATATGTATTTCAATAAATTACCCTAAAGCTATACTGTACTGTACATGTAGACAATACCTTTCAAGATTGTGGTTAGGTGCATTATAATAGGTAGCTCAACCAACATCTATGATACAGTATGTCTCTATCTACAGACTTCAAATGTCTTCCTTGGACGATTATCTTTAATGTGTTTGTCATTTGGCTGTACTGTAATTCATACATGTAAGCATTGCTTGATGAATGCATGATCTCCACTACTGTATTTTAAAATTTGGATTTCACAAAGCAATTCATCATTGTTGTAATTTTCTCATGCAGCAGGAAAATTGCCTGGAATATTAGACTTTTTCTGTGGTAATAAACAATAGCTGCCACATACTGTAGATTACAGGTATATTGCTATTGTGCTGCAGTAATGCTGTGGCAGACTAGCAATTTAGTCTATGATTAATGCCATATAAGCATACCAAGCCATCAAAATGTTATCGAACCCTGATCAAAGTCACGGCTAACTCACAGATTGGAAATTGGAAATTAGCATGCTAGCTTTGCAGTGAGAAGAAAACTGGAAAAAAACCCTTGAATCAAGAGAAAAACCAAATACTGCCCTTGATTCCAAGGGAGTTTCTAGGACTACTCCAGGACTAATTACTTAAAAACCTTTACATAAAGTTACTGTATTGTACTGTATTTATAGCATTATGCTCATGTTTATTATTGACAGGAGCTGAGTGGAAACTACTAGTCATCACAAAGAGAACTTTATTAGGACTGTTGCCTGGCAACCATGAGGCTTATCGGATTGACAGGATTGCAGTTCTTCCACTTGCTTTTGGAGAAGTGCCTGACCTTGAACTTGATGTAAGTATACAGTCAGCCTTTTCAAAAAGGGTTGAAGTTGTGAACAGCAATTATTGGTGATTGCCGATTGCACAACTGAAAGGAACTGTGGGGGTACATAATAAGAATTTCTTCATATTCATTTCTTAAATACCTAAATAATGCCGGCACCATTCAGCAAAGAAATAAATATTATGAAAAAATTCTTATTATGTACCCCACAGCTCTGATCAGTCATGCAATCGTGAATCACCAATTGCCATTCATCATAATTATGCCCCTTCAACTGTTTTTGAAATTGCTGTATGACAATGAAAAATATGTTGGAGGACACACAAACCCCAATAGAATATTTCTATTTACTTGCCATGCCATTTCTCCTATATTCCACATTATTATGAATGAATAAGTGAGAGGGAGGAATGACTAAATGAAAGAAATAACAAATGAATGAATAAATATTGTTAATGCACAGTCATGTGAGAAGCATCAAGGTGTTGGGCGTCCAAAGAAGTTATTAGGTGGTGGTGATGGCCAACAAAAAGGTTTACAACAAACATGGAAGTCTATCAAGTCTGCGGCAACCAATATCAAAGACAATGTTAAGAACACTGTAAGTATTTTATTACACTCATATAGACCCTTTTCACATGATGTCAAAGCAGCTCAATTTTTGAGGGCAAAACAAAAGAATTTCAATCTCCTGAGAATTGGAATCTATTGTTTTGCCCTCCAAATTTAGCTGCATTCTGACGTGCTGCAAGGGGTCTATAGAGCTTATAATCAATCATAATTTCATTATAATACAGAGTTGTTACAATGATTTGTAGAATACACCAAGAGATGTCAAAGATAAAGAAAAAGAAAAGCTAGAAAGAAGATTATTAGAGGTAAGTGTTGTTAATGATTAGTTTTACAGAGGCTTTACACCATCACATAATGGCAGCCATGACAAGAGCCACAACAATAGAGTCTTTATCCCTTTGGAAACTGAATTTTTTCTCACATAAATCAGATTCAATTGTTTCTGCCTCCTGTCATGGCTGCCATCACGTGATGGTGCAAAGTCTCTGTTGTACCCTCTAACCTCTCCCATGACTTCATAGTGAAATAGAGCAATTCAATCTGAGAGTTCCCAGAAATACTATTTTTGCCATTTTTAGATCAGCATAGAGGTTGTTTTGTGGGTTGATAAATTAAAGTGTTTACAGAATTATATTCTTTTGTTTCTTTTGTATATACCAGGAGACATTGAAGATGTTTAATGATGCCGACTCCTTCTTTTACTCCCCAACTGGTGATATAACAAACTCACTACAGAAACAATGTGGAGAATACTATGACAGTAGTTTACCCTTGTGGAAACGAGTAAGTACTGTAGCTTCTTTGAACCTGTCTTATTTGTCTTAATGAACTACAGTGTACTTTGATGATACAGCAGTCATGTTGACATGAGTATACAAACCTTTGTTATAGTAATGACATCGACCAATGAACATTAACAATTCACCTCAAGACAACGTGATAAGAGATGAATTAAGAAGATGAACATGAAAGAACTTAATTAGACAAATAAGAATGAAACTCTGTACATGTACATTATCTGCAATGTTTGTTTTGTTTTCCCCCTGGACACCCAATAATACCTTGCAATACAGTGGCGGATTCAGGGGTGGTTCCGAGGGCTCCATTGAACCCCCCTTCGTGAGATTTTGTAAAGCCAAACATGTTTTTTTACGCTCAATAGAATGAAATTGGAAACCCCCTTGCCTCAGCTTTTTCTGCGTGGCACCCATTTTGGAACCCCCCTTTTTAAGATCCTGAATCCGCCACTGCAATATCATAGAAGTAATCCATAATTCTGCCTTTTATACGATCCTTGTGTCTGTTCACTTAACTAGTGTTTGTGTGTTTATTTTATATATTTTTTTGTCCCATTCTTATTCCACTGAATAGATTATCATCCTTACTTTTAATTTCAATGTCATTTTTTCAGGCTGATCAGAGATTTTTCTGGAACAAATACATGATACAGGACTTGATAAACAGTGAAGTATGTTCTAACACGTAATTCCTCATAATTGTTTGAATTACATGTATGTGATGCTGAAAATTCTTATTGCAGGACCCACTGTGTGCCCATTGGATACTTCCAATCATTCAAGGTTACTGTGAGATAGTTCACTGTGTAAATACTTTTGAAGAGGAAGAACCAGATGAACTGATTGAGATCCAGAGAGGAGATCTGCCCCCAGAGGAGTTTGATCTTCTGCTGATATCACGAAGAAGCATCCACAGAGCTGGTGAGATTTACATTCTCTATTGCAAAATAATTGTTTGGTGCACAACATACTGTGTAGAACATAGGAACTGATACTGAAATGGTACCTGGGAAGTATGTAAATGGGATTTATGTTGTGATCACTTATGAAATAGTCATCAAAATGTCAGCCCACTTTTCCTTAGAATCTTAAGCGGGAAATACATGTTGCGATTTGTCTGCCCGATTCATTGTCCCAACACCATCAGGAAGGAAATCGTGTGTGTAGTTTAGAGCCCAATTCAAGCCCGATTCGAAAAAATTGAATCAGCCCAACTCACAAAATCTGTAGCACTGTCACAGATATTCTCATGTCAGCCCAATTTTTAAATTCAAATCAGGCTTGAATCAGTGCACTAAAGTACTGACAATCGCAGTATGCAGTATGCCTTTAACTAGTTTCACTTGCCGTCTTTTCAAGGTACTCGTTATAAAAGAAGAGGAGTGGATGAGGATGGAGAGGTAGCTAATTTTGTGGAAACAGAACAGGTAACTGTAGTTGTAATGCATTAATACATCAGGATTAAAACTGTGGTATCAGGGATCCCTTATTAAGAAGACACCCTTAATTAAGCAGAATTGAGCTTGGGTCCCAAACATTCTCCCATATTTACTGTAAAACAAACCTTTATTCAGTGGACATCTTTGTTAGTGGACGTGGGCTCTAAAATACAAAACTAACGATACACATCAAGAATCAAAGGGGTTATGGCAGCAGCACACTTTCCCCTGAAGGTCTTGGGTTTGATTCCTGGATCTCTTGAGGGTTTTTCTCCAGGTTTCAAATTCAATCGGTCAGAGGCAATCTTGACTTAGACCAGCCAAGAGGTTGTTTCAAGGGTGGATAAAACACCAAGATTGTGAATTTTATTTACTTTTTATTGATTTTACAATGTAGATTATAAGAACAGAGATTCATTCAGTGTCATTTGTACAAGTGCGTGGTTCTGTACCTATATACTGGAGTCAACCTGGCTTCAAATACAGACCTCCGCCACGTCTGGATAAAGGTACAAGTCTGTCCTTACTTTCCTATATTATGTTTTTTTGATTCATATGTATATTCTTCCATTCTTCCATTCATTCATTCATTTATTCTCTTCATTCATTTATTAAATCTCTAGTATTCATTCCTTCCTTCCATCCATCCATCCATCCATCCATCCATCCATCCATCCATCCATCCATCCATCCATCCATCCATCCATCCATCCATCCATCCATCCATCCATCCATCCATCCATCCATCCATCCATCCATCCATCCATCCATCCATCCATCCATCCATTCCTTTCTTTATTCACTCATCCATTATCTATCCATCCATTCCTTCCTTCCTTTATTCATTCATTCATTTGTTCATTCATTCATTCATCCATCCATTCAATCTCTTTATTGTCTTCATTTTCAAATACATCTCACTCTCTTTTCCATTACTTTTGTTTCTTTTCACTCATTCATTTTTTCTTCTTGCTTTCATTCATCTTGAGTTGTCTTTGTTAATATTTGCAGGTGAAAATGAGACGCAGATGGCATTCATGAGTCATTTTGCAACCCAGTTGAAACACTATGCTGGTGTGGTATGTATCAACTAAATGATAACTAACAGCATTACAATGTTAAAATGCAAGTGATACAACTGTGTGTAATATGAGGATCTGTGTAGGCATATATAAAAATTAATGGTGATTTTTCCAGGACTTTGAAAGTTTTGGAAAATTGATTTATGGTCAACTAGGCTATGGAAAAATTTTGATTTTTTTGTAGCTTGTCTGCAATATTGTTTTGCATTGGTAAACGTATGTTGAATGTTTCAGATCCTTGGACTTTGTTTTACTTTTGTTCTATGTGTGGTTTTGGAAATTTGAGTCAAAGGGCTTTGGAAAGTTTTGGAAAAGATTTTGGAAATTCTCACGGGGATCCTGTACAAACCCTGTGTTATACTTAGTTACCCTTTTCCATAGTGCTTACATATTGCTTCTTTGATTTGATTGACAGGTGATCATCAACTTGATTGATCAGACAGGTCGTGAAAAGGTTAGTTCAAGGTGTCTTGCCTACAATGAGAATTGGCTTCTCAATCAAATGCTCAATTACAAATTATTAGATCCCAGAAGTGAGATTCAACCTTGATTCCCTGCTTATAGTGTTAGTACTAGTGTTTGACATTTGTGGTGGTTTTTTAATAGATTATTGGAGATGCCTTTATGGAAAATATCCTTCTCTTTAACAATCCTCTACTGACGTACATCACTTTTGATTTCCATGAATACTGGTAAGTTTCAAAAACAAGTATTTGTGTATTGCAAGGACCGCAGAGGGGGACGTGCTGGAAAGCTATAGCCTTAACCTTGCCGTCTTTTTTGTATTTGTCTTTCAGTCGTGGCATGAAGTTTGAATATGTTGCAGTATTGGTGGAGAGTATTGGGGATGTGCTCAAAGACATGAGATATTGTTGGTATGTAAGTCATTTAGAGTGATGTTTGAATGTCATCCTTTGATCCTGTAAATATTACGTTACTCTGGCTTCTTGTGGAATGCCTGAGGTATAAAATTGTCATTTTTTGTTGTTGTTTACTTGTCAACATTCATTCTGCAATAATTGTTTCACAACCAGTTGAATGATTTTGTTGCCTGTATTACCATTCTGTGCACAACAGATTTTCCTTGTTGCAAAGACAAAAGTAAGCTTGTACTTCGTGCAACAAAAAGTTATGTCTGGGATGGTAACATAAGCAACATTCATTCTGCAACCTGCAATGCAATTGTTGCACAACCAGTTGAATGATTTTGTTGGCTGTATTACTGCACCACCTTAAAAGACTTTTGTCCATGTATGTTCTGACAGGACGGACTCCAAGGGGATTATCTGTGAGCAACGCAGTGTGTTTCGTATCAACTGCATGGACTGCTTAGACAGGACAAATGTTGTACAAGCTGCTTTAGCTCGTCAAGTCATGGAAACACAGGTAACATCCTAGGATCACAAAGAAAAAAACAAGTTAGACAAGAATGGACAGATCAGTAAATTTTGTCAGTACTCTGAAACAACCCTGATCAAAAGACAGGGCATGGCTAACTCACAGATCGAACCTGAAACAACCTCTAGGCTGATCAAAGTCAGGGCATGGTTAACTCACAGATTGAACCTGAAACAACCTCTGGGCTGATCAAAGTCAGGGCATGGCTCACTCACAGATTGAACCCTGAAACAACCTCTAGGCTGATCTAAGTCAGGGCATGGATAACTCACAGATTGAACCCTGAAACAATCTCTAGGCTGATCAATGTCAGGGCACGGCTAACTCACAGATTGAACCCTGAAACAATCTCTAGGCTGATCTAAGTCAGGGCATGGATAACTCACAGATTGAACCCTGAAACAACCTCTGGGCTGATCAATGTCAGGGCACGGCTAACTCACAGATTGAACCTGAAACAACTTGCAGAGGGAGGGACAACCAGAGAGCCCAGAGAAAAACCCTCGAATCTAGGGAGAAATTCAACAAACATTATGAAACGATTAGACGAACTGTTTTAAATCAAAAACCTAACCCAATACATATTTTACTGATACAGCTTCGTAAGCTTGGTAAGCTACTACCAGACCAACCCTTACCTGCTGATGTTCGCTCATCATTCCAAGAAATGTGGGCTAATAATGGTGATGCCATCAGTAGACAGTACGCTGGGACAGCAGCTATGAAGGTGTGTTTCTATCTTTGGGTTGCCTGTGTTTCACACTTGCGCCGTATTCTAATTGCATTTGTAATCATAGGAAGATTATGATTTAGTATATTGAGCGGTTTTCATATGAGTGGAAAGAACATCCAAAACTGACTTCACCATGTACACAATATACATGTGTACAATACTGTAACATTGAAATGGCTTCCCATTGTCATCCAGTAATTTATCCAGTAACAATGTGTAATTAAGGTTACCTGCTGTTGTGATGATAGATCTATTTTCTTGGTGTAAGCTTTGTCTAAGGACCAACAAAAAGGTATTTCATTACAACAGCAGGCCTCATTTGAATATTAATTTGTATATTTAAATTATTGAGACTTGGAAGCTTAAATCTGGTTCACACTTGCGATGCAAGCATAAGCATAGCAACATACACAAGCAGCATGTTGTTGTATGCTTATGCCTGCTTCATAAGTGTGAACCAGGCTTTAGTGGATGTTAGCAAAAAATTGGGAGGCTAAAGCCGACCAGCCCCTCTTCACAGTCCCTGTGAGCAGAAGGTGGAAAAAGAATTTAGTTACATTGGATGTGATTGTGCTTCTTTTCTCAGGGGGATTTTACCAGAACAGGAGAAAGAAGATTTACTGGTGTCATGAAGGATGGTTATAACTCAGCAAACAGGCAAGAAGAAAGGATTTTGAATGGTTAATGATAGTGTAGTGCCCAACTAGTATTGTTTAATAATCTGTCTATGAAAATATATTTTCTAGATACTACCTGAATAGGTTCAAGGCTGTTTATAGACAAACTGTAATTGGTAAGTGAAATGGTCATTTTCCTTCCTTTCTTTTTACCTCCCTCCATTCCTTCTTCCCTCCATCCTTCAGTATAGTCCTCCTTCTGTTCCCTTCCCCTCCCTTCCTCTCTTCCCTTCTTTCCTTCCTTCCTTCCTTCTTACCAATGTTTCTATCCTTTCTTTATATTTCCCATCCCGTTCCATTCCTTGCCTTTAACTTTTCTCCTATTCAGCCTCTAATATACCTGTATTATTCACTCAACCTCTCACCCATCTACCAAGTGTATATCAAGTGAGGGCGGGGGTGGGGGGAGGGGCATCAATCATGGCACCAAAATTTCATCAATTCATGTGGGATTCCTATGGACATGACAAGAAAAGGGTACATCATCCCCTTGATTGAGACCTTGCTATGCCCCTGCAATAACCACTCTAGTCCACCCTCCTTAACACTACCATATTCTCGTTCCAGATGCAATGCTTGGTAACCCGTTAACAGAAGATCTTACTGCAGCTATGGCTCTCTTAAAGAACGGTGATGAAGAAGATCCCTGGACTATGGAGAGAGAGGAATGTGTAGCACAGTTAGTGGTTCACTGTCAGTGGTTACTGCTCTCTGAAACTGAGGAATGCCTCGGAGGTTGGGCACTAGTGGATCCATTTTACAGGTGCGTTGCTATAGCAACAGGAAGTAAAATATTAAAATAAGATTTGCCATAGATTATTGAGGTCTGCCAGATAAGACAAATTGTTTCATACTGAATTGTCTGGAATTGACTGTCATGCATTTTCAATATATTGTGAGCTTATTATTGTGAACGAATTATCAGTTAAAATGTTGAAATCAACCTCTATAACTTTGGCATGATACTTTCCCATTAGACCACATGTAATTCCCTTGAGTATTATTTCTTTCTCTAGCGGTAACGCATTGCTCTCCAGAGAATGGCATGAGCACGCAGGGTGGTAATACGAGCCACATTTGTTCTGTAACTTACAATGCAACATTGTTGTATGAGAAGTAGTTGCCTGTATTACTGCACCATAACATTAAAAACCACGGTACTGTGAGAATAATTGTCACTATTTTTGCTTTTTAGTCCTGATGGTGAGCCCAATCAAGACCAGGACGTTATCTTATTACTTGCACATGATGCGTACTACGTAGCTAGGTAAGCATAGCAACCACAGGGTTCCCACATCGCGTTTCCTAGATTCCTATAACTTGTTCTTCTCTCTTTTCTTCACACAATTGCCAAGTTGCACATCACTAATTCTTTTGATTATTTGCTTGCTCTCTCTTTTTTTCTTCTCTCATTTTCTTTTTCATACTCATCAGCTATGATGACGATGCAGAAAGAATCACCCAGTACGAACGCATTGCCCTTGAAGACGTGGAGAAAATTGAGATTGGTAAGTGACAGGGACTGCATTAGCATTATTCTGTCAGGGACCCATGTAACTGCTAAAATTGGGGTCCCAACCATTGCGTTGTGGGTATCAATCATTATTTTGTAAGCCCATGTCAACAGAAGTGAAGTGAGTCCTGAGATGTACTGAGTGGGCCTTCAGCATTGTGTTGTGGGTGCCAATCAATATTTCGGAAGCCCTTGTCAACACAAGTGAAAATGTATTTTGCACTCTCATTCCATTTTTGGAAATACGTGATAACCGAATAACTCACTTGAACCTTGTTCGAACTTTTCTTCAAATTCTAAATCCCATATCATATTAGGAATACCAGCTCCTGTCCTAAAATGTATTGTTTTTTGTTGTTGTTCTAGGGTTTGAGCCGTCGTTCAGGACGCGTTACCTTTTTATTCGTATATTCTATAAGTACCAGAACAGTAGTGGGTACTTCCATACCTTGAGGACAATCCAACATAGAACTCCAGAAGACGCCAGGGGTAAGAACTAGTCAAAGTCAAGGATGTTTTGGTATTTGGTGCCATAAGTATTTTAATGTGATAATGATTCAAGATGAATGGTGATGATGGTGATGATGGTGATGATGGTGATGATGGTGATGATGGTGATGATGGTGATGATGGTGATGATGGTGATGATGGTGATGATGGTGATGATGGTGATGATGGTGATGATGGTGATGATGGTGATGATGGTGATGATGGTGATGATGGTGATGATGGTGATGGTGATGATGGTGATGATGGTGATGATGGTGATGATGGTGATGATGGTGATGATGGTGATGATGGTGATGATGGTGATGATGGTGATGATGGTGATGATGGTGATGATGGTGATGATGGTGATGATGGTGATGATGGTGGTAATGATGATGATGATGTTGGTGAATGATAATAATGATAGTGATGGTACTAATGATGATGTATGATGATAATGGTAGTCATGGTAATGATGAAGATGTTGATAGTGGCAGTGGCGTAGCGAGGACCCAGGATCTGGGGGACAACTGGAATAAAAACTAATTACGTCCCCCACCCCCCGCTACGCCACTGGATGGTGGTGATGTGATGGTGGTTGTGATGGTGATGGTAGTGGTGATGTACATGATGGTGGTAGCTGATGGTAATGATAACGATGATGATGATACATGGTGGTGGTAATTATAATAATTCATGATGATCATGATAATAGCGATGATGATAGTGATAATGATTATGATAGTGATAATGATGACATTTCAGGTACTTGGGTATGTTATCCTCATTTTTGTCAAGGTCTTGTCATTTTTAAAAATTTGTTTGATTATAATTATGATGTTGATGAAGATTTTATTTAGTACAGTAATAGTGGTGATAGTAACGATGGCATATTTCATATTCCCGTTAGGTGTTCTACTTGGTATTGCTGATGCTTTTAGTACAGCACGATCAGCCAAGTTTCTTACCATGAAGATCATTGAGTGCAAACTAGACAAGTGAGTCATTTGACAATGATTGATGAGTCTTAAGGCAGACCTTGCATGACTTTGAAAATTCACGTAAAGGACGTGTCGTACCGTGGTCGTGATGGTGCCGTGTCCTACATGCACTGTCATTGATTCAACAAGTGACATCAATTCCATACCGTGACGTTTCAAAGGACGATCTTTTATGTTCTCTTGATGATGATACATAATGATTATGATACATGATGATGATGATGATACATAATAATGATGATGATGATACATGATGAAGATGATGATGATACATGATGATAATGATACATGATGATGATACATAATAATGATAATGATACATGATGAAGATGATGATATATGATGATGATGATACATGATGATGATGCATGATGAGGATGATACATGATGGTGATGATACATGATGATGATACATGATGATGATGATACATGATGATGTAATATCCATGTTCTATTTCATTGACAAACAGGAAGAAGAGTAAGCCTCCACCAGACGTCATCCAGATATCTTCCAAGTCTCGACTGAGTGGATGGTCAAAACCAAAGACTAAAGCAAAAAGCCAACACGATTTAGACTCTTCCGATCGTGACACAGGTAAGCAGCTTAAATCGTTTCTGAAGCACCGTCTTGGAGGTATTCCGAGACCCTACTCAGATCCTTGTCTTAACCAACAAGACATCGAAAACAACTACCAGGCTCAGCGGAAGAGATCTGGGACTAACAGCGCACCATTGAGCAGTGCGAGTAGCTCTGGTGAAAGTGATTCGAGTGATGACGATGAACCAATCAGCCAATCAGAAGAGCTATTGGCCATGCGATTGGATCATAAAAGATTAGAGTTGGTGTTGCAGGAAAAATTAAAACCTGCGAGAAAGTTAGAGTGTAGGAGCGAAGAGACACTCTTGGTTACCAAGGAAACCGAAGTTGAAAAGGAAGGCCAGGTTACAAAGGACTCGACGGTTGCCAAGGATTCTGAAACTGAAGGTGAGGGACTGGTCACTGAAGAGCTGGCGGTCGCCAAGGATACCGAGGTGGAAGAAGAAGGTCTGGTTACTAGACAAACGACGGTTGTCGAGGATACTGAGAATAAAGAGGAAGGGCTAGTTACTACAGAGTCAACGGTTGCCAAGGATACTGAAGCAAGAGAGGATTTGGGTGGAGAAAACGATAATGGGGTACACGAATCTACCAATGAAGTGACAAGTGAACATGTGACTGAGGTAGAAGGCCTTGCTACACCCGATACTGAGATACAGGGCGCTATTTGTAATGATATGCCCAGCGATAAAGAGATTCCATGTTCAAAGACTCAAGTAAGTGATGAGGAGTCAAAGACTAAGAATGAACTCGAAAATCAGAAAGGAGAAATCCCCGAACCAATCGAGGTAAATGGAGAAATTAGTGAAAAAATTCAAACTCCTAATAATCAAAAAGAAGCAAGCGAAAAGGAAGTCGATATTCCCACAGAAGAAAACAATATTGACTTAGAAAATATTTCCGAAATAAAAGAGTCATATTATGAAAGTAAAAAGAAGCTAAAGAATGAGGACATTTTGGGGTTTTCAGTGGAAGAAGAAGACATGATAAACTCGAATGACCAAGAAGAATCAGTTGTCAGTCCCAGTCCCACGGTAAAGCTCGGCCTGGGCGGTAGCTTCCGGTCGATGGCTGTGAGTTTCAGGAGTAAATCATCTGGTACTTCCGGCCAAGAGGATACCGAGACAACCCCAACAGATTCTAATGGAGAAACATTACCAGGAGAGGGAGAACCCTCCCAACAAGGATTTAATAGATTTCGTTTCTCAGGTCGTTCACTTGGTTCTCGTCCTACTACTAATACAAGTTCTAATAAGACAAATATATTTGCTTCTGCGCAAGCGCGAGGCCGGACCTTGCTACCTGACTTGCGCAATAAGCTCTCGTCGATTTCATTTCCTCGTGCCAAGTCCCCTCGTTTGACGCACAAGCAGCATACAGTAGACTCCGATTCTGTTCATCAACATAAGCGACACAAACATAAGCATAAGTGTCTTACTAAGATCATAGAACTCTAATGAAAGCATGGTGTGTCTGTCTGTCCATTCGTACGCTGAATATGTTGTACGATATGTTGAAAAAAAAAATGGAAAAATCGAAGCAGTGATATGCATCGTGCGCGACTAACGACAAGTCTTTAAAAAGCGACCTTGCAGTGCCCTATAGTGTACGCGACAAATCGTTAAGAGGCGCTGTCGCAACTACTTGTGGCATATCTTTGAAGAACTGTAAAGAAAAGGACTGAAATTCGACAAATCAATGCATAACAATCTCTCATGCGATACCGTCCAGGAATCGTGCGGTAGTTCACTGACGATCTCTCATGCGATACCGTCCAGGAATCGTGCGGTAGCTCACTGACGATCTCTCATGCGATACCGTCCAGGAATCGTGCGGTAGCTCACTGACGATCTCTCATGCGATACCGTCCAGGAATCGTGCGGTAGCTCACTCCGTGGTGCTCAAATAATATTCATGCCTGCAATATGAAAATTTATCTTGCCGTCTAACTGCTTGGCATGAGGTTCTTTGCGTAATTACGTAGCATTTTCTTTTATCAAACGGTGCTGTTGGTCTCCTAGATCGTTAACTATCACGAAAATACCCCTAAAATATCCTGAAGCCATTAATTCTTCTTAACTCCAGTTGCATGTGTCAAAAATAGAATCCAAGCGTATTCTCGTACGTGCTGTTCGGTTTCTTTCAGACCATTATAAACAGCTTATCCACCAGATATTATTTCCTAATGAACGTTTAGTTTTAAATAGAAATAATGCTCTTTTGGCAAGGTATTGCAGTGAGTCACGTCAAAGGTAGTTAAATAGTATACGTTCGTGCGTTTTACCTCAAGCCGAACGGACACGAAAAATCGCTATCAATTAATGATCTGTAGCTAAGTTAATGACTTTAAGACGTTTGATTTCCTATTGACTCCAGCAGATTATTAGAGACTCGATCACGTCCTTAAATATCGCTATCTTTGATGTTTTGCTCTTTTAATTACGATTAGACATTTTAGAAGATTTTAGCTATCGCAGCTGATAGCACTCGGAATTCGGACGACGTTTCTTTAAACAAAACGAGACAGACGCACAATTTATTTAAAAGCTAAACAGGAATTGCCGAAATTTATTGCCTCTTAAAGTCCTGTTTTCATAATCTCATTAACGCACCTTTCAATGGCGAAAAAAAATTACACAAGATTTTAGTTCGTGCGCGAGATTTACTTATTCAAACGTCCCCCACAAAACATCTGATTCTCATATTTTGTGTTAAATATTACAATACTTTACAACATTATTCAAGCAAAAATTGCATGCATGAAACATTAGACTTATTATTCCTGGTAAAATAAATTTTTGGTAACGTTTTACTTTCTCTAGTGCATTTAATTGACATTTTTACTAATAATTATTAGGGTTATATTTTATTTGATACATAGTTTTTGCGACAAGCTTGATGGGTCTGGCACCCTTAACTTTCGCATAATACTAAACAGAAAGGAACATTATCACTGACAAAGAGGCTCTCCAATGAATATATAATTAGACAAGGCAAAATATTTTGGTAGTGGCACCCAAATACTTGTCATGTAGTTAGAGCTTAAATTTTAGTTATACTGATAGATCGATCTCTTTAGCTTCGTATAAAAATTGCCCATTTTAGACCACATGACATTCTCTTGAGAAATGATCTTTTATTAAAATATTTACACATGAAAGAATTAACTCCCAAGAGTGGCATCACATGGTCTGAAATGGGCATAACAAACAACGAAGGTAAAAAGGTACATTCAAACTTAAATGCGTGCTAGCCTCTCCCCAGGCTCTCTTTGCTGTTCGGCATGACGTCATGAATGTGCCTCTTAGACGAGTGTTTTCTCTGAAGCGTCCGCCATTTTGGATTTGGGAGCGCTGGCAATGAGTAGCCTGGGGACGAGGCCTAAATGCGTGAAAGTTAATTCTATCACCCCTTCAGTTTTATCCCTGGCCCTCCCTTGTAGGGGGGGCAAATTGTCTTAGACTCCTATCCCTTGGTGGGGATTTTGGGTTTGTTATCGCGAGGTAGAATTTCAGTTATATATTGGCAAAGACTCAGTTTTATAGATATATTTTTGTTGGTGGAAGCTTTGTTTTATTTATATTTACTTTTTATCGAAATACTAGAGTTACAAAAACCCACAGGGAGCCCAATTTGAAACCTCTTTATAAACAGAGACACGCTTGATCCCGGAGCCCTGTCATTCTTACTGTGCATGCTCGACGAAATACCAGGGATTTCTTCGAGCATGGGCAATAAGAATGACAAGGTTCTTGCATCGAGAGTGAAACAGAGAGAGGATTAAGATAAGTAGGAAGGGTAGCTAGTTTCTTAGATTTAATATCGCAGCTTACTGCTAAGCGCTAATATTCTTATTTAAGAGTGCTATTATTTTAACGTAATACAGTTTACAAACTGGGTGCCCTGTGCTGGCTTTGTTGATTTTTAACATGAAAACTGGTGAATTAGAAAATGGGATACCTGTGGCAAAAATGCTCTCCTTGGTTTTCTTTATTCCTCCCACACCTCCCTCCTCCCTTGCGCAAACACACACACAATCTCAAGCACCAGCCCCCTCGTTTCTTCCCTTTTACCACAGGATACCCATCATAATATCTTAGGAGTAACTTAAAGGGAATGCTGAGCATCAGCTTCCTTCCAATGCAGCTAGAATAATACATCTGTCAAAAAGAGTGGATTTCTTATGAATTTTCAAGTTATTTCAGAATTAGTCAATCGGAACCCAAGCAACCCTGGACGGCAGCGAGAAAGACGGCTACCGGAAGTAAATTCGCACTTAACCTAATTAGCAATATGATTAGCATATGATCTTGCCTTCCATCACACGTCACCTCTGGTCGCGGCGGTGAAACAGGAAGGTTTGGCGGTCTCTTCGGATTCCTGTCAAATTTTTGCAATTTTAAGACTTCTTGGTTCTTTTAATCATGATTTTGATATCGGAAACGAATTCAGCACTTATCATACTTCTAGAAACGACCAAAAAAATTCATGTCATGTGCACTTGCTTGAACTACGCGCTTGAACACGACGTTCTGGACCAAATTCCGGTCAGCTATACTAAGGCAGCCGTCGTCCTAGCTGCTGTCCAGGGCTGCTTACGAAATCCACTCTAATATTCAATTATTAAAAAAATATGAAATTATTCAATAACTCGGTGGTAGAGCTGTTTGTATCATACAGAATCATTGTAAAATATTTTTAATTTATATTGATTTAAAAGAATTTTGTTTAATTAGATAATAATAAAACACTAAAATTCCATAAGTAGGTGTAGTAAATATTGTATTTTTAAGATATTTTTCAATTTTCAGTTTCTAAACTTGGCCTAAAAATAACACAGGAAACCTATCCCATAACATTAAAGCTTAAAGGGGTTCTCGCCCTCTAACTTATCTCTCACCTGCCTCATAAAGTGCTCAAGCAGAAAAGTTCTTATGAGCCAGGAAAGTATCCTTATATGGCCTTCGTCCCTGGGCCAATCAAAATGCAAGAAAAGACAGGTCGTCCGCTGAATCAAATGCGGAAGCCAATTGAGTGTCACCACGAAATCCGCCCCTCAAAAACAGGTAGCCTTAGGAGTCGTTATCCTTCTGTTCTTCACGCCCAAATGATTTTCGTTCGCCCTTTTCTTACAATTAAGGAAGTCGTAAAAAATCTATTAGGCAAAATACATCAGTAACTAAATTTGTTTGAGTTTAATCATATTATTGCTTGAAAAGCTGTCTCTGATTTCTAAAGTAAACAAATATATAAGGCTGGCATACGCGAATCTTTAAGATAGAATCTTCATCACCATGGTAACAGATCCAGTTTGACGGGATGTTATTAGGAAGTTTGATGGATTGCCTTTCAACGCTATTTGTCCTAACAACTGAAATGTTTTGCCCTTTTTTACTGCCGAAAGTGTTTTGATTTTATGTAGAACTCGTAAAAGTGTGTTGTCTTAATTCATCGCTAAAATCGGTAAACAATTGCTTAAAAAAAGCACTTACAGAAGTTGAGTGATATTGGAAACACTGCACTGAGAACAGTAAACAACATTTTCTCTTGGACATAAAACTCAAATAGCGTCACAACTATGTCAGACTGAGGGAGACTTGTTTGATAGCTATTAATAAATCCACCGACCAAGTTATTGAATTTCCTCCATATCATGTTACTTAGTTGTTGGTAATGGAATTTTAATTCTGCGTGTAGTTCAGTTATTTAGTGCGCGGTCTTCGAACTCCACTGTTCAATACGTTTTCCACTTCTCTCTGTTTTGTAACAAGGAGCTCTGATTGTTTAAGGGGAGGGGAGCGGTAAAGGGCGCACCTTCGAATGCCTTATACATGAGTCGATGGAACGGAAGAATTGGGCGACCACTCCCCGCGAAGTAAAATAGATTACCTTTGCCTTTGCTTAAATTCTACGATCAAGTTAGGGCTGGAATTATTCGAGGTTTTGTATTCCCATACTGACTTTGGTATCCATTCTCATGATTTGCTATTAGACAATTTCGGGTTAAGAGGTCACGTGACCCTACCTCCCATAATCCGAGCAGTTGCGTCAAAACATCAGAAAAGGAAAAAAACAGGCAAAGAACTGAAGCCATCGTCTAAGGACCGCCGCTTTAAAAATTATCTTAAATGCGAGACTTTAACAGAGAAATACAAAAGAAATTCCACCAAGAAAAAGTGTTCTTTCTTTTCCTCCCTTAGCTTCGCATTCAAGACAATTCTTAAAGGGGGTCAAAATATATGTTTGTTTAGCAAGGTTTGAGCTTCTAAAATATTACCAATATGATTTACCGCGACAATTCGACCTAAAAACTCCTTATCCAGTATTCCGTCCTTACAAAACAAGCTTTTTTAGAATAGCTGTAAACAGCCCTCATTTACCCTGACAACTTGCCTTAATATTCTTATCGTGACAAATCCATTTCATTTTGCCTTAAGTTTCGGATGATGGAACTAAGTACCTCTCAACTAGCCCACGTAACCAAGGCATTATTCCTCTGCCAGTGACAGCGATGCTCAGCGTCTAGTGATTTAAATCAACATTTCATATATTTTGTTTGGTTTTTCATTCGTAAGTGTCAGGTTGGGGTGTCTGTAGATCACGTTTTCAAATCTGGGGTCTTATTTTTGTGTGAGGTCGTTTGTTTCTTAGGATAAAACATTTTTTTTCTGTCTCAACTGTGTCAGATCAAATTGAAGTCGATTGTTTGAGGAGTTGTAGGCTAGGCTTGTTTTATTAAGTTATATTATTTTACTTCGGTATTCTTTTTCTTTCTATTCCCTTCTCTTCCCTGTCATCTTCCTACCTTGCCCTTCCTTCCGCTACCTGCCTTACTCTTCCTTATACACTTCTTTCCTATACTACCTTGACCTTCCCTGCACTGACCTCCCATTCCTTTCCCTTCTATTCCTTTCTCTATCCTTCCATTCTTTTGCCTAGATTGGCTTAATTTCCCTCCCTTCTCTCCCCTTCCCTCCCTACTCTCCCTTTCCCTCCCTCTCTCCCTTCCTTCCTTTCCCCTCTCTTCCTTTCTCCTCCCTTCCCGACTCTGCGCAGAACTCCCACCCCTTCCCACTATCTTTGGTTCATATCCAGGTTCATCTCACACAAATATGGATTAGCCTTCATTACCTTTTATCCTCTTCAGTTCATAGCTTGGCTTAAAATGCTACTTGAAACACAGTTGACATTGAAGTAGCATCATTTTGAGTTTCTCAACCAATGACATTAAGGTAAAACTGGCTTCAGTTATTATGAACCGATGATGCAAGTCGATGTTCAACAGTGTCATACCTTCATTTCCACTCTAACGTTAACATATTTTTCTCCATCTCCTGTATTAATTTTTTTTGAATTTTATTAAATACAATAAACCAGAAAACACAAGAAGACAGAGAAAACAAGGAAATATATTTTTTCATATCTCAATTAATTTCTTCTGTTAGACTAACCTCTTTAACCTCGTTCTCATGTTTATCGATTTCGTTACCACTTTTTCTCCAGAGATAATAATAATAATAACTCACATATAAAAATATAATCTGTTTATCAAAAAATTTACAATTATTTGTTTCTATTAAGATCCTGTTCCTTGTTTTTATTGCGTATTCTTAAAAGACCAAGAGACAAAATATACTCATTAACAAAGTATTACCAGCAAAAATTTTCCTCCACTAAATTATCAACTTACGAATTTTTTTACAACTTCGGAAATACCAGTTCTAATTACTAATGGATTAGCCATTATCTCTTATCTTGGCCTCATTTTTTTAAGCGATTAACTTGATCTGCTGATTCCAAATAGATAAAGACGAATAGTCTTTGACAATTCCCTCGAATCTCCGGAAAGACTCAATGGTGGAGATACTCGCATGGCATATGGCTCAAATACAGTGTAGAGGATTACATAACATTTTTGCTTATATACTCAGATATTCATCGAGAAATCCTTTGATAATTTTTGTACTTGTGAAGTAGTGATTTCTTACTTGATACGGATCTATTTCCATCTGTTTTTCTTTTTCTAATTTTCACCTCTTATTTCTTTCCCCAAAATTAGTCTCCTCTTGTTTTTTTTTCACTTCAGTTCTCTCTCATTCACTTCTCAGTTTTCCCCTAGTTTCTCTCGCTGCTTTCTTCTTTATTTCTTCTTTATTTACTCGTCTAATCTTTATCCTTTATTTTTCCCATTTCTCTCTCATTTCTTTTACTATTTTATTATTCAAATATCTCTACTTTTCTCGTTTTCATTTTCATTTATTTATTTCACTTTTTATTTTCTGATTTGTTCTTATTTTATTTTGATATCACTCTTTCTCTCATTCACTTCTCACTTTTATTTAATTTACACTTTTTTCATTTCATTTTCCTTTCAATTTATTATTATTATTATTATATATTTTTTACATTTCACTGCAATATCATCAAAGGATGTACAAGAAAACCTATTTTACTCCTGTAATCAGAGTTCCAAAGCAAATCAATTTAGAACCTGCAGGAAGTCGAGAAATACATCCTTCGGATGTTATGTCTTTAACCTTAAAATGTAACAATTATCGAAAGCGTTGTGGGAGGTGAACAAAACACAGCCGAAAAACACCACTTTTCCGGTTTCAACATTACAAACGTTTGAAATTGTATTGAATGGTTAAAAGGCGTAAGAACGTTAAAAAGTGTTAAGAGCGGCGCCTAAATCGCGTAATGTCTATTGTTGAAGACAAGAAATAGTAAATGTTTTACCGTTGATGATTGTTACTTAGAAAGATGAGACAAAAAGTTGCACTGCCCAGGGCTAAATGAATTAAGGGCGAGAGATTATGGGGGGAGGGGTGGTGGGATCCGCAGGATTGCCGAATAAATGCCAAAGGCCCATTCATGTACAAGATTTTAGAACGGAACTTAAAACGGAAAACTCTTGCTATATCGTATTACCTGAGTTTCTTGGTCTATTTTGAAAACGCAAAGGTAGGTTCTTGTTCTTGTTCGCGTTAACTTCTTTGGGATAAAACAATTCTTGGATATATCACTTCGATGTTTCAGAATGATTTATGTTGAGCAACAACGACGGAGAAATCAAAAATTTATTAAATGTATAGTTAGATATCAAAGGCGATGAACAAAGCTTGTTTGACTGACTCGGTCGATTCGACCACTATTCCCTCTCTCCAGCAGTGCTAAGGGCGTTTATAATAAAGGGTTGCATATCAGAAAGGTCAAAACAAATGTGTAAAATGTGTAGTGATCGAACTACTGACCTTTCAGCCGTCCACAGTTGCTTTGCTCGGTATAAACAGGTTGTTTGATACTCCTAATATCAAGAGTTACAAACCAGAGTATAGTTATAGATGGAGAGTCGCAAGTGATCAAACTATCGACCTCTTACCCACTTTTACTTTGTTTGGTATAAACAGGTCGTTGGGTGCTTAAAACTAAGGCCCTCTATTAACTTTCGAAGAAGAGTCTAGTTTTAGAGGTCAAAACAAGTGTGTAAAGTCATTGGTGGTCAGACTACTGACCTCTCAGTCGACCGCATTTACTTTTTTTGTAGTGAGCAGGTCGCTACAAGGTCTTGGCCGGTTTAAACAGGTTTATGTGGCCAAATTTTAGCCAATAGTTGAATGAGGTATATAGAAAAAGCGACTTCAAAAACATAGTGGAATTGTACGAAACTGAAAGGAATCGCTTTCCAAGGTTGCTTACCAATATAAGAAAAAAAATGTAGTCCTCGTATTCTATCCAATACCAATTTTTATTTCAATCAGATATGACATTTTTTAATGCTGTAATATAATTCCAATAGCAAAGATTGACAATAATTTTGGGTAGATGCGTGAGAAACTATATTATTCGGCAATTACGAATACGAGAAAAATCTCTGTGACGACCAAGTTTGTATCTAGGAAAGTAAGATTGTTTCTAATAATATTTTCACCACTATTTACTTTTATTCAATCCTAGCCAAACAGAACTAGAGACTTGGTTGTTTTTCCAATGACATTTCTGTCATCTTAACTCCATTTTTTTCACCTTTTCACGTACAGAAGACGTCTTGGATATAATCTGACGTTTCGATCGAGAAGCGAGCGAAAATAAAAACCTTTCGCTTTTAATAAGGATTTCTATTGCGTTTCAGAATTAATTTTGCATGAAGCTTAGCTAATTTTTTCCCAATATCCCTTTCAATATTCACTCCTTGATATCCTTTCGTGGATTAGAACGATATTTATAATTGCGTCGATCGTCAACTTGTCTCTCTGATTTCCACCTTCAGAAAATTGGACAATACTACCAAATAGATTACAAACCACTAACTCAATTTGAAGCCCTTCAATGGCATGGGTTAGAAATCTTAAGAAAAACACCTATTTTTTACTTCTTATTTCATACATATTTTTATCTCATTATTTTCTGACATTATTCGAGGAAGACTTGATTATTTGCACACACAAAACACGGCTTTAGCAAAGAAACAAAACGAGTCGATCAGTCGATCAGTTCACAGGCGATCGGAAATGAAAAAAAATTGGTGCCAAAAATCATATCCTTGGCATTGTCTTATTTTAACACTTGTACGCGGCAGCTACGAAAAACATGGATTTTTTTGAATGCTTTTTGTTTAGTGTGTAGTTTACTATATTTAGAATATGAAATTATTATCAACGTAGAATATAAGCTGTAATCGTGTCTTTTATCGTCTTTTATGCTTTGAAATTTAGGTTATTTTATTCATTGTTCAATTCTGTTTTTCTAGTTTCATTCGTTTTGCTTTTAATGCGGAAAAGATTTAGTTTTAGAAACATTTAACCCCCCCAAAAAAACTAATTAAGGATCAAAATTTCTTTCGTTTTTCATTCAATGAACGTGTGGTGGAGATTTTCGCCGTGAAAAAAAGTCAAACACACTTCTTTCAATGTTTCAAGAGAGATAGTCTTATCTATCTCCCCTTCAAAGAGTCTAATCCAGTAAGCTTTACATGACCGGTGTGTTTGACAAACCGACCTTGTTTCCCAACTGAGCCGCAATGACTTCTAAATTGAAATTTTATGGTGTGTGTTTGTCGAGCTTGTAGGCTCGTTCAAATAAGACACCACTTTACTTGAATTGCCCGGGATCTAAAAGCCCCCATTGTGAGTATTTGCTTTCTAAGTCCTTGTTTTTTCGCTTGACGGGAGAGTGATTGTTTGTCTAGTCTTTTTTGCAAAAACAAATTATGTATTTGATTTGATGCAATTTGAAGTTGACTCAAAATATTGCACTGATTTTAAAACTTAGGCGACGTGTATAATATGTATATTATGTAAGATCTATTGTTTTGCAGATTTATTGAGAACGATTTTGATTTGATCACTCATTTATTACAAGCTTCGGTTCACTTCTTCCCTCTTGTTTATTCGTCTTAGTTTTATTATCTCACTTGTTATTCTTTTGAATTTCATTTGTTCTTTCATTTATTTCCATTTCATTCATCCTCCCATTCATTCCTTCTTTCTTCATTCATTCATTGTTCATGTTATTGATCTCTCAATCTCAGTTATACCTTTCTTATCGCATTCACTTTCTCATTCATTCCTACTTCATTTGTTCTCTCATTCCTTTTTTCTTTATCATTCATTCATATTTTCAATCATTTATCCATTCATTACGATTTATTTCACATCCTTTTCCCTTATCACTGTGAAGTTATTCCCTAAACATCGGCAGATAGTTACTTCAAAGTAACCAAATCTCCCCCACAGCAGCGATGCTGATTTTACGTAAAACAACGGCGGGCGATCTACCCCTTTAATCGATCCCTCGCTAAAAATACCTAAACGAGAACTACGACGCAAATTGGAAGTCATTAAAAAGACCACCAGCTAAAGACAGTGTAATAGCACATCCAACACTGTGACACTAAAATCCGGCGCGACATTTTTACTTTAACTTAGGCGGCAAATCTATAGACAAAATACACTTCGAACTATTCAAGTAAATTTATCAGTTCGAGCGGAAATTTCCTTTTCGCTTCCCAATAAAATCAGAATATTAACTCCAATTGATGTTCAATAGAAATGACTTTTTAAGTGAAATATTCCATCAATATTGGAAGTGACTTGGATCATAGATTGTCCGTTGTTTCCGGTCATAATACCAGATCAAGGAATGGATATTTGCTCTCTCTTGATAGGCTGTTCGTGGCACGTTTTTCCGTTGATGGCGCGAGCCTAATCTTACATTAATTCACCCCATTCCAGCTGATTAAATAAATTAGTTCCCTCGTCAAACGAATCATTGCCGCCTCGCTGTCAACCTGTCCCTCAAAGGACCTTAAATTCAAGCGACGTTGCCTGAATTTGTTAGTGTAACATAGAGGTATGATATCTAGAGCTGCTAGCTAGCTAGCTAAGACCGATAAGAGGCCAGCGAGGCAGGTAGAACCATTTCAAATCGATTACGGTTTACGTTTGGAATCTTGAGCTGTGACAACTTTTTAAGCCATAGCACTTCAACTAAGAAACGAAAACTGGCTTTTTAAATGACCAAACAAAATGCCCCGAGGCATCGCTTTGAAATGGAATCCTGAAAGCTTTTGAAGACGAACACTTTGAGAGCGCTCGACAGGACGATTTCGTATGCGATTTTTGAAACTTTGTTTTTCGAGTCGAAAGAACTAGACTCTGGTTCCTTGTCTTCTTCGGCTTAGTGATCTTCTCTTGAGTCAAAGGAAGTCCAACTGGAGAATTAATTCTTTTTTTTTTTCGTTTCATTTTTGAGCAGTTTTGGTGTTCGTTGATTGACAATTAAGCGAAGGAGTGGCCGTACTGCGGAAAGAGAAGTTGCCAACATTCTACGCGACTCGAAAAGATCGCAAAGGAAACACGAAATAACCCAAGAGAAGAGCTTTTCCCAGTAAACTACCAAGATGTACGAGTACCCAGATCTTAACGAAATTAGTCTCAAATGCCAGCGAATGTTTAATGTTTGTGAAGCAAGTTCTGGTTCATTGATTTTTGCTAACCCAGTTGGATGTTGGAAAGAATGGGCAGATATGTGTGCACATAAGTTACAGCTTCATGTTGGCCTACAAATAATGGTGTTCATCATAATCTTGATCTCAATGTTCTCCTTCGTCGCTAACACTATTGTTTGTATAGTGTTCTGTTTGTACGACCAGCTTCGACAAGTGAAGCACTACTTTGTGGTGAACCTAGCTATGGTTGATAACATTTTAGTCATTATTGCTGTGCCTATGATAGTGGCATACGTCTTGGGATGGAACATAAACACGCCCTTGTGTAGAGCGCAAATTGTCATAGATGTGCTTTGCGGAACAGCTTCGATTGTAAGCCTGGCTGTTATCAGTATTGAGCGGTACATTGCCGTTGTTACCCCACTGCATTACGACTCCAGGGTGACCACATTCCGCGCAATTTTAATTATCATCTTCACGTGGTTCTATTCTCTCATGGTGTCGTTCATTACCCTCCTTGCATACGCTATGCCAAACTCCCCCGCAGTTACGAGCCCTAAACAGTGTATGTTCTTTGGAGGAGAATTCGTGATTTTCATCGCAGTGTCCAGTTTTGTGTTACCCGTTGCAATCATGGCTTGCGCGTACTGGAAGATCTTCCTCGTTGCGCACGTACACGCCATTCGGATCCAAGCTATGCAGGTACCTTCAAACAACCCGGAACAACCGCGAGAAGGCGAACGACAAAGCAAACTCAAAGGAGAACTCAAAGCAGCTAAGACTCTCACCATCATCATGGGTACACACATCATCTGTTGGTGCCCTCTTTTTATCTATTTTCTCGTAGTGTCATTCTGCGAGGATTGCCGAAGATCAAACAATGTAATCGCGCACTATGTCATTTTAATCTTACGCTACTGTAACACCCTCGCAAATCCTATAATATACACAGGGATAAATAGGCAATTTAGAGCAGCTATAAAGAAGTTTGTTCTAAGAAAGCGAGGCAATGAGGATATGAGCGTCACTGTTTATACACACACACAAGCAACATAGATTTGATTTATAGCGATGTTACGCGAAACGATATACAACGACGATTTTTCGTGCAACGCTGCGAAAAAAATCGTCTTTTCGAGTTGCGAGGTTTTGACTTCAGATCAGAAACTCGCAACGGTTGCCTGAGTTCGAAATTACTCTAAAAATCGTTCCATCTCAGTAGCATGTCACATGGTATAAACCTTTTGCGTAATAGCGTTGCAAATCGTCTCATGTATCGTCGCCAATAGGTACAGAAATACGTACGTAGAGCAGTCAAATACTCAATGAGATTAGCCTAAGTATACGATATGATATTCAGTTGAAAAGTAAGTATGCTCGCAAAGTTATGCTGAGACCAGTTGACGCCGACTTTCCTCACTCAACTTTTAAAAAATTTTTCAAAAATATTCTTATCCTTTCGCAGTTTTTATCAAAGCAACTGTCAGAAAGAAGAAAATAATTCTGTAATTCTATCAAGCCGCGGAAAGGATTTGAAAAAAAAGTGGGGATAAAATTGAGGAAAAACTACATATTCTTAAAGGATTTAAGGGCATAATATGTTAAAAACAAATAATCCATACTTATGGAATTGACCTTGGAAGAAAACTAATCGCAAGCGCAGAAATAGATATTTAAGCTATCTAGTCAAATTTGATTTTTAGGAAACAGAATATCTCGTGTTTCGGAAATATTTCGAACAAGATGTTGTTCGAGCTTAGTAACTTTCATCTTATGTCAAAAATTGCGCAAGGCTTTAGCTGTACCTGTCATAGCACACTTCATTCTTGACACACAAAAATCGTCTTCCATAGGGTAATTCTTAGAGTAAAATAGATGTTGTCTGATTTGATTGAAGATATACTAATGTATTATTGAATTGAATTCATTATGAAACCGAAATAAATCAAATGTACCATGACGCATATAACTTATAGGTTTAGCCTAAATTATGAAATTATATTAAAACTAAACTAAACTGAAAGACTCAGCTAATAATAGCAGAACTCCCTTTACTATTAGTGATTTTTTCTTCTAGAATTTTTCAGTATCTCGACTCAAGTAGGCAGGCTTTACATTTTACACTGATAATAATCAATGCACGAAAGCAATATTTGCGAATAAATTCAGTCGAATTGAACATATTATAAATTTTCCGACAAAAAAATATCTCCTCTGTTATAAGTATTTTCCTCCCTTACTCTCTATGCAAACTTGGCTAAAAGTATGGATCATATCGAGATATCGTGTTTATCTAACAGTATACAACTATTCATTTCGAAATATCTGACTATCAGGAATGACAAATCTTAATGTGCTATCTTTGCACCAAGTAAACTCCGGCGGACATAAAAAATTTAGCCAAAACAAAACGAGTAAATTTAGATCCCACAATGGAAAATATTGCAAAGATTGGGTTAGTGATGCGGATAGAGTGAAATACGAGCCTTTTAGGGGGTAGAACTTGAATGTCAAATCTGATGGAAGGAGCTAGAGATCTTTAATAGACATGTGCGACTTCTAAGTAACAAGAGCCCAAGCGATATATCTTTTGGACATCGAGACGTACTTGATCGCTCAACGATAGCAGATATATTACGAGTGACATATTTTTTCCGTAATTTCCTTTCTTCCTTCTTTCTTTTGTTCATTCTTTCTTTCTCTCTCTTTCTTTCTCTCTCTCTCTCTCTCTTTCTTTCTTCCTTTCTCTCTTTCTTTATTTCTCCCTTTTTGCAGTCAGTTTTTTGTTCGAGAATCTCCTTCAGTAGTCTTTGCTTTAATTCCCACGCTTTTTCTTCATTCTTTCCTTTCCTTTCTTAATCCCTCTAATGCTCCTCATTCGTCCAATCACTCAAGTGCTTTAATCCCATCCTCTCAGTTTACGTATATTCTCGAACTGAACCTCGGTCGTCTTTTGTCTCGACTTAATTCTTGTTTTTCGCTTCAGCGAATGCTTTCCACGCCCCCTTTTTAATTTTTTTTTTTGTATCTTGCCTGATGCATTGCGGCACTTTTTACTCTTATCCTATTCTCATTTTCCTTTAATTTTCGTGTTTGTTTTTCAAGACCAACGCTTTTTGGGAATCAATACGCCCAGCTGTGATATAAGCACTACTACTCGGAAAGAACCGACTCTAAGAATAAGACAGACAGCACCGCTATATGTAAATCAGTGATAAGCTAAGAAGCCGAAATACTCACTCAAGATACAAATGCATAGAACTAATGTACTGTATGTATGCCTTATTGATACTGAGTGAAGATCTTGGAAGTTTCATGATCAAACCCTAGTAAATCGGTCACTTGTAAGGTCGGGTTTACAGTGAAATTGTTCGCCGGTAAGCAGCTGGCAAAGCTACGGCAACCTGGGGAACAAGTTAGGAAGCTTTGTGTTAAAGAACTAAAATGAAAGCATCTATCGCCTCGGCTCGTGAAATTACAAACAATTGTCAAACAAGTGTCACTCGTGGTATTTATGCCAAATATTACGAACAAACCATGATATTATTACCCATACGAATAGGTGGGGCGCGTAAGAATCGGCATTAAGGAAATCTATAAAGGATGTGAAGAAACTTTGTCTTACAATTGTGATTGCGTTGTAATAGACATTTCCGATTTAGCGGCATAGGTATAGTATATTCCGCGTTTCTTTAAACACGATTGAGTGGCCGGCATATAGTTTATGACTATTTCGCTTTTATCCCCGCGCTTAATCGGAAACGTATAATGTGATTGGATAAATTGCACGAAAGAAATGGGAAGCATGTGCATGTACTGTAAGTCAGTAACACGTCTCCGACTCATGGTCTTACGAAAACAACTCTATTTATTACATGTGAAAAGGGGGGATGTAAGTAAAAGCCACAGATAAATAGAATAAAAATGATGAGAAACTTCAGTAGTATTTGCAAGGTTTTTACCCAACACATCTCAAATTGAGTACTACGTACTCCAAGGGGAAGAGAAGATGTTTACATTTGAGTCGCATGAAAATATACTGAGCGCAAGGAAAGTACATGAGTAGGTGACCCAAAATGCTTGGAAAAGCTAGAAAAATATTGAGAAATTGTTGGAAATAAAACCAAAAGAACGAAAGTGGAAGAGAAGGTATGAAAAGTACAACGATAACTATCGTCGCTATACTGAGTAACCTCCGCTGTTGCCATAGCACCCAGCCTTTTGGAAAGTAATTGTCCGCTTGTTTAAGTAAAGGAAGTAGTAATTACATAAAACTTATTAAATTTTTGAAACAAAATTGCTAAAACAAATATTTCGAAGAAGTGTGATAAGGAAGTCTTGACGATTACGTCAAGCATTACTCATCGCTTATCTGCTGCTTGTGGCATCGTTAGCTTTGTTATTTACAAAACATGTTTAACAAGTAATGTTACGCTCTCTTTCAAGCTAGCTTTACCGTTGAATGTACACACGCCTGCTCAAAATTGTCACTACTAGCTAGTTATCAGTCAGACTTTCTCGGTTTAATCTAATATCTCTGCGTGAGAGAGATATTACAATTATAATATGCATTTTTATCAACTTTGAATAAGTTCTGGTGTTAGTCAAGCGGCTTGTCTTTGATAACATAACAAACACCTGCTTTGTATTTTCTTACGTTTTTTAGCCGAGAGCTAGAATATTAAAATATCTTTAAATTTTGCTTTTTCCCTGAAGCATCTACTACCTTTAGGCGGCTTTTCTTTGATATTAAATAGAAGATTCTCCTGTTTGATATTTTTGCAGTTTCTAGTAACGCCAATACAATTACGATTATATATATTTTTTACTTTTTTCCTCGATTCCCTTGATATCTGGTGCCTCGTTAGTCCTCTTTTCTTTGAAAATATAAACAGTTCAGCTGTTTTATAGCTAATTTTGCTGTTTGTAACAGTCTAGACTAAATAATATCTCGAAAATATCTCGTTACTTATTCTAGTCGTGTTTACTTTTTCCTCATTTTGTGATTGAAAACATCCTCTTGAACATGACTTCTTTCTTTACCAGTAAAATCTCTTTTTTACTAAGAATATCGAGAAAACACCTGCCATTCTGTTAATCGAAAACAGTCGAGCATGACTTCGTTCCTTCCTTGTAAACTATATTCCTTACTTAGACAACACCTGTCATTCAGCCAAGGACTAAATCCCATTTGCTGTCAGTCTTATCAAAGGTTTTTCTCCATATTTTTCCTGAAAATTAAGCAAAGAATGCCTGAGTTCTTACAAATTTATTAGCACTTTGCAATAGGCAATGTGTATCAAAGCTCACAAAAAAAGCACTCTGGGAAAGTGAGTTTTTTAGAAATGCAACAGGGAAGTCAAAGGAACTATCAGAAAAAAATTACTGTTATTTTCGTCTACTGAAATCCTTTTATTTCCATAAAAAATGTCGGAGGAAAAATTGTCAGATGAATACTGCGCAGTGTATTTTGTCCTGTTTATGTTATCGAGGTAATCTCTATAATTCCCTCACTAGAAGAAAAAAAACCAAGATGTTGTAGACTGTTTACTATCTTCTTTCAAATATTTGACTTCATACGCACGAGTACAATCTAAGACATTCTTTATATACAAGTTACTACGTGATTAAAATTCCGATTCAATTTGCGATTAAGGCATGTCCTGACAGATTACCCCAGATAGATCTAGATTGCCTTAGGGCTCGACAAAATTCGAAATGTTTTACTAAGAAAAATAGGTGAGTTCACCCTCAAAGAAAAAATACCGCGAAATTTTCCATAATTGTTGAGCAATTTGTCTTCAGATAGATAAAATCTATGAAATTTATTTAGCACTGTTATTAGCAATGTAAAGATATCTAATTTGCGGCTAGCTGCCGCCAAAACAAATCTAAAGTTCCTAATAGGCTCAAATTTAATATTTTACTGTACAATTGTTCACAATATGTCCAATACTATGCATCAGCACTATATCTTGTATACTGGGGCTGCGAAACCAAAGTATATATTACAAATTTAATTGTTCACGATATACCTTGTACATTGCGCACTATATATCTCCTATGTTTGATATTTCAGAGAATCATAATCTAAAACAATATCTATCACTGTTATTAGTATTATGAAGATAATTTGGGGCTGCCAAAATCTCAAAGGAAAGAAATCCGATAACACAGATAAAGGTGTTCATGATACGTCCTGTAGACTGTGCATCATTTCACATATATTTGTCTTTCGATAACATCTAAGATAATTTAGAGATACTAAGCATCCAAGAGAATATGGATGAGATATAGATTAACTTTCAGATATGCTGTCAGTCAATGAAAAAAGAATCCCACACATTCTTTACCATATCTGTAGGATTCACTGACTAGGGCGTATATTTCGAGTGAAAAAAGATGAAGTACACTGTCAAAGGAGTCAAAAATGACCCAAGAGTTCATCTCAATGATTCATGATTACTTTCTTCTACACAATGATAAAAATCTCTGGTTAGCTTATCTTTTTGTTAGGCGTATACTCGAAGTCAAGGGCACACTTTAGTCAATGTTTTAAGATTAGTTTGGATTAGTTTTTGAGTTCTTTTTTTATTTTATGTGGACTCGGATTACCAACACCTGATTCTTGAAAGATACACTCTTCCGCGCGAATGCAACGCAGAATGACGCAAATTTCCCCTCTAACGGCATATGAAAATGAAATTGTTTGTTGGGTCGGGTTTAATGCCAAGCTTTCATGTGCCGGTTCATGACATCACAGGTTCCGCCCTTAAAGGAGTGCGCCAATCGTTCATCTTTGTTTTTTAGCGGACAACTGCGCCGCTCAAAATACCGGCTTGCGCACGTGGTAAAGCTAAAGCGCGCGTTTTGTTGTAAGCCAAAAACGTCAACTCAAACGGGGGACAAAAAAAAAGCTTTTTCTTCTGTTGTGTTCTTCCCTCGGTTTTGGTCTTTAGCGCTCTTGCGTTTTAGGCAATGTTTTCTTACGATTTGTCTCCAACCTGTCACGGCCCGACCGGAGGAGTGTGTTGCGTTACACTTGATAGCTTCAAATCGTTGGCGTAACGACAAGTTACCGGAGAGTGTAGAGCGTTACACTAGACAAAGTTTCAAAAAGTTGGCGCAACAGTCCACCTAAGGTTTGCGAAAACTTTGCAAAGTTGCGAGACGAGTTTAAACTTATAAGTCTCAGTGTCATTATTTATCGGTTCATTTCTCATTTTACTTTATCAGTACGATTCATTTATTCGTTACGAAAATAATTTCAATTCTTGTATTATTTTTTTTTAACTTACAAATCTTTTAAAGTTATTGGTGTATTTTTTTGTTTTTTTTATTTTTGCACACACGTTTAGTATGACGCACCAAAGCAGCTGCAGGAAATGACTCAACCATTCCTGCATTCCATCACACTTGAACGATCCTAAACAAAGACAATACAAGCGCGCTGATTGGTCGAAAGGTCACGAATCAAGCACATTATCACGTATTCAGAACTGTAATGTCTTTATTCCCTCGGGAACACAGTGAAGTAAAGCTCTGTTCCTTTGGGAGTTGAATTCGGCTGTTCTGACTGGATCTAAAGTTATCCAGGAACAAAGACCTAAGGTTACTTCATTCATGATGGACTATGGGGTTTAAACAAACGTAAAACAGTTCGACCGGCGCGAAAACTGGCTTAGACGTGGTCACTAACGATACGAACAAAACTCGAAGTCACTCGGTATATATTTTGAAGCGCGCTGGTAATCGCTCAAGAGCTGTTCATTTGGCGCGATTTTCGAGTCTCAGAAATGCAAGAACAACCTGATAGTACGATAAAAGATGAAAGAAGAATAGCTCCGTGGATCCCACAACCAGGACTAGAAGATCACACAGCTCCAAAGTAAGTAAAAGAGCAACAGAAAAGTAACTTGATTACTGCTGTGTATCAATCTATAAGTCAACAGAAATTATAAAAATACTCTCGCAAAAATAACTTTGCTGTGCGGTTTTTAAATGACAATTTTATCTTGTAGTCAACCTTCTGTATTGTCAAGATGCAGCTTCGAGAAACAGCCTCCAGCAAACTTACGTAAAAGTAATTTTTTCCACTTCGTCTTGGCGTTCTTCGACCACAATTCTCAACCACTGGAGATAGAACATGCTCAGTTTCTGGACTTCATCGAGCACACGCCGGTAAGTAGTGCTGTAGAATTCCACCTAATGTCTATCTATATTGTATGTGAACGTAAAAAAAAGTTTTTAGGAACTATTTCGAAGCTTTTCTGGTGTTTTTTATTTTTAGGAGGATAGTAAGATCAGAAATGGCGTCCAGTACCGTTTAGGGCTTATTTGCAACGGAGGTGAGTCAGATCAAAAATCGTAAACTTTCAAAAAGTTAATCAAATTAAAAAAGTTTCAAGTGCTTACTTGTATATGTTTACCTATATTTCCTCCTTATTAAATTAACCCTCAACCTCCCCAATGGGAATATACCACCAGCTGAACACGAACCAGAAACAGCTATGGTTGCTTTGGGACTATTTGGTATCACGCTTCGTAGTTTTAGTTCCGGTGTAGTGGTCTGGAAGGACTCCATACAAAAGAGTACAACTCTATATTTACCGATGGTGCTTTGGGAGTTAGATCTCCAAATAAGAGCTTAGGTGTTATGTGCATAAACAAGAACGCTAGAAAGTTTGCTAAAACTGCGCGAAAGATTACTTTGGGCTGCGAGGTCGACGTTCAAACTGGACGGTGAAACTGTTGAAAGAAAGACTGACACTTAAATGGCTTTTTTCATTACTGGAATTCAATTTACTGCTTCCTGCACACTTCTTCTCTCGTCTAAATTTAACAATATTACTTTCACATTACTATCTCTTATGATGTAACTTTTTATTTTGTTATGCAGCGATACGTGTGGAACAGGATATTTTCATACGCCTTGTGGAATGTAACACAAAACAAGTAAGAATTTTAACAAACTCCTTAAACTAACATTTCAAGGGCTTTTTCTGCCCTGTCACTATTTTCCCCCAAACTTGAATGAACATTAAACTCTCGAGAAAGATTACAAAATAACGTCTCTTTTTCTTACAACAGCCCGACTAAACTCTTAACAAAAATCTACTTCGCTAAGTAATTAACAGAATCTTAGCCAATGTGTGGCTTGTCTTAGCGGGTTTTTAACGTTTCGAAACCAAAAAAAGCGATGAAAACTAGGATTCAGTATAAAATATCCTTGACTTTTTAGTTTTGATAAAAACTATGAAAATTGGTAAGAACCGTACTTAAGACACTCCCTGTTTGATAAAGGTTGATGCGAAGTTAATTACGTTTCCTACGGCTTTGTCTTCTGTAGATAATTGCTTATGAAGGCCAAGACAAGAACCCCGAGATGCGTCGCGTTTTGCTAACCCATGAAGTCATGTGCAGGTAAAAAGAAATGAAATATTCCATCGTTTTTCCTCAGTTTTTAATTTTTAGGAAGATTTTTAGGAAGATTTCAAAGTGTGTCGCAATTTATTTTGTATTTGCACTGAATACTAATTTATTTTCTTTGTTGCTTTTCAGCCGTTGTTGTGATAAAAAATCCTGTGGCAACAAGAACGAGACTCCTTCCGATCCTGTAGTCGTCGATAGGTGGGTGTTTACTTTCAAATTATTGCAGACAGATGCACTTTATTGGCTATTAAATCCAGACATAGGACTACAGGTCTCAAAGGAGAGCTAGCTATCCCCAAGGAGCTTGTTCTACAAACCATGTTATAACGTCGTTGTTGTTGTTACTAGGTAAACTGAAAAGTTAATACGTGAAAGTATTGATCTCTCTTGATCAACTGACAAAAGTACATAATTGTTCTCTATATTGTGATTTATTGTTTACACATGATTATCCCAACACAATGTAGGATTAACGCTATAGCCCTTTGAACAATGCTCTCTCTACTCTGATTGGTTCTTCTGGTTCTAATTGACTGACGCAAAAGTGCCATTAACTTTGGCTTATTATTTGACTTCAATGAAAGAGCAAAGATAATGTGAAAATATTTGAATAGTAGTTCTGTGGTTCTGCATTAACATATCCTGTTCTTGTGAATGAAATGAATAATTGACACTTTTTCTAAGAAAATTTTAATACCTTCTAGAAAAAAATCATTGCCATAAATTCCTTTGATATTCATTTAAGAACATACTTGAAGCATTAGATAAGGAGTTTGGATAGCTAAATCATATTCAACAAATGTTTGGTCATTTTGTTTACAAATGAAAAATTACTGTCTCAAATTTTTTTTGAATTTTCTTCTTTAAGGCTGTATTTTCCTGTCTCATTTCCTTTCGCCTTGTTCACCCCCTAAACGTTCCTCATGCAGGCTCTCTCTTTTATAACTCAAAAACACAAATGCTATTACACACTAAGTAATTAAGTGTGGTACTATAATGTGTGTAAACATATTTGCTTAGAAATGATATGTTTGCATGTATAGGTATTACCTGAAGTTTTTCATGAAATGCAACCAGAACTGTCTCAAGAATGCTGGGAATCCAAGGGACATGCGGCGATTTCAGGTATAGCCATCAGCTACAGTATAACAAAATTCTATTACTAACTTTACTTACTTTACTAATTACTAAAAAATTGAATAAATAAGGTCAAAATTACTATTGGGGTTGGAAGGAAATTGGAGATTCAAGAAGGGTGGGGTGGGGGATATTTTTCCAAATTCCCTCCATGATGGATATGGATATTTGCTGGAAGCACACAATATATATTATAAAATATATATAGAGAGAGATATATGTAAGAGTTTCACGTCACCACAAGAGTTCCACCACAAAGTCAATCACCAAGGAAAAAAATGAGGCCAACAAGATCGAACCATACATTAATAGTTTAATATCTATTTGTTAAAAGGTTAATAGGGTTATTTTGTTTTCTAACTAACAGGTTCATGTTTCTACATTGCTGGACCACCATTCTGGGATGTTAGCATGCTCAGATAACATGTTTGTACACAACAATTCAAAGCATGGCAGAAGATCTCGTAGACTTGATTCAGATGGATTATTGTCATGTATGTTGTTATCTGAATGTGTAGACCTTCTCCCTTCATCCCTCCCCCTCACACATACACTAGAATGTGCTTCGCCATCCCTGATTAAATGACAGAATTATTTTAAAGCAAAGGGAGTGTCTGTGAATGGTCTCCAAGTTCCCTCCCCCCTCCCCCTAGTTACTCTGAACTTTAAAGCTCAGAGAAAGCCTTGCAGATCATCCTATAGTGGGCTTTAACCTCCCTACAATTTGCTATAAATATTGACCCAATTTTCAAATCACATTCACTATATCCCTTCAGACTTATACACACTGTTCTACTATAATTTTAAACTCTAAGCCCCCCACTCTTGATGGTGCTGCCTGGCCCTCATTAGAATCTTAAGAACCTCTATTAACAGTGACCTAGATAACTGGTCTAAGGGCCTTGGGAATTGTGCATGTAACTATTTTTGACAAGATTGTTTTTATTCTCTCTTCTAGTACCATGTATTAAAGCAATCTGCCCAAATGAGGGTTGGACAACAGGAGGTACCAATGTGGTTGTCATTGGCGACAATTTCTTCGATGGTCTACAAGTTGTCTTTGGTTCACTGATAGTCTGGAGTGAGGTGAGTACACGTATGAATGATGCAATCTTTCTATTCTCAAGCACTTTCATTGGGCAGGCCTGTAGCAAGGGCTGGATATCTGGAGGGGGGAGGGCGCAAATATTACATAAGGACTTCGTAAAAAAACTGGGGGGTCTGATTATGTGATTGATGTGACTGGTTGTGTTGATTTCATAATAAAAACTGGAGGTGGTTGGGCCAGAACCCCCCTCCTCTGCACATCTCTTTGCTAAGGGCCTGTTGGGAATCCATGGAGCACATTGGTATGGTATGCCATGTTTGGATGCAGAAATCATTAATGTAATGTTCTGTTTCTATCTCAGCTTATTACCCCTAATGCTATCAGAGTACAAGCTCCTCGCCGCCCAATCTCAGGTGTGGTTGATGTTACATTAATGTATAGAAACAAGCAATATTGTAGAGGTGAAGCAGCTGGAAAATTCTGTTATGCAGGTATTTATTTCATTAATACTTGTGTTATAGCCAATTAGATTTTTGAATATGTAACAGAGCAGAAGTCAATAGTATGATGTTGGATCTCGTTCAGACTTGCAATCTTTTGACAGATTTTTTGAAATTTCGAAGTATGGAATGAGCTTAGAAATATGTCTCAAGATAGGGATTCCCCCCCCCCCCCCCCAAAAAAAAAGTCTTCGAAGTGGGAAAACACTCAATATTTTCCCAGAATAAAGGGATTTATTGACCAAAAAAGAAACAAAACAAAAAACATACAAAACAAACAGTAAAAAATCCCATTGTTTTCAAAGAAAGAAGTAAAAGACTTATCATAATATCTGATTTTAAATGTTTTTTTTTTTTTTACCTTTATCGTTAGCCTTGTGTGAACCTACCATTGATTATGGATTCCAGAGACTTCTAAAAGTGATTCCTCGTCATCCTGGTGATCCAGAAAGAATACCAAAGGTGAGATCTCTTTAATAAGATCTAGTGCTAACATGCGAAAAGATGACGTCATTGACTTTATTAAGCCTCGCTCTCGACCATAATTCAACTCGGGATGGGCTCATTAGATAATTCATATTTCTATTTTATTAACAGGAAATTGTCCTTAAAAGAGCAGCGGATTTAGTAGAGACCTTCATCCAGTACCAAATGCCTCGCACCCCCACCCAGATACACGCCACACCATTCTCGGGTACCGGAATATCAACCCCCAAATCCCCTGCATTGATCGGCGGTCAGCATTACGTAACGATGTACCAAGATGGCATGTCTAACGGGTATAACCAGTTAGAAAACCAAGTGGTAGCCTACCCGAATATAGAAAATGCCCACAATAATCAAAACAACCACAATTCCCACCCACATCAAACCCCAAACACACACCAGAATCTTCAGGACGGACCAACCAGCTCACCTCAAACGGACGTGAACAACAACAATGTCGACGGGCCTCCCAGCTGTTCAAGTATGCCAACACGAATCATCACAACCGTTTCTACCCTCATACCTAATATCGCTGAACCTCAGCAGCCTATCCACTCCTCCGAGCCGCCGACCTCCGGTAATTCAGTGGTTTCCATGACGACCGTTCAAAACAGTTCTAATGGTTACCATGGCAATATACCTATAGCAGCTTTACATAACATGGCCGTCCCTGCGTCACCAGGATTCTTTACCACCAACGGAACATGTGAGTAAATAAAACTCTTTACTAAATTTTTATTTTTACTTTATTTTTTTCTTCATTTTTGACCTTATTTTTTATATTTTGTAGTTATTTCCCAGTCGCAATCGTTACCGCCAACGCCCAACAGTGTACCACCGAATGGTAACCCAGGAATCTTTACGTTCCCGCCAAATATGATTCAGACCATCAAGCAGAAGAGTGCTTTTAACCCCGTGTCAAGGGCGCAAATGATTTCTGAAGTGAATAATGAATTATCAAGTAGCCCTACTATGGTGCAAGGTAAAACGGATATACATAATACATGATACATAAATATAAATATAGATGTATATCTATACTGTCGGTAGAGTGCTCAATACATTAAAATGTAGAGCGTAATGAATTGTGGATTGAAGATAAATTAAAGACAAGACATCACTTTAGCTGTTAGTCAGAGTCTCACGTTTACGCGATCATCAGACAGGCTTTAATGAAGAATACATGATACATAAATACACAAAATACAGTACATTAAAATACTAGAAAACTAAGGACGTTGGAGATTTTTGTTTTTCATCTGACGTCATAGTCGTCTTCTATAATTTATTTATTGTTTCTTGACGTCATTCTACATTGACTAGGCGGCTATATTTTCCCTCTAGCAAGGTACTTCACTAGACACGATATCTGTGTATCTATCTCCCAGTTCTCTTAAGTAGTGTTCTCTAATGATTCTAGGGTTTTTCTCCGGGTTCTCTGGCTTGCCTTCCTCCGCAAAACCTATATAAAGCTATGGCCGTACACACGGCGCAACATTGCGCGCAATGTTGCAGGTAATCGATGATGCGAGCGCCATGACACACGATGCAATTTATCGTACGCAATGTTGAAAACAATCCTACTTCAGCAGCATTGCGTCACCTGCAATATTGCGCGCAATGTTGTACCGTGTGTCCCAGAGGTTATTTTAGGGTTGGATGAAAAGTTGAAGGTTTATAATCTAATGCTGAACTTTATTTTAGGTGTGGTCTCTTCACAATATGGAAGTGGCACGTTTGCTATACCATCGTCTGAACAACCTGCATATGTTAATGCATCGTCGAAATCCTAAGACAAGTCAAGAAAATATGTATTTATCATCCATATTTTATACTTTTACTGCATCTCATAGTAATGACTACCTTGGATCAAAGCTTGAGATCTGATTTGATTCGACCCATTTGGATCACAAGTGCATGCCTCGGGCTCATTCATACTCAAGTATAAGCATCTATATATTTCACTTGACAGTCATCTCAAAACGCGCAGTGTTCTAATTGACCTACGCGCGACCTACGCAAAAGCATTTGGATCGTAAACATCCATTTTCTCGCGCTTGTTTGTTCACCTTTACCGCTTGTAGTGTTGAACTAGCGGTAAAATAGTTTCCAAGGACACATTTTTTTATTGAACGACGACAAAATAGACAACATGATAGGCAAAGCAATAATGCGCAGCATAAAAAGACTATTCTGAGAAATTTATCATTTATTGAAATTGAGTAATTTATTATTATTTAGTGTTGAATTGGGTGATATCGACTGAATTACAGTCAAAATAATATATGATATAATGTACACATTCTGTAAAATATCGTTCTGGTGTTCTGAGAACGTTTTTTTTCCATATGTTTTAAGGTTTGACAACACACACATAAGGTGAACAGAGGATGAAAGGGAGGAAGAAAAAGAGATAAGAAAGAGAAAAAGAGAGGGAGAGGGAGGGAGGAAGGAAGGAAGAAAAGAAAGGACGGGAATGAAGGAAGAAAGAAAGAAAGAAAGAAATAAAGAGAAAGAAAGAAAGAATGAAAGAGAGACAGACAGACAGAAACAGAAAGAAAGAAAGAACAGAGTGACGTTTCTCGGTATCCTTAGGGAAGCGCATTTTCAACAAAAACAAAAGAAGATTTATCTTCAACGAACATGCAAAGCGGAACCTTGGTAACACCCTCCGTTACCCAGGTTAACACTTTTCTCATAACAATTAATATTTAAAGTGTTTGAGCTACAAATTAATTTATAATAAATATCTATAAATTTTAAGTATCAACAATATATTTTGAACAAGAATTTCGTGCCGCGCTTATATTTTTTCGAAAGCAAAAAAGCCTATTTGATATTTTTGTACATAAAATTTCAATCCTTGCTCAAAAATATGTTGACTATTGATATTTTTATAGTTTTGCTAAATAGACGAATGAAGTATCTCCACTGTAAGCTTATTTATTTTTTGTATACGTGGTTTGAATTACATGCGTGAATTTATATATATGTAACAAAAAGATATTCTTATAGGACGAATAAAAGACAAAAAACAATAGTATTGCTGAGTTCTGACTCGAATACTGGGGGAAGAAATCCATTCTTACGATGCGCGTTTTCTACATCTCCCCATTTTCTGTTCTTGGCCGTTGTCACCGATCTCTCCTGGCTACACACTGTCCAGACGCTGGCCCCTCCTGTGAGCGCTGCGTTCTTAGGCTGCCTCCTTTCCGCGAGCACAAACTTAAGAAGCAAGACAAAAGCGCTAGCGTAGCAGTAAAATCTGGACTAGACCGCATAATATTATGATCCTTAGGGTCGTCACGCAAGCGTTGAGTGATGGGCATAAGAATGTCTGCAAAGGGGGACGTGTGACGCGGTAGCCATGTTGGTAGCTGGAAGTTCGCCGAAAGTTCGCCAGGATGAGCTTACCTGGAAACAAACTGACTCGCCTTTGAAAATCAAAAGAGCCTTATGCAAAATTATATAATTTTGCGTAAACCTGCGCTCATTCAGATATGGATATCATGTGAAATTCCATGACTTGGTGTCTGTAGGAGAATCAGTTAACAAAAAAAAAATCTAGTAAAAAAGCCTCAGAATTTCTTGAGCTCAGTATTATTCCTTGAACTGACTGAGGGATTCATGCCGAGTGGTGCATAAATCTCTGGGTTGCCTTTGGTTAAATAGACCGAGTAGGCCTGGTAGTCAGCTCTATCATATTTTATTTCATACCACAAGATGTCGCTATGCTAAATCTTAGTTTCTTTATTATTTTCTCTTTTATAATCACCTTAAATACCCTAGTTTTTGTACATAGTAGTTTTTCTAAGCCTCCACCATGTGATAGTTCGACTGGTTGTTCTTGTAGGCCTGGTTTTTGGGGAAAACATTGCCAGTTTTGTCGACTAAGGTAAGACGTTCTCTTCAAATATCGTCTCGCTTCAAAGCATTTTTTATTATTCTTAATTACAATTTCTTCTTCTAAATCAGCCCTTTCATAGTTTTACCTTTGGTATTACATATACAATTTATTTAATTCATTAGAGAAGCTACAAGGACAGAAATTAATGATAAAGGAGCGAATTGAAAGTAGATTTTGTAACCATCCTTATTCGATAGGTAGTTCGTGCAAATGCTTGGCACGGAAGTTATCAAATTTAACAAAATCGCTTTACAGCTGTCTAAATATTAATCTCGTCTTTAAAATCAAGACTACCTCTACTGTTACTATTTGTCAGTCAGGTTCGTGAGTTTATCGATTGAGTTTTACATTCTATGTTGGTTTTGGGAAGGATTCATATAATTTTACTCACAAGAATCTGTTAGCTCATTAAGCGATGCAATATTAAAATACTCTAATAATTGGATAAGTATATAAGCTTAGCTATCGAGTGACATTCTTTTAACAAAATTTAAACTGTTCACAGAATCACTATTTTGTTACCCTACGAAAATATATTTCAAATATATTTAAGATCGTTTAAAATTGTTTTGAATGTGAAAATAAAGACGTGTGTCAGCTTGATATATTTGTGAATAAATTCACTTTGTAAAGACGTCATTGTAGTGAAGAAGCGAGCTCAGTCACACGTAAAAAGGAAAACAATAAGGTGTTGATTAATGTGGAAGTAAATTCCATCTATGTTTTAGGGTAAATTTTGTATTATTTGTTTTTAATTTAAGGTAAGAAGGTTGGTAATTATCTAGGGATTTCAATATATTTTTCATATTTGGGTCCTATAAGGCTCATGTAGATGTTCCCATTGGGGTTCGGAAGTATTGTGTTTTATGGCAATCCATTTTTAGGAAGCCTTAGTCAACACAATTGGTTCCGGCTTGAAGGACATTTAATTGCATTTTTTGGTATACTGAAATACATTAAAAAAGTTAATTAAAATTGAATGAACATTTTTTCCTTTTACTATAGATTAACCAGTGATACAGGAACTATATCAGATGGTCCACAGAATTACGCGGAAGCATCAAAATGTGCTTGGCTCATAGAAACTTCTAGGTATGTAGCTTTTTCGAAAAAAGGTAGAAGGGGCAAACAGCGAATGCCTATCGCTGATTACTGATTGTGTGACCAAAAGGAACTGCGGGATGATGAGAATTGCTTCGCATCCAATCCTAAACAATGCCTGCATCATTCAGTCTAAACCTTCAATGGCTTGTTCATCTGGTGAATTTTCAATTGAAAAAGTCTCATTTAACTTGGTTATTTTACCTCACCAATCAACAATTACCAATAGGTTCATACATAGAAAGGCCATTTAGCTTGGGCTTGATGTTCTCTCATTTCAGACCAAGCAATTTCATTTGATATTATTTTTTTGTTCACCAGTAATTTTTCTCTCACACTTACAGTTTATTTGTCAAACAGCCCATTTATTGATCAGTCAATAGTAACTTCTATTAGGATAATGATAAATTGTTAATTAGATGACAGTCTTGCAGTATAATCCTCTCAAAGGTTGGTTTAACAGCAGCTATATTGTAAGGCCAGTAACAATACAATGTTTTGGCATGACAAGATATTTCATTTCCCCAAGGAGGAAATTTCTTTATTATTTTGTTCATTAGTTGACAGTTTTGCAGTATATCCTCTCATTGAGCAGTTTGCTCCACCCATGTTTAAGAACAGGAACAATGCAGGGATTTCAGAATGAGCCGACTGCCACCAGAGCTCCAGCAGTTGCATCAATGTTAACCCCCAGCTCCTTTTTCTATCAAAAAATTATTGGTTCTATAAAGAAATTGTCGGGTCACAGGCAGTTACTTCAGAATTGCGACCACCTACTCCAAAACATTCTGAAAGCACCGCAATGCAATGTTTTTTTTTGCATGATAGGAGATTTCACTTTCCCAAGGAGGAAATAATTATCTTTCTATTGTTGTTTTAACCTACAACTGACTGCTGTGAAACCACTCTGTTGGTCATCATTTTTATTTCTGCTGCAATTAAAAACACCCACTTACTCATTCAATAGTTGATTAATTGTTCAGTTATTTGACTCTATATCTGAACTAACTGTTCATTCAAAAGAAATAACAGGCTTTCTGAAGATTGCTCATAATCAGGCAGACACATTAATCTAATTTATAAGGCTGTTTATATCTCATAGGGCCAATAGTACCATTGAACTAGATTTAGAACAATTTGCCACAGAATGCTCTTGGGATCATCTCTACGTTTATGGTGGAAATTCAATACATGCACCGTTATTGGGAACATTAAGGTAGGTACAATATAAGTGTTAAATATATAAGAAATAAAACAGCTTCTAATCAGAGGTTTCAATGATATTTGTAGTGGATGGATGGGATTCAAATTTAGGCATCTGTGTCCACTAAAATTCTTATTCATTGCGACTGATTCATAAGATAGTCACCTAAATTGAAACCTCTGTTATATTGACCTTATATTCTTTACAGCAGTTTTCAATATATATTATGTAAATATGGTAGTTGACGATAAAAGTTTTTTTGCTGCTGTCAATCAAATATGGTTTACTCAGATAATGTACCTTTCATATTTTTGACTTTCTTCAGTGTCAAGAAAAACTAAATTCTAATAGGCAGATTGCAATTTCTGAGTTTAAATAAGACTGAAAATGTCTGTAATAAAGCAGCCTGTCAGGAAGTGCTGAAAGCATGAATAAATGTAAAGAGAACCAGGCAGCTTCAAGCTCTGGGCTGTTATACCTTGTACCCTCAGTCTTATTTTACCGTTATGATAATTCTTTATTTTTTTTTGATATTTATTTAAGTGGAAAAAATACTTTTTTTTATACTGTACATCTTTTAAATGCATTTTTCATATTTTTTAATAGATTGTAGTTCTTGGTGGTTTTATTATAGATTTTTATAATAATTGAGGATAATCACTAGTGGTTTCTCACGTGGAAGCTTAAAAGCATTTTTTCGCATGTGTGTGAGGCTGGTCGGTCCGGAGTGGCGGTTGCACGGATTGGTCGCCGTATTCCGATTCAGTGTATACATGTTAATATTTATATATATATGTTTTCATCGTTTTATTTTTTATTATTTGTCTATATTATTTTTATTGTTATATTGTTAAAGCATCGAGACCTAGTTAGATGCTTTGAAATAAAATTATTAATATTATTATTATTAGTCCCAAGGTCTTTTTCCCACTAGTCCACAACAAACCTTCACTAGTCTTGAGACTAGTAGATGTATATTAGTGTCGATCCCTGAATCATATATATATATCTTTTTTTATCATTACAGTGGATTAATTAGAGATCAAAGCATTCATGAGGTGGCCAAGGAACCAATCAGACATCTTCGAATCCATTCAAACACAGCATTCTTGTATTTCTACAGTGATGCCAACTATGTTCTTACAGGTTTCAATATCAAATACAGGTGAGGTTCAAGTCTTTCATTATTGTAAATCAAATATTTTAGTAATAAACCTAGCCTTATTTTTAATTATTTGGTGAAGAATGACATGAGAAGGATAAGGAGACAGTGTTGTTTGACTTTCGCTGGGACATCATGTTTTCCCCTTTTCAGACCATGTGTCATTCCCTAAAATATCCTTTCTTAGTTAAATGGTTGCATGTGAAAAGACATACAAATATGTATACAGCTCAAATAAAGCTCCTGCCTGGAAATTGGATTTCTCCCAAGAACAATTATTAGCTGATGAAACATATTTTTTTATTGCTAAAGAATCTTTATTCTCAAATTTGAATTATTAATAATTCAAATTGATAAGCTCGAGTCTATTTTTTAATAAAAAATGTGAAAATAAAGCGAAAAAACTTATTAGGTCAATTTAACCACTATCTCAAGCTGGCGTAGACGAGTTGGCGTAGGCAAGTTGTCTGGATTCCTTTTCCATGAGGTTCACTTCACACACACTACCAATACATTCTATATTTATAATGTAAAACACTCAACTCACATATTGATCTTCGTGGAGGAAGGAAAAAAATGGTTAAATTTTTAATGCTATTATCATCACACTTAAAAGCTATATAGAGAAAAAAGCTATAAGGCCATGACAAGCTCTTCTGATTCATTTTGAAAATGTTCTTTAAACTTCTCTTCTTATCTGTCTACAGCTGATAGCAAAGTAGACCTCATGTTGATTATAGAACAGCTTGATATTGGCTACAATATAATTAAACTTCCTGTGAGCAGTTTGGGTTGCCATGGCACTTATACCCTGCATATTCTTCCCTTTCTAAGTGTTTATCTCTGTCACAATAAATCTCTTCAGTTGGAGAAAACTCTAACTTCTTCTTTGTACCTTTATAAGAATATTGACTAATAGCTCAAGTGTTTTTCTATTGATGTATCCAACCCTTCGATAACTATATCTTTTTTTATCTTTTTCTAGAGTAACAAAGGACTGTTCCTCCAAGTGCAGTAACCATGGTTACTGTGGTTCCCATGGTAACTGTATTTGTGATCCAGGATGGACTGGTTCAAGTTGTAAGATTGCATCATGCCTAATGAACTGCCTTAGTGGCACGTGCAACAATGTTACAAGACAGTGTGAAGGATGTAATTATGGCTTTACTGGTTAGTAATCATTGCTTTTATGGCATAGACCCTATGAAAAAAGAGTAAAAGACTGGGAACTAGCACCATGAATGATCAATGATTTCAAAAATATATTTATGAGAGAAAGCATGTCTAAACTAGTAATTTGGTACACTTCTGTTATATATTAAGCCACTTGAGAGTTATAAGCATTAAAGGGTACCAAAAACATGTAAATGAGGGTGATAAAATAATTTGCATCATGAAGAGGGGTCAGGTAATGGGAAACATGACATGCCTAATTTTGCACCAGCCCCTCCCCCCTCTAAAAATGATCGTGGGATTAGTTGAACATTTGTCTGTTATACAAGAAGTCATGAGTTCAAGCTCTGTGCAAACAACACTTGTGGTCATAAATATCTGAGTAACAGAAGCTTCCTTTGCTGTAATAACATGGACTTGAATAATCACCTGAAGTCTGGATATTCAACAATTGCTTGGTTTCACTTGACGTCATGAATTTCTTGGCACATGTGGAATGTTCATTAGCTGAATTGCAAATTTTCAATAGAATTTGTCCTTATTGATAGCACATTGGGTTTAGTGTTTGGCCATCATTTGGAGCAGTCTATAATAATTCAAAGACTTTTATCAGCTGATTGCTATCCAGCAATAAATAAAAAATATAATGTTTTCTTTAAGGGCCATCATGTAACATCACAAGCAGTTCTGGATACTGGACTCATGTGCCTGCTACTAATCAGAGTGAGTTTTTCTATTTGGTTAAAATACACTGTATGATCCCCCCCTCCCCCCCCCCAAAAAAAAACAACAAAAAAAACCCAAAAAAACCTTGACTTCCTTAAGCATTGTACTTGATTAAAAGATGTGAATTATGTTTCTTCAAGGTAAGTTTTCTCGGAAAAAATACTGAATTCCAGGCAGGACTTAAACCCAAGGCCTTCTACTGTAGTTGCTAGTCAGATGCCACTAACTGAGCTACTGTAGCTCATGTTGGTGAGCATGCAAGGTCTAGATGGTATTTAATCCTGGTCACTGGGTGTAAATATTTTCCAAGCATGAAACACACCTTAGTGTTGTACTTACGAATGATCGAATGATTGTCAGAATATAAAAGTCAGAAAACTAAGTTGTAAAACTTTCTTTTTCTTTGTGTCATTTGTAGAAGTGATGACAGGGCGAGCTTCACATACCTCCAGTGTTATTGGAGACTGGATTTGGGTGTACGGAGGTTATGCTATGGACAATACCCCATTTAATGATCTTATCAGGTAACCTATTAATTGGGGACTGCAGAGAGGGAGTGTCTGGGGGATGAGGGCTTTAGCCTCTCTTTCTTGGCTAAAAGCCACTTGGCTAACTTGGCTCTCCTTTTAGTTTTATACACTATACAGTCATGCGAGTCTAACATTTTCAAATCTTACATCAAACTTGGATCAATCTTTTTTTATGGTGTAGATGCTTGTGATGAAATTAATATTTCATTTTGACAGATATCATATATCACAAAACACATGGGAAGTTGTTACACCAGATGTTTCAAGGGTACATGTATTACCAAGACAACGGTATGGACATTCAATGATTGAGGTCAATGTAAGTATATACCTGTTGTTGCTTAAGCTAGAACTGTTCATAATTTATTGGTTGGGGAAGCATGACAAGTAGAGTTCTACTTAGTAGTAAGCTGTTATGAAATGTTCTGCCACTTCCTAAGTATGACGGCACTGCACAGCTAGCCCATTTTTCTTTTCTTTTAAGATTCATATACCCCTTCTCTGGCTAATGAACTCTCCCAAGTTCTCTTACTAGTAGAAAGATGTTCTTTCCTGCTCTCAATCCCAAGAATATCTTTCATTAAAATCTCATGACAATTTTCTTGTTGTTAGGAAACCATTGTTGTTTTTGGAGGCATTGTTGACAAAAAGACAGTCGGTGAGTTGTGGACGTTTAACATCAGGACAAGACAGTGGACGCAAGTGTGGGTGCCTGTCCAAAGTGATGACCCTGTCGCAGTTGCTGGACACACAGCAACGCTTGTTGGTAACAAAATGGTTGTTATTTTTGGTTATGGACCCAAGGAAGGATATACGCAGAGGGTACAAGTGTTGGATTTAGGTGAGCCATTTAGATATGATTGAGAAATTGGCAGGTTTATAACTTGATAGTAGGCCTATGGATGGTACCGCAGACTTGTATGGTAAAGTTGTCATAGCAACAGAAATGAAGATTAGGATAGAGGTAGTACACTCACCTCTCATTTCTGGGGTCTTGGGTTGGATTCCTGTACTCGGCATCACATAGCTTGATTTCAGGGTTTTCTCCAGGTTCTCTAGTTTTCCTCGCTACACAAAATCTAACTCACTTAATAAAAAAATATGTCTTAATGGATAGTCCCATGTACAGTCCCATGAAATAACAGCTGGCCAGTTGACGGTCATGATAACTGACCAAATTAGTTTTAGCTCAGTCATACCTCGTTTCTGTTACTGTTACTGTTAATGTTACTGTTCAAGATGACTGGCAAGGCAAAGATTTGACCAGACAAGCTTCAAATCTAGCCAGACATTGTTTGATGACCAGCTGTTATTTCAAACCCTGCACATACAAACACATTTTAAATAAGATTTTTGGTTTTGTTTTTATAGAAACAAAGAGCTGGAAGTTATACAATATCAGTTCTCTAGTAGTGAGGGCCACTTTTGGACACAGCAGTGCATATGACTCAGTATCAGGGATGATTTACATTCATGGAGGATACAGAGCGACTATCAGTAATAATGCTGAAATATCTAGTGATCTGTATGCATACATGCCATCCAAAAACAAATGGTGAGTTCATTGACAGGTATATTTTTTGAACTTCTATCTTCTATCTACATTTTCTCAGCTTTAAAAATATCTGTTTCGATATTACTTCCTCAAGACACAATGTTGCTACACAGGACACCCTGTGCGGTGGCAGGTTAAGGCCCACAACTCATTTTTGCAGTTTTGATAATATCTATAACTATGAAAATCATTATTATTACAGACTGTAAATGTAGTATAATAATTAGTATAATAATTAATTATATTAACTGTTTTATTACTTTCAGGCTAATCCTTGTGAGTAGTGGCTACCCTCGTTTTCTTCATTCATCTGTGCTTCTTGGTAATCTCTTATTGGTGTTTGGTGGGAATACACACAATGATACAAGCGAGGCACAGAAAAAAACACGCTGTTACTCTCCTGATCTTATGATGTATGACATGCGTAAGTACACATAAAAAGAGGCACACACAGTGTGTAATTTGGTGAATAGAATATTTCTTGAGTCCTGCTCTATTTTGACTCCAATTTTATCTTGAACCTGCTTGGGACCAGCGAAAAAGTTTGAAATGATGAGGCTTAAGGTGAATTATTGTAGTGATGCAAGGCATGGGACACAACCTCAAGTTCGAGACAATGGGAGTCAAGCACACTATATGTATCTCATTAGACATTTTAGAGTTGAATGCAGGGGGATATTTTCTTTGAGTTCTACAATGTTTATTTTGTAATCGTATTGTATGGTTACTTTAGGGTGTAATACCTGGACAAAAGTTCCAATGATGAAGTCTTTATCAAGCCAAGCTGCTCGGTTTGGGCATAGTGCTGTCAAAAATAATGGGTATGTGTTGCATAACAAAGTGTTAAAGCAATTCAGAAAATTATGGGCTCCTTGTATGTGACGTCAAAGCAGTTCAATTTGAAAGACAAAACAAATAAATTTCAATCGCCTGAAAATTGGAACCTTCTGTTTTATCCTCCAAATTGAGCTGTATTTTGACGTGCTACAAGGGGTCTAACTATATAGAGCTAAATATAGTAGCTGGTCATTGTGCCAGAAATGATGACAGACCACATTGGACTTATTTGAAACATGTTACCAACCAATGTGACCAGTCAAAAGGATGGGACAAGTGCCAAATTTGGCCAGACATTGTCCATTGACTGGCCATCATGTTGATAACTGCACTGACAAATTTTCCCCAGCCCCGACAGTGCGTTCATTTTACCCACCTCTCTCCATCAGTACTCTGTTTTACGGGTATTTAAAGCTAATCTTAACAGAAAGGAAAGAAGTCGAAACAAGGATACAAAGTCACTGGGAATCGAACTTGGACCTCTTGCACTGAAGGCCACACACTAACCAAATGTGCCACCCTTGCACCTTTCCATTAAATAAATTTTATAAAATGCTTTCAGGACTAGAAGTTCATTGTTTTTCTCTCAATTTTTTTAGTACCATGTATGTAATTGGAGGCTTCCAAGGAACAATGCTTAGTGACATCCTTCGATACACAACAGGTTTGTGCTGCCAGTAAAATATAGACCCCTTTCACGTGACATCAAAGCAGCTCGATTTGGAGGACAAAACAAAAGAATTTTAATCCCCTGAAAATTGGAATATCTTGTTTTGTCCTCCAAATTGAGCTGCATTGTGATGTGGGGCAAGGGGTCTATATTGATTTCAGAAAAATATATTAAACAGCTGTATTTTCCTTTTTTAAAACTATATCATTCTGCAAAACCATGTGAGTCTATCAAGGTGAGAGCCTCGAATGTTATCTATTATTTACTCCATGTTTTTCTATTACTAGGTGACTGTTCAGCACATGTCAATAAGTCATCATGTTTACATGCCTACCCTATGTACGGCTGTGTAAGGTCCATCAGTGATGATAAATGCATTGGTCCTCTAAATGCTGATCTCATAAAATCAAATAATATAGAGAAGCCAACTTGTCCAGGTAAGTAATTTTCCTTAAACCTATTTTTTATAAGAAGGCTTCACTATGTTTATCATCATTTTGGGTTGCTATCATTCTGGTAAAAACTGTCAACAGTTCCGAGTCCAGTCAAGGGGGATCAAGGGTGGTGTATATATATAGGGGTCGTAGTGCATTCTCCTTTCACTTTCCCAGTTTTCCAGTTTTCCTCCCTTCACAAAACTTAACCAGGTATATTCCGATTATTTTGATCTGTGAGTTAGCCATACCCTGACTTAGATCAGTCCAGAGGTTGTTTCAGGGTTCGATCTATGAGATAGCCATGTCCTGACTCAGATCAGCCCAGAGATTGTTTCAGGGTTTGATCTGTGAGATAGCCATGCCCTGACTTAGATCAGCCCAGAGGATTTTAATGGAGGTATTCACAAAAGGACATCAGTGTGCTACAAATGTAAATAGAAAATCCCCAAAGTCATTAATAAATTTTAATCTCCATCTTTGCTTCAGCTAATCCTAAACCATGTTCTTCCTACAACAACTGCAACCAGTGCACTTCAAGTATTTTTCAATGTGCTTGGTGTGGAAAAGCATGCATTAAATCAACTGACAGATGCTTAAGGAAGAAGGTAACAAAACCCTTCTACTATTTTGATCATAATTTCTTATAGTTTTCAGTAGCTTAGGAAATGGGTGTCAAATTCCTAGTCATATTTAGTTGTATGGGAATCATGGGTGGTCTGTGCTGCCGTAATGGTGCTAAACAAACTATTTTTGTCATTGAAGGTTACTGAAGAAAACCAGTGCCCAAGGTCATCACTGACAATGCCAGGATTATGTTCTGGTTCAGACAAATCAAGTAAGCTGTGATCTTAGTCAACATACCGTAATATTATTTTATGGCAGTAGTAAAGAATGTGATTTCAAAGTCATTGTTGGTAGGATGTTGGCCAACGGCAGTCTTCTGACACCTTAACAACTTCTTACCAATACCCTAGCAACAACTTACCAACCTGCTTAGCAACCACTGACACCCTACCACAGTTCTTTAGGTAGGGGGTTGGCCAACAGCATACCAACAGTCTTCTGACACCTTACTTACTGCTTCCCGACACCTTAGCAACACCCTACCACTCCCTGCTTAACAACCACGGTTAAATTTTTTTTACAGTTAAATATTAATTTTCCCTTTTATTGATATGCTTTATCATCTATTATTTAGGTAGTCTGTGTGCTCATACTGTTTGCAATGACTATTCAACATGCAAGAGTTGTACTGGAAATGACAAGTGTATGTGGTGTGAGTCCCAGAGAAAATGTGTTGGTCTAAATGCATATGTGGTGTCCTTCCCATATGGACAATGTCATGCGTGGACTAAAGACAAGTGTGCAGGTTTGGATTTTATTATCAATTCTTTTCTCCCTTCATTCTTTCTCACCCCTCTCTTTTCCTCTTTTCTTTCATCCCTTCTTCCCTATCTGTATACCTATGAAAAGCATGGTTGGCATATAGCAGTGAGAGCCCTCGCCTCTCACCAATGCGACCTGGGTTTCACTGGGCTTGGTGTCATGCTTGTTGGTTCTCTCCTGTTCTTCAAGGGTTTTTCTCCAGTCTCTCCTTTTTTTCTCCCTCCACAAAAATAAGTTTCAAATGAATCTAAATTTCATTTGAAATCTAGTGGAAGAAGAGCCACTCTGACTCTGGTGGGGGTTGAACCTGAGTTGCATTGGTGAGAGGTTGTCACAGCTACATCACTTGTGCTATTCAAACTGAATAGATTCCCACAGGGCCTAACAAAATCAGATTATACATCCAGTCTAACACTACTTAAGCACTATTTCAATAAGATTAACTTCTATTAATTTTTTATTATTCCAGATGTCATTTGTGAGGGAAGGAAGACATGCCAGGACTGTCATACTCTCCCAGGTTGTGGTTGGTGTGATGATGGTTCAGGTACTGGGTTGGGACGCTGCATACCTGGTGGTGATGGTGGACCTTTTAGTGGTAGAAACTCTAGTGTTGTGAGTAATAAGTGCTTGCCAATACTCAATAAGAAGATGTGGTTTTTTATTGAATGCCCTGGTAAGTTTTGCAGGAAATGGTTTTGATTGAATTTTTTAAAATCCTTTGGCATTTTTCTTTTTCTTTCCCTCCAATCCTCTATCCCCAATCTCCCTCCCCATCCACTCATCCATCCCATCCCATCCCATCCCATCCCACAAACCATCCATCCATCCATTCATTTAACCATCCATCCATTCATTTAACCATCCATCCATTCATTCATCCATTCACCCACCCATCAATCCCTTCCCCTCATTCAATCCATCCATCCATGTATATATTTATCCATCCAATCATCCATCCATTCATCCATCCATCCATCCATCCATCCATCCATCCATCCATCCATTCACCCATCCATCCTTCCCATCTCATCCTTCCTTTGCTCCATCCATTCACCAATCCATCCATTCATTTATGCATTTCTTTATTTATTCACTTTTTATTTTTCCCAGTATGTCAGTGTAATGGTCATAGCACATGTGATGACGAAGGAAAATGCAAACAATGTCACGACAACACTAATGGTAAACTCCATTCATTTGTTCATTTAAATACTTTTTGATAAATCTTTAATGCAGCACATCCTCACAGTACATCTTGTTCTTTTAATATCTCCACCTTTCTTTCCTTCCTTCCTTCCTTCCTTCCTTCCTTCCTTCCTTTTTTCCTTCCTTCCTTCCTTCCTTCCTTCCTTCCTTCCTTTCTTTCTTTCTTTCTCATACATACATGCAACATAACCAATGGTGGCATAGTCATGTTGCACTCACCTCTCACCTCTGAGTTCAATAAAACTGGTTTGATTCCTGGACTCAGACTGTAGTTGTGTAGAGTTTTTTGGGTCTCTCCCTTGATTCAAGGGTTTTTCTGGGGTCTCCAGTTTCCTCCCTCCACAAAACCAAAAATGATATAATCTTACAATACAATCAGTATAAGTTAACTGTGCACTGACTTTAATTATCCTAGACTGAGGTAGTTTCAGGGTTTGAAAAATATTGAAGAGTGTTTGTTTGTACAAAAAATTGAGCAGTTCAAAATATGTTAATAATCCACTACTGACATCTTTCATTCAGGTTCCCATTGCCAGACTTGTGCCACAGGTTATTTTGGTGATCCTGCAAATGGTGGACGATGCCAAGGTGAATTTGAGTTTTGATACATACACACCCCTTGCACTAAATCCTTACCAAGTCAAAACCATGAAAAAATATTAACATCACAAACAATTTCAATCCTCGAGGGAAGATAATTCATTTTGACTTCTTCCAAACTGGTAATTAGTGCAAAGGGTTGTAAGAATTGTAGTGAATTTGGACTTGAGAATGATGTCATAAAGACATGATATCATTTTTCGTTTTAAGCATATTTTTTTCTTGTAAAATCTTAATTTTTTCCTTGTATCCACAGCATGTAAATGTAATGGTCACAGTAATGAATGTCATCCAAAGACTGGTGTCTGTAACTGTCGTACCAAAGGTGTTAAAGGCGATAATTGTGAACTGTAAGTGCCATTGTTCTTGGAAGTCTAATTAAAAATGGGAACTGAGATTTTTTTGCACTGAAAATTGGGGTCTGATACAGTGGGAGGGGAATTTGGGTCACGGTCATTGCTGACATGGAATTTCTTCATATTCCTCACTGGGACTTTGTTTTGGTCACTAAGAACTAGAAACGGAATCACAAACATGGGATTTCCTGAGCTAAGGTTAATCACGAAGAATGGAATTTAAATTATATTAGGATATGAAAAATAGAATCACCAAGTGAAAATGGAATTACTCCCAGGTTCATCACTAGGATTGTCCAGAATATAAGCCCTGGAAATGAAAATTAGGATCATCAAAATTAATAAAGATCAGATTTTTTCAAGGCTTATCACTAGTACTGGTATTCAGGTCCTGGAAATGAAAAATAAAAATTTGATAGTACAGGGGTTTCACCAGTCACTGCAAAAAGCATTTCACTAGAGACTGAGAAATAGGAGTTGCAATATTTAGTAATCTATTCGATGTAGGGTAGGGTAATGAAGGGTAATGCTTTAGCCATTGCTGTACCATGCAACAGCAAGCTACTCAGAGTTCCCAACAAACATCTAACTGCATTTTTTAAAAATTTATCCGTAATTTTTCAGGTGTTACAGACATAAGGGTTTCTATGGTAATGCCACTAATAAGGGATTCTGTTACTGTAAGTACCCTCGTTATCATTTAAGAATAAATGTGACCTAACTGACTCAAGACGTCTGGCACTTTGGCTTCTGTCAATAAAACTTATGACGGGGTGAATTCATTCCAAACAAGTAATAGGGAAATTCTTGTGACTTGACTGTCATTTTTAACTGGAAATTTCTTTATCTATTTCTATATCATAAATTTGGTTGATGGAAGCCAAAGTGTCTGTTCTCAGTATTCTGCGAACTCAGTAGTTGTGAGTTGGCCATTAGAATTTGGTTTTTCATGGTCAGCACTCAAAAATATAAAAGGTACCGACTGATTAGCTTTGATTGACAGCAGAAAATAACCAATCTCACAACAAGCCGTTGAAATGTCTGAGTTCGCAAAATAATGAGAATCACAGTAAGCAGGTTCCACTTGATCTACTTTGAGCATAACAATCTTCTTTACTTTGTCTATCTTAAAGATAACTTGACAAGTGGATTCCTATTCACCTTCCCTTTGAACGGCACAACTGGCGTCAGTTTTTTGAATGTTCCTAAGAAGGTATGTTTCAGGTTTTTGTTTCGAAAACCTGCAGGTTGAATATCATTGCTCAGGGGTGCATCCAGCATGGCCTGTGAAGGGGGTTCACTGCCCACCAACCTCAACAATGCATCCCTAACTCTTTTCCCTGTCCTACTATCAACAGTTACAAATCTATCATGTTTTTCAAGTTGTTTCCTCTCATGCTGATGATGCACTATATTTTTAAGCATTAGCGTACAAAATTTTAGATTTCCTCTTGTGCCATTATTTGTAGTCTTCTATTCAGTGGATGTTAGTGTTGTTAAGATGACTGACTTGAGTTACTCTTGCAGGATGATCGAGATGTTGACTTCACAATAAGCATAACAGGAAATGATGCCCTGGTCAACATAACCTATAAGACAAGTAAGACAATAAAAAGTAATATGGTGTTAAACAAGAAAACTGGATCACACTAAAAAGTGTGTGTGTCTGTTGAAAGGGGGAGGACTGTCTGAATAATTTTCAAGGGGAAAAGGACTCTGACTGCAAAAATCTTTTTTTCCTTCTAGAATCAACACCAGAGCAGCCATTTGTACTAGCAAAACGAGTCGGCAAATACGAATACTCATTCAAACATGATGAGTTTGACTTTGGAGACTCAAGCAAGTTCACATTCTTTGTCTATGTCTATGGCATTACAGGCAACTGCGTAGTTGAGGTGGGTGTGCTGGAAAAATGAATTATTTTGTTTTATCCCAATTCTTTTATTTAAATATGTTTATATATTTATAGTCCCTCTTATCCTTATAAGGATTTTTACATATTTTTTCACTGCATTATATATAGGCCCTTTTGACTTGGGCATGTTGTTTTTCCATTTCAGTACATGTGTCATTTCCTTGAGTATCATGAATTTCTTTGTTAATGGTTGTGCATGAGAAAACACTTAAATATGGATACACTCAAACAAAGAATCTTATTCTCAAGATAATGACACATAGTCTGACGTGGGAAAACATTATGGCCAAGCTAATGGGTCTAATACCATGACATACCTGATACCTTATTTTATTTCAGATTTCGTTCTCTCAGCTCATGCCTTTCATGCTTTTAAGGTTTTTCTTAACATTTTTTGGGTAAGCAGATTTTTTCCACTGAGTTGATAATGAGGTTTTCATTTTGTTATTAATAAACAAGCCTGTTTTTTATCATTTTTCCCCCTCTATTTTTCTAGCTGTTTTTTCTCAATCCTGATTGTCACATTCATCGCTTGGAAAATTAAAATCAAATATAATAATTACATCATGAGAAGGGTAAGAATATGATGATGTCATGTTATCCATTTGCATGCTACGTCATAGCGGCCATGTTGGCGGTCTTTACTGAACAACAGATTTTTCCTTTGTTTATACCACCAAAATGGCTGCCATATCTTCACCTTTAAACTTTTTTGGCTAAATCGTGGCTAAACGTTTGTCACTAATAACAATAACAATGATGTCACAATGCTAGAAGTTTGTTCAATAATTACGTTGTGTTGAGTGTCTGCTATAGACCCTAAGGCTTTTAATAAATCCTACAATGCTATTTTTTACGCATTTGACGTCAATTAATCTATTCTTTTGATCTAAATTTGTTTTTTTGAATGGAATTGAAAAGAATAAATTTGACGTCAAACGCAGAAAATAAAGCATTGGAGGATTTATGATATAATTAAAGTCAATCTATGTAATCTTATGCCAGATTGAGAATAAATATAATATGATGTCATATTGCAGAATATTTATCATTTTTTTTCTTTTTTTCTTTTAAATTTTAGCAACGTATAGTAGAACTGCATCAGATGGCGAACCGACCTTCATCTACCTTGAAGATACTTCATGAAAAGGACGGAGACTTTGACAATAGTAGTGTAAGTAGCTTAATAAATATAGTAAGATAAATCACTTTTTTATAATGGGATACAAATCCAGTAAATGAATAAGTGCAACACCACCACTTCTTCTTTTCCAGGCATTACACCAAATCCCCATTGCAGTGCAGCCATTTGCAAGCGAAGCCATTGCTATAGCAACTGTCATGATACGGCTACCCTCATCATCAGATGGCTTAACTCCTATTGACCAATCAGGTTTGTGTCTTGGCTCTGTTTTGATTGACAGGAGCCATTGTCACATGCCTTCCTTACGTCACGTTAGATATGCACAGAAGAAGGCCAGTAAACGAAAAGATGACGGGACGACTAGATGTATCTAGGTAGAATCCACTCAGCTTAAAAATTATTTTGTATATATAATTGAGTTTTATTTAATATTTTTTGCATCCTCCTGCATAATTTTCTCTAACGTATACAACAACACCTCTCTGGTAAAACAAAGCAAAACAACAACAACAACAACAACAACAACAACAACGACAACAACAACAAAAACCCACAGGGTAACCAAACCAGATAAAATGAATCGTTTTGTTCTCAGTGGGCTGTCTGTGGCGCTTTAACAGAAGAATCAGTGCTTGGCTTCTCAGGCACTTATATGCACTGTTTTTAAAACAATAACATTGGTATAAACTGAAGGATCAGTAGTAGAACTAAAAATATCACCCAATAGAGTAGGTTACGCAAATACAGTGTGTGGATGATAGCTAGTAAACACTAGCGTGGACTGCGTCGGTGTTTCTAATGAAACAGTTATCGTAGATTAATAAATTTTACACCGTAGTGAATTGACTCCGACCAAGGACTAACGTCCGAAACGTCAGTTCCTATTTTCACTACGGTGTAAAATTTATTAATCTACGATAAATGTTTACGCAAATACATGTTATATCCTATGGGATATAACATGCTAAAGACCCCCCTTGGGGGGAGGGGTAAAGGCACAGCTAGTGCCTCCACTATTAGAATGGGGGTAATTTTTCCGCATTTTATTACCAGTCGTAACGGGCTAAGATATAAAATACAAAATCACACAAGCTCAAAAATTATTATTTTCTATATGAAAAATGAACAATTTGTCAATTTATAAATCAATACATCCAAGGGCAACATTCTTGATGCTTATATTATGATTGCAGAGGGAAAATGTATGAATTATTGGAAAGTGAGTCTGATACCAACCTAGAAAGGGGAGTGGACAGGTCACTTGATGATCGGTAAACACTTGTTTCCTTAGCCCAAATTGCCCTTCATCGAGAAAGAACTGGAATCAATTCTAGGATTGGTTAGGTTTAGGGTTAGATTCCAGTGCTCTCTCGACAAGAACATTTTGGACTATGGAAACAAGTATTACCTTGATGATCCAAGAAAAACAATTTTTTGGAGGGGTGGGGTGGGGTGATGAAAAAGCTAAGGGGGTAGGGGGTAGGGATGGGTTAACTAAACAGGTTATAACGAGATAACAAAGCTTACTCATCCCTTTAGAACTAAACATAAATAATCGCTAGGTTTTCTACAAACAGAAATATTTAATCAAGGCACTATTTTTGTTATTATAATATTTGCAAAACTGCGGAATTATATTTTACCTGGGGCGGCGTCATTCGTCCGCACGTGATTTGATAGACTTTCTGTTTTCACCTAAGTTACAGTTCTCTCATCTTGTTCTTTATGGGAAGGGAATTGGGAACAACCGACCGACTGACTTTATAAAAAGCACAACTTTTTATCTTGTTCCACATCCTGTCCGACTTTTTCATTGGTCACTGACGGGGGCTTCTGAAGCGCGGGAAAACGATTGATTGATTGATAGAAAAACCTTAACTGATTAGTGTTTTGGTAAGCTGTTTCTCTTATCTGCTGTTTTTCATGATTAACGCAAAAAAAGGGGGGGCTATTAAGATCAGTAGAGAATAACCAGTAGAATACTATCTTGCAGGGACACGCGTGAAAAACGTCTGCGCATGCTCTAAGTCCACATGCAAATTAGTCAAAAGCGTCTTCGTGCTATTGTAGAAATATGCAAATTTGACTTCCACACTTGCCTGAAGAATAGTCTTTACAAAATGCCAAAACTTAAAGTCAGTTCTTGAAACTTAAGGCTAATTCTTTCACATTGCCTTTATTAATACAGTATCTTGGTCTCACAAAAGTATACCCACGAACTTTTTTGTATACTCGGAGAAAACAAGCATTTATTTTCTCACTAAAACTCTTGTAAATTCTTGGAAAGCGTGCTGAAAGGCACGCATGCGCAAACGTTTTTTTCTAGTGTCTCTTGCAGGTCTTATTAGTGGGTAGTAATTCCTGTATCTGGTTTTACATGCCAAGTTTGATCTTCCTTTGTTTGAGTTTGGATTCGGCTAGCTATGGAGCAGGCCTCCAGTCTGTGCAGCATGCCTTTCTGTAGAACCACAGGCTTTTTCTATGTTCGATGAACATGGCGCATTGTGGTCTAGCTTGGGTACAAACAACAACATAGAAGGCATGACGGAAGAAAACCGTTTGTATCCGATAAACGTGCTGCATTCTGGTCTAGCTTGAGTATAAACAAGACCATATAAGACATGATGAACAAAAGATGATTGTACCCAAAATAGACCACAATTCACCATGTTCGCTATCAGAAAAAGTCCATCCTCAACAATCCTTTGGATGAATTAATATTATTTAAATTTTTGTAATAGTTCTTATATAAACTTTGTAAAATAATTTAGTAATCTTATAAAAAATAAGAACTAAATTGGAATGTAAATATAAAAGCTTGATAATTAAATATTACTGAATTATAGTTTTACTTTTTTTATGACCGAAATGACGAGAAAAGAATATTTTATTTCTAAAGTCGAACAATTACTAAAAGCCTCAATACACCGGGGGAAAACATTTAAAAAATATTATAAATATTAAATCAGAAAGCTAGAAAATATGTTAAAAGTGAAACCCAAGTTACTTGTTTTAACATGTGTCATTATTGTTTTAAAATGTGTTATTTTTAGGGTGCATGTTACGTCACTAGCCGCCATGTTGGTTGACTATGCAAAGCATTCCTCATTGTTGAAGATGATTAATTGTTTACTTCACATGTCTAGATACAATAGTGGTGGTATTGGGCTTTTACTTTCCGGCCCTTCATGACATGCACCCTTCACCCTTGTCCGTCCATCAATGTCATCGATGTCGCCGTAGTTATGGACGTTATGGCAGTAACTGATTCTGTGCATTTGAATCGTCATTGGCAAACGAGATAATAGTTTATTAGAAATTTTCAGTCTTACATAAGTGTGCAAAAGAAGCATGGAGAACGACTGGCGTGTGAGTAATGATGTAATGATTAACTTTACTGGAATTTGATATCATTTCATGACATGTTGGAGTAGGTGTCTGAGCACATTCCTTGTTTGCAGAGTGTTTAACATTATTGATGATCAAGATCACTGGAAATTGATCAAAGAATTAGAGCTTTTCTGGCTTAGATAATCTTTTGAAGTCGAGCCAAACATGGACTCAGTCGAAATCGAAATGGTCCCACTTGATGAAGATGAACCTCCACCCCTTCCTCCTAAAGCTTCGTCGCTAATGCAAGAACTGCCAAGTCGAATGGCTCGCCATACGACCATGTCAGGAATCAAGAAACCTCTTCGAAGAGGAACTCTTGCCATAAGCGCAACTTCAGCACTGAAGCGACGAGCTGGTAAGAAAATGAAATCAAGAGCGCTGAGAAGGGATCAGGAGATGGATACTTTGGATGCTATCTTCGATGTCCATCATCCAGGCATTGATGATTTGGACGAAGATTTTGAAACTTATACATTGGGGTCTGTGGATTTCAAAGCAGTACCACTTCCGATGGCACAGCGTAAGAGATTCAGAGATTCGGTGAAACTTCGCGGCATGGCTGATATCTCGCGGTGGAAAAACTTCAAGATGAAAGTGAGCTCAAACTGGAAGAGATTTCGCTCTGCAGGCCGAGAAATTTTATATTCTCTAGAACTCTGGAGAGGTCATTTGAAAGAAGTCGAGGGACAGTTTGGAAGCGGCGTGGTGTCATATTTCAGTTTCCTGCGCTGGCTTGTCTTCTTGAATCTATTCATATTCCTTCTGGAGTTTGGATTTGTTGTTATTCCTACAGTCGCTATTTGTAGTTCTGATCCTCCTGTAAACAATACGCTCAACATCACTGGCTGTACTTACGTAAAACCAAAGGTCGTTGGCAACGTGACCGATCAGAGTACTAACGCCGCCAATGACATCTTGAACTTTTTCATAGGGGAGGGGTGGATGAGAAGTACTTTGATATTCTACAGTAATTATCCATCGGACCTGCTTATTTCTGCCGAGGGTTTCAGATATAACCTTCCCTTAGCGTACCTCTTGGCTGGCGTTGCTTATTTTGTGTTCAGTTTTTTCCTCATGATAACCAATCTGATGAGCAACTTGAAAGAGAGCTACATCGAGAGTGAAGGGGTATTTAATTCTTACTCCAATAAGGTGTTTGCTGCTTGGGACTACTGCATTGAAGAGAATAAATCAGCCGAACACAGGCACAAGATCATCGTACAGCAAGTCTACTATGATATATCAGAACAAGATAGAAAGAAAAGAATTCTGCTAAGAACTGCTAAAGAGAAGGTTGCCCTTTACACTGCGCGAATTCTTATTAACCTGATTGTTGTTCCAGCAGTGTGGTACGCCACTTTCTATGTGGTTTTCCGAGCTATCTTATTTCAGGAAACCGAGTCAACAGAAAAGGGCCAGTCAAAGGTAGGAAAAATGTTGGTGCGATATGGATACGATCTGCTGATCGCACTAGCAATAACATTACCAAACCTGGTCCTTCCCTTGTTTTTTGAATTCTTGGCGATTTTTGAGGATTGGAGTCCCGATACGGAACTTGCATTGGACCTATTGAGGCGAGTATTCGTCAAGCTTCCACCTGTTGCGGTTTTGATGTTCTTGCAGTACTCCAAAATCAACGACAAGATTGATAAACTCAAAAAGCATGGAAAACCTGCTTGTGATAGTTGTTGGGAGAATGACATGTCGTCCCAAATGTACATGCTTGTTTGGGTGGACTTCGTGGTCGTTGTAATCACGACATTAGGCGTTGAAACTCTGAGGAAAGTATTATTTCATCGCTTTCGTTGCTTCAAGAAGATCGGCATGCAACAGTTTGACATTCCTAGGAATGTACTTGACTTAGTGTATGGACAGTGTTTGGTTCTCATTGGCACATTCTTCAGTCCTCTTCTCCCCGCAATGGGTGTCATTAAGCTTGCAATTTTATTCTACGTGAAGAAAATCAGCTTAATGTATAATAATACTCTTCCTGAACGACCCTACCAGGGCGCCAAGTCTAACTTCACCTTCACACTCTTGCTACTGTTCTGTTTCTTCATGTGTATTGCCATCGTTGGATGGGCGGTGACCAAAGTTCCTCCTTCCTCATGTGGGCCATTCAACAATGTTGCCTGTGATGTGTCAACTAGCATTTTCAACAAACTATCCGTTGAAATATCTTCATGGCCTAAGCTGATCCACCAAGCTGTGAGGTATATGAGCACCGCGGCTTTTCTTCTGCCAGTTTTGATTTTATTCCTGGCGTGCCTGCATTATTATTGGTCAGTGGCTAAAACCCATCGCCAGGTGATTTGTCTGTTGAAAGACCACTTGGCCTACGAAGCGAAGTATAGACGAACCTTAATGATGAAACTGGAACAATCGATAACTGAGAAACACGACTGCGCTGATCATGGAATCAATGATATTAGTTTGAAAGTAGATTGAATGAATGAATGTGAACAGTGTTATTGATTCAGTCGATACTTCGTGTAAGTCATCGTCGTGGCGACTCGATAAAAAAATCAAGAAGGACTTCTAATGTATATAAATAATGCATATAAAATCTATCATTTACATCATAGCACCCCACCCCACCCCTCCCCGGGCCCTTCACCCTCTCATGTTTGCTATTAGTTTGCGCTTTGTTCTCTCTAGAGTTTTGGCATTGAAGTAAATACATGAACATCAAAAATCACGATTAAATAAAAATATGGAATGAAAAGTTGTGAAGAAATAAATGAGTGAACCAATCAATTTTACGCTTAAAAATTTAATAAGCATTTTAAAAATCAAGCCAATGCATCCTTTTTGATAGGCTTTTGTTACTTTCTCTTTTTCCTTTCCTTTCCTTTCCTTTCCTTTCCTTTCCTTTCCTTTCTCTTTTCTTAGCGTAAGAACTGGTAGTGACCACTGATCTGGTATCGCGGGGTTCCTGTGGTACACAAGAATCATCAGAGCGGAGACTGGCGCGGCAGCGAACGCCAAACAAGATGGCGACTGACAAACGATGTCTTTATCATCTTGCACCAACACAAACTCCTTCCCCAATACACAGGTACGACATAAAAACCACTACACTAATAACTAAGACTTTCCTTTTGAGTTTCGACTTCTAACTGTGTGATTACCTTGTAGAAAACCTCTAGTTCAAGGGCGCTTAGAGACAGAGTTGAGTCCAGTTCGTGGAACAAGGTTCGTTTTTGAATTTTTCAGATTTCCCGCCAGAATTTGTATTTTATTTATTAGAAATATTTTAGTTAATTTGGTAGCGAAAGGTGCATTGAATTTCAGCTAGAAGGTCTGTGGTAAATTATTTTCAAATCAAAGCAAAGATTATAGAAGATTTAGAAAGTTTAATTTCAAACGACAAAGTTCATAAGCTTACTGTAGCTGATTAAAGACCTTTTTATTTTTAGTCTTGAGTCTCATGATGTTTCAAAAAGATACAGCCCTGGTGAACACTGGCCCATTACAGGTAGATAATTATAAATTACTGCAGCTATTATGTCTGTTTATTTATCTGAATTAAATCATAATTTTAATAAGTATAATTTTTAATCCAGGACCGCAGCAGGGAGAGGGGCCAGCCCCCCCCCCCCCCCCCCCCCATTAGTTTCGGATGTACTGTACTGTACTTCATTACTGTAAATTGAAGACTGAAAATTTTAGGTCAGTTACCTGTAGCTGATAAGAATCTTTAATGTTTTTGAAGGATCTCCACAAAGAACAAGTACTATTACCAACCAAGGCATAAGAGCAGTGGAACAGGAAAACCCAAGAATGTAAGTTGTGTGTTAAAATGTGATAGACATCTAAAGCAGACATGATGGTGTGCAAGGATTATTACAGCGAGAGACTATATGAAGCATATCCAAACTCCTCTGCCTCTTCTTTATAATCATTGTTATATTCACCACTGTCATCATTGTCATCATCATCATCATCTTCAGCGTCATTATCATCATCACCATCACCATCTTCATCAACCGATCCTTCCTTTTCTCTTTCGCCTTATTATTATGGTATGTACTGTAATAAACCCCTTTCACGTGATGTAAAAGCAGCTCAATTTGGAGGACAAAACAAAAGAATTTCAATCTTCTGAAAATTGGAACCTATTGTTTTGTTTTCCAAATTGAGCTGTATTCCGGCCTGCTGCATGGGTACATTTGTAGTTGTTCTGTAGTTGTTGTTCTTTTTATAGTATTACAAGTAATTTCCAGAGTGTATAATTCATACTTCACATAGAGTTAAACAAATGTTCAACCCCCCTCCCCCCTCCCTAAGAAAGCTCCATAAAGAAAGACAGCATTATAATCTTTTCTTACTCTTAATACTCCTTTCCAATCCTTAATCAAAAGACAAGTGTGGGTCTTAACGGACACTCATGATATTTTGTCAGTAATAAATAGTATTTTCACCTCATTAAATGTATCTATATCTGTCGACAGTAATCCTCCATCCCAGTACGTAGAACCAGGTCATCAGGTCCCAGCCCTATCACCAAAAGCAGTAGAACCGTCATCCTCACTGTCATTATCAGAAAATGATGACAGCAATAGCTCCATAAAAGATTCAACATCCAACCAATCTGGAAAACCCAGGGGCACAGAGGTTCCCGTGGAAACTAGTATTAGCAAGTCTCCCGTCAAAGTAGTCTGTCATTCTCCCAGGAGATTAAAAACTAGAGTTGATAATGCTGAAGTCATTAGAGGATTTGCTGCCGAGGCTTCTAGGGTTGAAGTGCCTGGTGTTACTAAAGTGGTGTTAGAGGATCACAAGAATCAAAAATCTGGAGCAACGGAGGGAAACCTTAGTGAAGGTTTGTGAGTATTTTTTACAGTATGTTTGAAAATATGGTGTTTAACCCAAAAACATGCAGTTTATGCAAAATAGGACCAAAAATGCATTACAACAATTGTAATTAATAAGCCCCTGCACTCACTCCTTATGTTGAAAAGGGTGTTCTACATATTGATTGCTTGGGACCCCAATTTGAGCCCTGAATTTTATTTTCCAAGTATTCCCTGTTCATGAACTGACAATTTAGTCCCTTTCATAGTTCTCTGCGCCATATTGAAAGGTAGCCATTTTTTTTCTCTAAATAGCTTTAATTATTCTTGTAATTGTTAATACAGATAGTCTTGAAAATATCCGTCTGATAGAAGGCAGTCCAGTAGATCCAAACAGCACTGCTGTCAGAGTTGCCTTAGATGAGAATGACAAAGAAAATGCAGACCAACCCCCCCTTCATAGCCATCTCCAATACAACAGCTTTATGGGAGATGTAGATAATGTTCAGGGGGGCCCTCTATCGGCTGGACTAAACCAATCAAATGTTAGACAGCAGCTCTTTGATTACTCAGGTAAATAAATAAATGATTCTTGTTTTTACAGGGGTAGCACTTGATAACCATTGGCTAACAAACCTGTGATGAAATTGAATTTAGAAGTTGATTGTTACAGAGGGAGGAAAACCAGAGAAACTGGAGAAAAACCCTTGAAGCACAGGTGGCAACCAACAAGCAACTCTATTCACATAAGACGACAAGCCCTGGACTAAGTCTTTTCACTGTTCCAAATATTAACAATTATGTTTCGGAGTTGGCCAACACATTTGCCAAGTCAGCTATGAAAAAAAATTTCCATTCTGATTTCTTGAATATTAATGGAAGAGTACATTGATTCCACAGCTGTTTCTGTTGATTCTTCCATTGCTGTAGAGGACAAACCAGACAAGAAGAAAAAGAAAAAACGAACAAGTAGGCATTCATTTACCTAGGATGTTTTTTTTTCAATACTTTTGACTTTGCCCCAGACAACATACACTTTTCAACGACAAAACTTTGTGACAAAACATCGGTCATTCCAAGCTCAACTGAGAAGCGCACAATCTAGTATTATCTAAATGTCATCATATTTATCTTCATTATCTGTTTCATAATACAGGTCGTGTTATTCCCTCACGATACATGGAGAGTAAGAAGGCTACCCCTGTGGCAGCTAAACAACCAGTCAAGGTATTTCATGAAAAATTACTTCTGTCTGGAACTTCCATGATGTAATGAAGGGGAAAGAAAGGAGGAGATAAGAGGGGTCTTAAATAAAATTCCCCTCTTTTGGAAAATAATATGAACAATTTCTGGAACAATCTCAATATGTCACAGATAATCTTAAAAAGGTTGTGATATTTACTAGAAATACATGTAATAAAATTTGACCATTTTGACCCACAATACCTTGCGATTCAAAATTGCTGTCATTTGGTCATTACTATTAATTATTGTCTATTGTTCTGGGATTTAGAAAAGTTCTTCTGTACAAACGAAACGAAAAGTATCATTTGCGCCAAAGTCATCAAAAGCGTCCTCATTACTACATGAAGCCACTCAGCTGAACACTTCAGCACCTTACCAAAACACCCACAATATCAAAGGATCCAGTAAGATCATGACTTCAACTCCAGCTGTTGGATCCATGGGTTTTCTACCAGGTCATCCAGGAGGAGATATGCCAGAACCAACACCTATCTTACCACCCAAGAGTAAAACAGCTGAGCATGTCGAGAAATCAATCAAAGACTCAGCACCTCATTATTTAAAGGGATTATCATCAAAACAGATTTCGGAATGTCTGGATAAAAATCGGGAGAAATCTAAGAAGGCTATCAAAATCAAAGGTAAACATTGTTTTTGTTCTGGTTAGTGACTTGTTTGTTTATTTCTTTTTTTCAATCAGTTTCTGAAACCTGTATAATTATAAACCTAGCATTACAGTTACATGTAAAGGCATTCCAAAAGTATAAGCCTGTGTTTCCCAGTTAGCTATTGAGCAATGAGAAAATATCGGTGACTAAAAAGCTATTTTAACATGGGATTTTCTTTATCAATTGTGATTGGAATGAACTCAGCCCTTCATAAATTGGATTGATCGAAGCCAAAGCGCCAGATGTCTGGAGTTGGCAAGTTGCAGAAATATGAAAAGTGCTGTAATAAGCCAAATCAACTTCTGGTTGGCATGGTGTATATTACAACAGATTATATACATTGTGTATTATGTAGCTTGTGTAGTGGGGTGTGGCATGAAATGTGTTTATCACAGTTGGTTTCTGGTTTATGTATTACAGCTCCTTTGTTACCACAACACCATACTGAACATATGGCCAAACAGAAACATGAGGTTAGTATAATTCAGATATGAATCAAGGGTAGTGCCGTGGTAGTATACTCACCTCACACTTATAGGGTCTTGGGTTTGATACTGGAACTGTACAACAGAACTGCTTTGCTGGCAGTGCATTCACCACCTTAGTTAGACATTTATGTAAAATATAGACCTTCTTGGCTTCGGTGTAATGTTTTTCCATTTCGCACAATATGTAATTCCCTAGAGTATCATTTCTTTGCTTAGCGGTTGCATACAAGAAGACACATGAATATGGATACAACTCTAACTGTTATTCCGAGTCATTGTGCGTGATCATTGGGAACTTTACAACAGAACTGCTTTATTTACTATCTTAGATAGGCAGTTACATAAAATATAGACCTTCTTGGCTTAAGTGTAACGTTTTTCTATTTCACACAATATGTCATTCCCTAGAGTATCATTTCTTTGCTTAGCGGTTGCATACAAGAAGACACATGAATATGGATACAACTCAAACTGGAACAAAGAATGTAATTATTCCCAAGAGAATGACACTTGGTCTGAAATGGGAAAACATTATGCCAAAAAGGTCTATTGGGACCCACTGACAAATTTGATGTGACATGCAGACCCCAGAATAAAGATAAAAATATGATGATATTATTTTGATTTGTGTTCAATACAGTATGGACAAGGAGAATTATCTCAACGTCAGCTAGAACTAGAGCACATTAGATTAAAGGAATGGATTTTCTTAGAGTCAAAGGTAATCAAAAGTTTGAATATCACCCTGTTTTTCTTATTCATCTATCCATCTATTCATCCATCCATCCATTCATCCATCCATTCATCCATCCATCCATTCATCCATCCATCTATCCATCCATTCAGTCATTTGTTCATTCATTTACCCTTTCAGTGTTAATTCGTTTTTTTTTTCAGCTCAAAAGCACCTTAGGCCATCAAGAAAAAGATGCTCAGGTAGGAATTCAATTTAAAAATTTGTTGATGTGAATAGCCCACTTTTGATATTCTAGCTGGGTGAGTGATCAATGCAAAGCAATTGAAGATGAGGCTCTGGGAAACAATAAAATAATCCTAATATATTCTTTTATTTTCTCCAGAGCCTTGCCTTGATTTGCTTTCTGTGTGATCAGTTTTCAAATCCTTTCCTTTTTACTTCTGACAGTCTCAACTTTATGCTATGTGGCAAGAGAATGAAAAGTTACGGAGGGACCTAGCAGAGCTGCAGCTAGAGCTTGATGAGAGAAAAAAGTTGGAAAAATTAGATGCACAGCTTCAGCTCCAGGTAGAAAATATTAAAATTACCGTTTAAAACCAAAACATTGTTTAACTTATTTACTTAGAGATCCAGAATCCTTCAAAAACACAATAATCATCCAAAAAAGAGAAAGTTATTATGTATTGGATATCTTTCCATACATCCCCCAACCCCCCACCCCCAAGGTTCTGTAGATTATATTCTAGAACATTTATGCTCCTCAGAATCCTCCCTCGCCATTTTTAAGATCAATTTTCTTCTTAACTGGCACATTTCTGATTGTTAGCTGTCAGGTCTGAAGCCCATTGGTGCAAGCTTACCAAAGCTAATTTTAGAATATGATCAGTTATCTTCGGCACTGAATACAACATGTCAGTATATGCCTGTGAATGGTGTTCTACTACCGGATAGACATGGTATGTGATTTAATATAGTATGGGGCTGGTAGTGAATGGACTGAAAAGTAAATGGATGGATGGGATGATGGATGGATTGATAGACAGATGGATAGATGAACAGACAGACGGGTGAATGAAGGGATGGGGAAATGAACAGATAGATGGAGGACGGACGGATGGATGGGTGGATGGATTGATGGATAGGTGGGTGGGTTATTGGACTTGGAACATGTGAATGAACCATTTATCACAAAAACTGATTGTTTGATCTACTTTCTGTAGAGGAATTACTAGCTGCACTATCAGAAGGTGAACAGCTACTTGGTGAGATAGACAGCCTTACAAGACATCGATCTCATAAGGTATAAATATTCCTTCTCCTTAGGGTCCCCTCCCCTACCTAGATTTGGTCCCCTCCCCTACCTAAATGTTATTGGTTGAGAAGCATGGGTGGCATAGGGTGCAACCAGGTCCAAGTCCTGGCAGGCGCAATGTCCTATGTGAGTAGAATTTGTTGATTCTTTCCTGTGCTTCGAGGGTTTTCCCCTGTGCTTCTAGGGTTTCTCCCTGGGTTCTCAGGTTTTCCACCCTTTGCAAAGGGCCTATAGTAGGTGAAAATTGCTCTGTGTAATTCTAGTAACCCTCCCAAATTGTAAAGTTGTTTTTGTACCACAAAGGGCCATTGTGTCTGCTGTTTTTTATTGAGCTTGATTGTTGATTTTTTAATTATTTTATTCTTGTATTTTCTTTTCAAGGTTTCTAATTTTTCAAGAGAAATGGATATTTTAGCAAAACTGACTGACACAGAAGTCAAAGAACAGGGAAGGTGTGTGATATTTTTTAGAGCTTTGCTTACTTCTTTTTCTTTTACATCTACCTGACTTTTAGTAAGCTTTTGTAAGTCAATGCTTAGTTTTTCATTTGTTTTGATGTCTTTAGATGTCAAGAACTATTGGCTGCTGCATCAACTCTTGGAACACAGGAACGAAGCTTAAAGGCGCACATGATACAACAGACCAGTCCATTAATACACTCATCTGATGAAAACAGCCTATAGATATACCAGGTACACACAGGTATCCTAGTTAGGTATAGATAAAGGTGCACGCAATACAAATACATTTACCACTCTCACATTCCCATAATGCTTTGCATTTTGGGGAGCAAATACGAGAAAAAAAAACGTTAATATTACCATGAAGATTAATAAGAATTGAGGAGAAAACATCTAAAAACACTTATGCATCTATGATAGATTCTATCAGAATTCACAAAAACCAGAAAGAAAGAAATTTGAACAGCTTTATGAGTAAAAAAAAAAATTTCTCGAAATTATTTCCACACTTCTTCCCGGAAAAGGTTAAGAAATAATTTCTATTAACACTGAAAACGGATAAAAGGAAACGGCTTTTGCATTCCAGAAAAGTGACTGGATGGTGAAAGTATTCGGGTATTTTGATTGGTCTAGAGAGTGGAAGCCATTTGATAGTCTAATCTTATAGATACCTCCCACATCCCACTCATTTAACAATAATATTTACATATATAATATTTATTAATATAGATATTAATTATCTAATTTATCTAATATTATCTAATTTTTATTTATAGAGTTGGATTACTTTATATAATACTATAAGTATGTTTTTTAAGCCGGAGATTTCCTCAGCTACAAAGGAACGCAAGAAAAAGAGAATATTTTGAAGTTATGACGTCGTATATCTTATTATTTCCGTCGTCTCTGTCAGGTTAGAACACGTTCTCGACATGTCCACTCAAAAAATATTTTTCGAAATCGGGAAAGTTCTTATTTCTGCTATTGATTATGCTTTTTACGCGGCTTGTTTTTCCTGTTTTCAACCAAGTTCAAACTATTTTGAGTCTTTCTCAGAGTAATATCTAGTAGAGGTCAATGCGAGTAATCACTTCATCTTTTTTTCTTTAGCTCACTTTTATGATTGATGGAACGAAAACGAAAAGAATGTCTATTTAAAAGACTGTGTTTATATTCCGGTTAGAATCAGGATTTTGCTTGTCAAATATATTGTTTCGTTCTCCGCAATGTGATATAAAACACGACGCAAGCTCTTATATACATAGGCACAAATCTCTGGGCACAGAGTAGTTTACGATTCTGTATTGTATTACCTAAGGGCTCATTCTTTCATACACTTACCACCACTACTTGTACTTATCATGGCTATTTCGGTAAGTGCTATTTAGGGAACCACTTAGCCACTTACGGCTTGTATGATAATGACTGCTGCATATATTGAACAGATTGATTTTTACTGATTTTCAAGACTATAATTTTCATCTTGATTTTTTAAAAATTTATCTTATATTTTTGTTTAGTTTGTGTTTGACATCACGCTTAAAGTGCTTTTAAATATTTCTGTTTACAGTTTCTTTCCACTTTGTAACCTTTTTTATTTTGACTTTGTTTCTTAGCATTGTCGTTTCGTCTTCTTTTTAGCTTGTGTTGTCAGTAGAAGTTTCTCTGTTTCTTTGTTTAGTTTATTATTCTGCATGTCGTCAAATTTCTCTGCTGGAGTCTCTTGCGTGTCTTATTTACTTTCCAATAACGTCTTCTTAGTCTATCGACCTCAACTTCAACTTTCATCAAAGTTGTCTATTTTTGTCAATGGGGTCTTTTGCTAGTCTTACTTACTTTCCAAAAACGTCTTTTCGTCTATCGACCTCAACTTCAATTTTTTTCAAAAGCTGTCTATTTTTGTCAATAGCCATTGAAACTTGTTCGAACTTATACTGCCACTGCAGTGGTCACAGGATACCAATCAATTTCAATATCCATCTTTTGTCGTCCTCTAGACAAATCCACTTGAAATTCATTATGATTTCTATAATATAACAGAGGAATATTTCACGAATTGTTTATCGTTTGTTAACCAAACTGAAACGTCTCTGTAACTACAAGAAGTTTATCTGACTACAAAGCAGTCGAACTTCTTGCAGTTAGAGTTGTTTCAGACTGTTCAACGAGCGATAAACGATTGCGGAAATATTTCTGGGTGCCCACGTTTTTTCGATTCGCACTGTAAATGACTGGCGATATTGGCACGTACTTGTGTTGCATGACGTCTGAGTGACGTAACTGTTCAGCCAAAGGAAAAGTCACGCATACCTATCATGCCTAGCGTGACTTTTCTTTTAATTTGTTAATCTAAATATTACTTACATATTAATCATTACAATAACAAAGAATCAGAAAACATTTCAAAAGGGATGGATAGAATTAAATATCGGTGATCTAAGGGGAAAAAATATTCAATTTTGAAAGATATTTTACGGTTTTTAACGACAACCAGATGTGTGCGCGTGCTGCGATACTGTACCCTGCGGTCATGTATTAATGTAGGCGTGGTGTATTTTGATAAATGATATATTTTTACATAGGTCATTAAATCATCAAGAGCCTTGCCTCTCAAATAGTTTTCTGACATACTCTTGTATTCTGCTCTCTGTTCCAGGCGATAATGGCTTCCCTTCTCAGCCGTACTCGATCTCGTTCGCCAGTTAGCTTCTTGGAATTTCGTGTCATACTTCTGGATAACTCGGAGTTCTCTACGACTTTCGAGTCGAAAGGAGTCAAAGGACTTGAGCTGTTTGACCAGGTATGCGAGAAAGCTCAAATACCGTTAAGTTACCGAAAATATTTCGGCTTACAGTACGTCGATCGAAAAGATGGTGAAATGAATTGGCTACTTCTAGAGAAACCGCTTCGTGGGAAGAAAAAACACAAGGTACAGAACCTTCAACTAGCAGTACAAGTCTTCCCTACTCGGCAACTCAAACTACATCATGACCTTCAGCTGTTGAGAATGCTAATGTTTCAGTTGAAGGATTTCATCAGTCGAGGCAAATTCCACCTGCCTATAAACAAACACGCTATCCTTGATAGCTATTTTGCACAGGCTGAGCTTGGTGATTATAACGAAGAAAACCATGGTTATGGCTACCTTGAAGGCTTATTAGGCTCAACCTTTTTCTCCCACCCTAGTTTTATTAACTCCAACTTTGATATCAACGAAGCTGTCTACGAAACGATGGTAACTGACTTACACAAGTCACGCAAGGGAATGACAACCAAAGAGTCCTTGTTAGCATTTATTGATCTTTCCCAGAGCGTCCAGGGGTATGGTGAATTGATCCACAGGGGTGCGACAGATGAGGATGGAAACGAAATACTATTCGTAATCGCTAGTAAAGGACTGCAAGTGTTTTTACCCAACGAATATCGAGAACCAGGGAAACTTCTCAACGCCTTTCCATGGGATAGCGTGGTCTCCGTCATGAGTAATAAATCCAAGTTTTATCTGACTGTAGTATCGAAATTCTCCTATGGCCCCCCGGAAACCGTCTATACCTATCGTTTTCATGGACATTTTGGGTACCTACAGGCTGAACGAGCCGTGGCAGATTGCTTGAATCATAAAAATTTGGCCTTTGACACGGCCACTCTAGAGAAGAAAGACAAACGAAGTAAATCGTTGGAGGACATAACTCGACCCAATTCTCTGGCGGTTCCTTTGGCTGGGAGATCTCGGTCACACAGCCCGATGGCGTCGTTGAGGAAACAGATGAGAGTAGCGCAGGGTGGTCACGTCTAGAGTGTTAGCAAAGATAAGAAATTCGGTGTGACCGGAAAAAAAATTGGTTCAGGCGTACCGTGACCGTGGCGGTGATTAGAGAAGAAGAGAAGAGAAGATGTTTTTATTTCCTTGATGGAAAAGTTTTGGCTGGTGTGCCGTGCCTTGACCGTTACCGTGTCGTGCCGTGATTTGTCGCACTCCTTCGAAATTTATTCTCATTGAACTAGATGGATAATCAGCTACAGAAAGCATAACCCAAGTCATTGTAGCTGACAAAAATGTGTTTACAGGAAGCAGCTGAGAGAGAAAAAATGTCATGTCAAGAAGAGGACTTTTTGAAATGAAGAAAAGGTTTGGAGATTTTGACCTAGCTCAGCTGCTGTGGAAAAGATGTTTTTGAGAAAGCTATCCTTGGTATCATTCGTATATTTACACCCAAGCTATACCACAATGCACCTAGTTCATGGAACTAAATTCACAAACGACTTACTCTATGGCTGTTTTTATGAGTCGAACTATGAAAACCATCGATTGAAATACTTTTAACGTATAAACTTTTTTTAATATCCTTACATGAAGAATTATAGTTTGTTGTGTCTAGAATTAATTGTGTACGAGTGGAAAACTTGCGGTACTGATTGGGCGAACCTACGCTTTTCTTATTAAATCGAATAATATCTTTTTGATGACTACGTCTGTTCTCTTATCAAACATAACTATCAGCCAATCAGCTCGCGAGAAAATTTAAAATTGTCAGTGATAAAAAGTAGCATTGAAATGGCTTCCCATTGTCGACACGTAGTCAAGGTTACGGTGAAGCTACAGCACAGATACACTTATTTGCCGTAGTTTATACTCTAAGTAAGGGGAAGCCATTTGAATTCTAAAGTAGAAAAAAAGCCAAGACATTTGGAATTTGGAAGGGTACTGTACTGTTTTACACTCGTACAAAATAGATTTCTTTAAAATATCATAATTATTATATAAATTAGGAGACAATAATTCTCCCTTAGAACTTTGTACGATAGCTGCCGGCTTTGCCGGTTAATAGTGATTTGTTAAGTATCCATCATTATTCCAGGAAAATATGGCTTTAACTATAACAATATAATAACAAGCTGTCAAAAATTAATTGTAAAATAGATATTGTATTATATTCTTGCATCTTATCCTATTTTATTTTTTGTATAAAGTATAACACACGACGAATAGAATTACAAAAAAGATATATTTTTACTCGAAAAGAGAAAAATTCATTTGGAAAGTTTCAAATAATGACCAAGTTTACTTGATGACGAAAAATATTTACACAGTAATAGAAAATGATAGGTAACCACGGAAAATGAAAGCTCATTTTGGAATGTTGATACGTCTATGAATAATTTTCGCGAGAATTTTGTTTAAACAAACTGAAGAAGGAAGCCATTTCACTGCTTTAGTGTGAATGTTGAGCACAACTTTTGGGAGGCTTTAAATTTCGCGGGAAAAGCGCTCGCGCTCAGTTGTGATGGCGTGGATTTAGCGTCATTTTAAACGATTGTGACGACGAGAAATCGTTAATTTTCAAAGATTGTCGATCAAAATGTCAGATGTATTCAGAGTAGAAACATGATTACTGCAGACGAAGATTTTTCTAGCACGACTAACGAGAAAAGTGGAGACAATGAAATAATTATCGCTTCTACAAAAATCCATAACGATTTTAATGCTGATGAAGACGGCTGTTCATCTAGACTCGACGACAAAAGTCCTGAATCGGACTTGGATAGCGATTCTGCTGTTAGTGTTTTGAACCATCTGAATGAAAAGTCGGACGGACGAAGTGATGATGCCCCTTCGAGGTCCTCCTCGATTCAGTCTGATAAATCAGCGATAATTCGTCTGAGCAGCGAACTTTTGAAGGCCAAACAAAGCAACTGGGAGGTGGTGGACGCGCTAACTTCTGCTTACGATGACATCCGTGATTTACGGAAGCGAGAACAAAGACTGAATAATCTCCTAACTGGTAATCTTGATAATGCAGAGAGTACCTCTCAGGCTGATGCGCTGGGGTCTCATAAAGCTACCGAGGTTAAAATAATGCAGTCTCAATTAGAGATTAGAGGAGAAGAGTTATCCAAGGCTAAAGATAATATTCGTCGTCTGATGGGAGAAAGAGATCGACTCAAAGAAGAATGCTCCAAAACTCGTGCAAGTTTAAGACTTTTGACCTTACAGGACAAAAGAAAAGAAACAGAGATAGCTGTGGGAGAGAATAATTTAAAGTCTTTGAAGGAGGAAATGAGGGACAAAGATGATATGGGGTTAGTTTTGAAGGAAAATGTATTAAATTTAGAACATCAGCTGAGGCAGGCTAAAAACAGTGCTCAGAAAACCGAAGCGGAGAAGGAAATCTTGAAGGATAATCTGAAACAACGTGAAGACGAGATTATCGAGTTGAAAAGAAAGTTGAAGGAACTCGAAAACGAACATGATCTGGTTCAATCCGACCTGTCGTTGAGAACATCTGAACTTGCGAGAATGAAATCCAACGAGTCGACTGATATTTTTAAAGAGATTGAGAACGAATTAGCGAAGGAACTCAATAAAATGGAATTAAAACTTATTGAAATGAAAGAGAAAAGCCAGCAAGATGATCAAACGATTGCTGAGATGAGAGAAAAACTGAAGGAATGGGAAAGATATGGATCAAGGTAAAGATCAAAAATCTTTCTCTTCTTATAATAATTAGGATTTGACAAATGTACATAAAGACTGATTTATTTACTAATGGGGTAAATGTGTCACGCACTCGGAAATGAAAAAATGAAATTGCGTGACAAAATATTTTTCAAGCTTTCTGAGAATTGATACATTTTTATATTCTTTGGCCGGCTTAACCGGCACAGTTAAAGAAAGGAAGGAAGGAAGAAAAAATAATTAGATAAAACAAAGATTAAAGTAAAATAAATTAAAAAGAGAAAAACAAAGACAAAAGGAATGAAACAAAAAGATAGCGAGAAAAAATATTGAAAGAAAGAAATTCATCGTATCGTCATAAAGTAGAAACGAACGTCGCGCGCACGCAATGTAGCGTCAGGATCGTGGAACCGCACGTGCGTTTCCCACTGATTGACTGCGCTCTTATCTGTTTTTCGTTGTTGTTTTTGTTGACAGGATGAGTAAAACAATGGACGAATACATCAATGAAGTCAACTCCCAACAGCTCGAGGCTCGTAAAGAAATTTCAAAATATATCGCGAACTTAGAGAAGGAGCTAGCCCAGGTAAAGGCTCGACAACAACCACATGAAAGAGGAGAGTTTGTTGACCAATTATTTCAACGAAATGCGCGATCGCGATCGCCTAGAAAACGAAGCTTAGGAAAAAAGCTTCCTGCTCTTCGATGGTCACCGGAAACAACTATACCAACGACTAGCAGAAAAATGAGCGATTCTTCTTTATCTGGTGCAATGGATAGCGAGGGTTCTACGGAGGACATAGGATATTACCACTCGGATGCCAACGAATCTGACATCTCTCGACCTTCAAGCTCACACAAGGGACATAGAAGAACACTACCTATGACACCCAGTGATATTGAGGTCCTTTGCGGTGACAGTCCCGAGGAGTATTTTGCTAAGCAGAGCAGGAAGAAGAAGCAACCTGATAGATCTGATCATCACAGAGCTCCTGTCTTTCCACGCATACCTAACAACCAGGATTCAGGGCTGGGAGAAAGTCTTCGGTGTCGAGAGGATGTCAGAGCAGTAAGCCCGAAGACTACCTACCAATGGAGGAAAAAATCACAAGGTACTATTAATAGTTTAAATATAAATACTTATGTCACTCTAGAGGCCTGTATAAATACAGTTTGGATTCTTCAATTTACGGAAATCTTATTCATTAAAAAAGAAGCCGATTTTTTAGCAGAATTTCATGGAAGAAACACCCATTTTAAAGCCGTTCTCGACGTTTCTGTTGCTTGCGCGCGCAGTATTCTCTCTAATTTTCTCCTATTTCGATTTACTATTATTTCTACTTTTGAGAAAATGTTTTTCTTGCGGCCAGAAAAAAATGTTGCGCGATTGAGCTATCGAGGAACCATCGCCGAAAACAGAAAACACATTAAAAAAATAACCTTTCCTATACAAGGTTGTTTTCTCATGTACTTCAAAAAAATGAAAGATATCGTCTTCCTTTTATTCAAATATTTAAAGAAAAAATCGATACTGAAGTTACCAAACTTGTATTTATCAGAAAGGAAGATGAGACCTAGCAGTGCGTACAGTCGTTGCGGAGAGGCAGCTGATGATGAGTCAGATAGCTTTCCAACTATTACCCCAATATCGCTTGACACAGGGAGCCCACACTCAACTGGTGCTGAATCTGACCCAACCCACAGGCCTATGAAGACTGACATTACGACATCTAGCCCAATTAAAAAAAGAAATCAAAGTATGTGGTAAATACAATGCCAACTTGCGCGGGCCTTTGTTAGTTTGTTAGTTATAGTTTATAGTGCACCCCTAAAAAATTATACAGTGAAGAGCGCGACTGAAATGTGAATTGATGTCCAAAACGCGCACTTAGTTGTTGTCAATGACGTAACAAGTGACGTGCGGTATGCGCGTAAGAAATGTGCGCTCTACGTTCATGAATTTGTAAAAATATCACGCGCCAGAAATATTTTTTGTAGAGGGAAGAGCGTGCTGGAAGTAATAATGTACAGTGCGCGCTAGATATAATTGCATTACTCACATTTTATAGTGCGCATGAGAATCATTGCTCAGTGAATGTGTACATCAAATACAAGACTCAGAGCGGAGAGTGTGCGCAAAAGATTTGACTAACTTTTGCAACGAAGCTGCGCAGCTAATTTTTGTTGTTGCACGACGCGGTAATAAGAGCCGCATTCACTCTGCAACGTGCAACGCAACAATGCTGCGCAATAAATTGCACGATTTTGTTGCTCGTATTACCGCACCTCTACGCCTTTCGGCAACATAGATCCAGCACTTTGTGAGTCTAAGATGTTTGTGACTGTTTTATCTTTCAGTCCCTCTTCGCCGATTCTTGTCACATGACAGAGTTCGAGCTCACAGGCGACATGCCGCGTTATTGCTAGTATTTCGTTATCTAACACCCCTTGAACTTTGTGGCTTGGCTCAAGTCTGTAGAGAATGGAGAAGCTTGAGTGAGCATCCGTCGCTATGGAAACACGTATCTCTGGTGGATACCGCTGTAAATAATATGGTACGTTGTGCTGGCTCACGAGAATGTTATTTTTTATTTTTACGATGACAAAAACAGTAATTTCAGTAGACCCAACGGTTTTATGCTTATTATTTTATTATTATTTCATAGTCTTTGCTGTCAATATCAAGGCGATGTAAGCCTCTGCAGCATCTTTTACTTAAAGGTAATGTTTGTATTAATTCATTATTAAGGTCAAACCAATGTAAGGGTATGTTTGGGAATGGAGTGGGAATGCACATGTGTCTCACCTCTGGGGTCTCCGGTTCAAGCCATTTTAGTTTGGGCGTTTCTTTTGTCCATTTTCAGACCACGTGTCATTCCTTTGAGAATATAATTCTTTGTTTCATTTGCGTCCAAACAAAGAAAGGATTCTCAAGGGAATGACACGTGGTCTGCAATAAGAGAAACATTACGCCCAATCTAAAGAGGTCTATTCCTGGACTCGGCATCACATGTGAGTAGAGTTTGTTGTGTCTCTCCTTTGATTCGAGGATGCAGGGATAGGATAGAATGACTGGAGGGGGAAACTTTGTACTCCTGCTGCTTAGGCGATCAGGAAATTTATACAAGATGTCTAAAAGGTATGCTTTTGGTCGGTTTTAGGATTAAAGAAAAGCAGTCCTCGAAAAGGTGTTCGAAGTAAAGCTGATGACAAGTAAGTTCAAACCAAACCAAAAGTCATCTAACAAGTCCCCATTACACATTTTAATCTATCTATATTTCTCACCTTCTCCAAATATCCCTTCCGTTTCTCTTTTCCTTTGCGCTGCTATCCCTTTTTCTACTCCATCTCTTCCTTTCCTCCTTGCTTTCCATGGGTTAGAGCAGGTATTTTCTGTCTCAGCACGCACATCTTCGTGGACTTTCCCAAAATCGTATTCTTCTGACACCTCTTCATAACAGTAGTACGACTTTTCATGCAATCCTGTAGGCCTTTTCGGCTTGGGCGTAGTGAGCTTTCCCATTTCAAATTAAACCACGTGTCATTTCCTAGAGTATCATTTCTTTGTCTAACGGTTACGCATGAGAAGACACATGAATATAGTTGCACCTCAAACAAATAATCTTATTCTCAAGAGAATGATACATGGTCTGAAATGGTAACACATTGCTCCCAAGCCAAAAAGGTCTATAGCATCTTCTTTTAGAATTTTACCTCGGACCGCAATCGTACCTCTAGCTAAAGCTCCAATTTATAAATTGCTGAAAAACTGTACATTACCGAAGTTCATGGGGAAAAAATCTTAGTGTGCTTATTAGTTTCTTTGATTGTACATTTTAGCAGTTGCTACCTAGAAAAAGGCCTGGAGTACATTCTGAAAGTATCCGCAGAGAATATGTCATCAATCCACATTGAGGACTGTGGGAATCTACTCACTGACAGGTCAGTTCTGCTCTACATTAACAATATTCTATATTAAATCTCTATGAATATTATTATCATTATTACTTTTATTATTTATTTAAAAAAAAAAAATTATTATCATCATTATTGTTATTTCTCAATAGGTGCTTACTGCTGACCGGTAGTCATTGCCGTAACCTTCAATCATTCACGTACGTCAGTGATAAATACCCAGCATGTCCTGAGGCATTGTGGGCACTGTGGAATTGTAGGAACCTTACTACTCTACGACTACCGCCAATGGTTCCCAAGTAAGTCGTCCTCATATCATAGCTATTACTGATTTTGACAGGTTTGATGCAGTCAGGTCGCCTTTTCTCTTTCTATTCAAATGCGCATCAGGAGCATTTGTTCTCTGAAGTTTGTGGGTGTACAAGTGGCTATTTATAAGCAAAGTTACTTCAGGAGGAATCTGGTCAGCGGTATAATAGCTCGCTCTTAGCTGCGCATGCTTATTAGGTGTCGCTCTGAGGTTTGCTTGCCATCGCTGTTGTATTTGCTTGCGTTTCTCGCCGTCAATGAAATAAGTATGTAGACCACATAAATGTACCTGGGAGCCGTTGGAAGGTACATGAGAACGATTTATTTGATTGACGGGTGTCTGATGTACATTTTCATGTCGCGAAGTTTTGTCTCGATCAGCGCGTAGCAACGAATACAGTAGACTGATTTAGCATCAGGACGCGAACGTCAAATACGACGGCGCGAGCGCATTTTTATCGTGCGCGCGCCGTCCTTAACGACGTTGACGTCCTGAACAGGACGCCATTTGCAGCATTTTCACGTCCTGTTGAGGACGTCAACGTCGTTCAGGACGGCGCGCGCACGATAAAAATGCGCTCGCGCCGTCGTATTTGACGTTCGAGTCCTGATGCTAAATCAGTCTAGTGACAACGTTGCTCCTCCAAGCCTATGATTTGACCAGCCTTTCTTTTATCTAGTGAACATCCCAAGCGATTCAACGACAAGAGCTGCGAGACCATCGCTAACTGCTGGCCAGCATTAACGAAGCTCTCTATAGGAGGAACCGGCATAACAACCACAGGACTCCTTCACATCGCTAAAGGTTGCCTGAGACTACAGGAACTAGAACTTGACCGCACCCATCACGTGACTGAGGAGACTGCGTATGCTCTGTGTCTCACTGGGTTAAGAGGACTACAGATTTTGTTGTTCACCTTTACGACTGCAAGTCCTGGGGCTATAAAACAGTTCTATGGTAAATATCAATACTGTCATGCCGGCTTTGTATCACAGCTTTTTCTTTTCAATTTTGTCTCTCTCAGAGTCTTTCCGCGTTCCTTCTGCTTCAGCGTTCATTCATACGGTACACACAAGACACACGAGATTTTCTTTGTCCCTACCACGAAGGCGTCGCACATAATTTTTTATAAATAAATTTTTGTTCCCGGGACATAATCCGGGAGATTTTTTGACTTTTACAGCGTTTTTGGCAAAAAAATAAAAATAAATTGTACGCATTTGCGCACTATGGCCCTAACTCACAGTTGGTAGATTTGTTCTCATGGAAATCTACATAGGGCTTCCACGTGAAAGCAAGGAACGGCTCAAGATGAGACTCTAGTCTCCTCTTCTTGTCTTCTAAGTCAATAAAATAGAATAATGACTAACCCGATGAAAATAATGAAATGAATAATAAACCGATAATTTTTTTCCTCTATCCAGCTGCGTGCCCTCGGTTAGAATTCATCGCTGTGCATGTTGGGATATCGGATTATTTTTCTGACGTCACTGACCAAGAGAACAGGCGTAAATACAAGCGGATCATCAGTAAACTAGAAGTAAGAATATAACACTAGGACCATGATTATGGAAAGGAATATTCCCCTTTCAGCGTGTCGGAATGCAGCTCAATTTGAAGGACAAAACAATAGGTCCCGATTTTCAGGAGATTGAAATTCTTTTGTTTTGTCCTCCAAATTGAGCTGCTTTGACGTCACATGCAAGGGGTCTATGGCCGACGTCCAGACATCCCCCTCCCCTCCAAAAAAAAAGTGCCGCTACGTAGGCCAGAGCAGGAAGGTAAAACGTTTCTAGTGTATAAAGAGGAAAAACATTGAGCACATTTGTGGGAGGATTGTCAAGAAACTAGCTACCCCAATCATTATGACACCCAGACAAAACGGTATTCTCTATTGGACTTCTAGGACAGACATTTTCTGAGTTCGATAAACAACAATGTCCATTTTGTTCTAACCTGCGAGCAGAGTCTCCTCTTACCTCTTCCACGGACAAGAGAAAGAAAGAGAAGATTCTGCTCGCAGGGTGATCATTCTAGTCCAGCTTGGGCCCAAATGACACCATATAAGGCGTGATAAAAACATTGACATATACTCCCTCTGTGGACCTGTTAAGGGCGGGGAGAACAGCTCACCCTAATCTCTGAGGATACTGATAATATGATGTACTTTTCAGGCGTTAAGAGAAGAAAACTCAGACTTGGCACGTGTTCTTCGTATCAAGGCAGATTATGGGTGAGAAAAACTAATCAATGGAAAAACTTTAGTATAAGAATGAATAAACAAAACTGCTGTAAAATATTGAACACTTTTATTGGTTTTATCAAACATAAGCAGCAATGATTGTGATACTCGTTACCATGGTGATCGGTCAGGATCTTTCTTTCTTGTTTACTTTTCCCGTTCCCTGCTTCCCGTTCCCTGCTCACTTTTTCTTTTAGCTTCAAACGCATCGTAATATTTCAAGAGTATATTTCTGTTTTTCTCATCTCGGATCCATGGTATTTTCCCTTATCTATGGCTCATCGTCTTGACGGGACCCCAAGGATGCATGTCATTAATTCTAACTGTTATCATTTTTTACAGCCCTCGTATTTCATTAACATTGTCATTATTCTTTTGGGCGTTGTTAGCTTGCATTCAGATATCCTATGCAATCGCTCTCTGTACTGTGTGTAATGTACGTGTTTCCAGTCTGCACTCGCTGGTAGAATATCAAGGGAACTGTCGAAAGAGAATCATGACTCTACTTCCCCTGGTTACCCGAGATCCATATCTATTTTCCTTAAAATTTGAACAAGGGTCAGGGAAACTACTTTCTTTACAATCGGCAAGTTTTCAAATTTCACAACAAGCTGCGCGATCATTTGAAAGTGTTCGTTTTATGAGCATGGTCTATTATCTTTGCTTTGAGCAGCATATAAACAGGGTCGAGTATTTTGGATCGACCTACAGACGTTACGCGCGTTTTCTGATGCAAGTATTGTGGGCGGGAAAAAAGGAGGTCGGCAAAATTAACCTAACTTGTAATCCGAATATCTGATTACTTTTCAAATGTCAAGTTGATAGATACCTCGTTAATGAGACCACATACGATGATGCATTGGATTCCAATTGCTCAAAACGCACCGCCGCAGTAGCGGTAAGGTTTGCAAAATAAACAGTCTAAAATAAATTGTTTTTGTTCGATTTCAACACGAAAGCTCAGCTTGAAAGGTGTTTAGCGCATTGTTAAGCAAAATTCACATCAAACATTTCGTTCTTCTAGCTCTGCTGCAAAGAGAGCGTCAAAAATGCGCAACACGTGCGCGTCTTCCGAAACTCTTTGCGCATCAAATGCCATGTTTTCCTAGGGTTCGGCCACAGTTGGGAAGGTTTTTCATTCACTGCGCACGGAGTTCAAATATTTTCGAGATTTTTTTCACCAGCAAAAACATTTTAAAATATTTTTTCCCTCGCCTAGTGTATTTTTTATATGATATTTGGGTTCTCTTATTCCTGACATCAACAAGTAATTTGTCAACGATACTCGTAGACTGATCCGTAGGGCAACCAGCTGCAAGTATATATCTATCTGTGCCACTTCGACCCAGAAAATATAATACCTTTCTTTCCCAGCTGCTTGGGGGTCATTAAAAACCTTATTTTAAGGCCCTTTGACTTATGAATATTTTTCAAAAGGATACGACTTACAACAAGTTGCGCCAGCCTCGGAACCTAAGTTGTATATTTCAGCCAAGCTGTTTCAGAATTCGATAAAATTATAAGGTTTTTAAAAAAAATTTTGCGCAATTTTAGTGATACGTAAGATCGTTTTAGTGGTGAAATATAATGATTTTGATTGGGATATGGGGTTAAATATGTTAAATTTGTCCCATTACAGGGCTTGGTTGGACCTGGTTGAAAGTTCTAGAAGTCGACATAATGTCTGACTCAATTGAATTTTTATAAGTTTATCAATGTTTTTCTTTCCAGTGGAATTCAAAGACTTGTTCGCAGTTCATCATCTTGATCTTCAAGCTGATTATCATCAACGATAACTAATAATCGCCTCATTAGATAAATATATCATGCTCAGCTAAAAGCCCTTTTCGAATGCGTAGTCGTGGGAAAATTTTGGAAACTGTTTATTGTAGGTGAATGTGTTGACTCATCAAAGATGTTATCCAATGCTATTAATTGTCGGTATTTTCAGATCAAGCTAGAAATAACTCTTTTATCTGATAAGATTATTCACTCCATCGAATGAATGAAAAAACTCCTTCAAAAAATAGAAGCGGTCTCACAAAGTAAGAAAGAAGAATAGGGATGCTTGCAAGTTTTCGGCATTCATTTTTACCACGAAGTTTTTGAACTTTACCACTTGTTTAGTAGTCATGAAACTGCAATAGATTACAGATTGAGCGGAAACAAGCAAAAGCCTGATTCAGTAAGTTTTCAAAAAGTTGAGGCGTTCCGAAAAGGAAAGATTCGCTTATTCATGCATTTTTTCAAACTCTAATTCTTCTAACGCAAAAAAGTTGAGGCGTTCCGAAAACCATCAACAATAAAAGAGTTGCTGTTTCTTGCAGTTTTTTGCATTCACTATCTTCACAAGGTTTTCAAACTCTTCTCCTATCTTATTAAAAAGTTTTAAAACTAGACTACTTTGTAATTAAAAAAGGCAGTCAAGTTCTTCGGTTCGACAAAGAACAAGAATGAATGGAGGTGTTATTTCTCGCAGTTTTCGGCTTTATTATAATTTTACGAAGTTTTCACACTCTTCAAAGTGTGAAAACTCCAAAACAAAGGGCGGGAAAGCGCGTCCATCGGCATTTGCTAATTATGCCTAAACCAATCTATTGTTCTTTAGCTTCCACAACAAGTCCTATAAACAAAACGAAGTGTTCTTCAAAAGTTTAATTTCCGTAAATTTCCTTCTCCAAAAAAATTCTCAAACTGATTTTCTTAACAGTTTTTTCCCTTTATTTTTCTCAAGGGGAAGTGAATCCCTTGCATTGTCCAATACTGTTGGCTTGAATTTATAAACAAAGTGTTATTGTGGGAATGTTTGCATACTCCTTTTCCCTTGCACCAAGAGATCAAACCACTATTAAAAGTAAACTTTGAATGACAGTTCTCTATGTTTAAAGGAGCTCGAGTAGCCAGAAAGAATTTTTTTATTCGGGTCAGAAAAACGTATTCGAATTTAATTAGAGTGAAAACAATACGTGATTTACGCGCAAGCTTTCTTTGGTTTACACTGGGATCCATCTTACAGCACTTCGGAGCGGGTTTTTTGACTTTAGTAATCTGCTATTAGTCATAGATATCAGAGCTGTCACCCACCAATTATCCTCTTCAATGCCATATTATCACCATGTTATCCGGTAACCACCCATCTCGAAAGTTTCACAGAGAAGGAAAATGCTCTAGTTTGAAACGCGCGCGGCAAAAAAATCCCTAAAAAAATTGTTTTTATATCTGGTTATCGAGATAATTAAAGGATAAAGCTTAACAATGGACTTCTGTTGCGGGTTAGTGGTGTGATTTCATAAACTATTGTTGATTTTTCACTGTCCAGGCTAATGAAACGTTACTAATTATATAACAATAGATAATCGCGGTATAAATACCAGCGGACCGCACGATAGATTTCATTCCCCCGTGCAACTTGTGCAGTCAGCAGAAGCAACCTCAGTAGCGCTCTCAGTAATTCTTTCATTCTTCGCTCGTCTGAACGTAAAAAACATGGTAAGTGCAATTATTCCAAAATGTCAATACAGTTGACTTATTTATCCTGTTTACTTTCTACTCATTGATGAAAATATAATTTGCAGACATAGTGCTTTGGCTGCAAAGTGGCTTCTTGCTTCCTCGTGGCTTTGGAAACAAATTTCATTTACTTGCTGATTCAAATTCGCTGATTCATCTGTTTTGCTTGTATTTCAGGCCACTACTAACGACACTTCAACTTTCCTGGTTGGAAAACGATTTCCCAATCGGCTATTTGTTGGAGGTCTTCCCCCTAATGTAAGTAAAGCTCATAATCGTTCATACCATTTTATACAGTAGCCGCGAATCTCGTTTCACGCTCGAAACTAATTTGTTGGACTAGCCAGAGTCCTTTCTCGCTAGAACACCTAGAATTTGAGTATACTCGTTATTTATAGAAGTATCAAAGCACTTCAAATTTTTATTTCTTGAAATTCAAGTACTAAGCTCTTGAACAGTTGTTATATATCGATCGAATGAAGTGGGCGTGCTGATAGTTGTCTCGCTTGTTGCAAGGTTTAGCTGAGTTATAATTTAAATTTTAGCTTCATCTGCTTTCCAGCTTAAGCGCGTCAAGTAATATCCCTGATAATAGTCTTAGACGTTAGTAATCCCAATGTAATCGTTTCTAAATTGTTTGTTAAACCGAGGTTCAATATCACACGCTACCCGTCCGGGCCAAAGGTTACCGTGTGTTCATATCCAACTGGGCTCGTCAAAAATGCGCGCGGTTTCTATTCAGAGAATAAACACACTTATCAACTATTATATTATTATTGTTTATCTTACTCTGTTATTAAGCTTTATTTTATTTCCTTTCAGACGGAAGCAGTTGAATTAGCCCAGTATTTCAGCCAGTATGGTCTTGTCACTGACGCTAAAGTTATCGCTGACGACAAAAATATTTCGAAAGGGTTAGTACAAATGATTTTCTGTTCACGCCTTGATAAGAAATACAACATTCCCTAATGCTCGTTGAAATCCTTGAATTTAATTCACTTTAAAGTTTTTGATTCACTTTTTGAAGCTCATTACGAATTCTTGAGTTATATGCTGTATTCCATTTTGGGTCAGAGACAGTTGCCCCTTCACATCAGAGACGAAGTATAGTTTTTAGTGTTGGGGGGGTGGGGGGGTTGGTAGGGGAAGGCAAATCTAGAGGATCCAGGGAAATGCTCCCCTTGAAAATTTGAAAATTGAGACTTGGTATTTTTCGAGTGTTGTGGTTTTTGTGGGCAAATCAAATTTACAAGTCAAAGCCCTCTACTTTATATAGTCTTACGTATGCTAGTCTGCTATGATACAATCCTTGGGGGTCCTTGTGAATTATGTAAGTGATTATATTTACTGCAGGTTACCTTTTTCTTATTTAAAATTTTTCTTATCTCTTTACAGATACGGATTTGTGACCTTCAAGTCAACAGCAGATGTGAAGAATGTGATCCAATGTGTAAGTGTTTTTTCATTGTTTTATCAGTATATCTCCAAGTAATTATATGAGAACAGGGTGTAACCAGGGTGGTGTAGAGGGGGTATCAATCACAAATCATGGAAACTTTTTTAAAAAAAATATGAATTACGAAAATACAATTAATGAATAAGCTTCAGGGAAAACAAAGCAAAATCACAAATCACGGTCTTAAAAATAGGCAGATCACGCTTCACAGGGAGATTGAAATTCACGAAACATGGACTTCTTTTTTTGTGTATTTCCTTGTGTAAATTACAAGTAAACTAGTTTGAGCTGCATTGATGTATGAATGAAATGAATATGGTTGGAAGGATATGTTAGGGACCCTTAAATATTTGTTACAGGGGGAGGGGGGTTAGTGAGAAGGGGGTCTTGAAATGATAGAAAAGTTATATATAGGAATCTAAAGTAAGAGGGGAAATATTTTTTTTTTAAATATTCTCACCCCCCTTCCCTCTGATCAATAATAGGAGGTCTTAAATAACTAAAATTTCAGATATTAGTTTTTTGATGCATTATGGAAGGAATTATATTAATATTTTTCTTTTTTTCTTTCAGGGCACATTATTTTTCAAAGATAAAAAAATCAACATTGGACCTGCTGTGAAAAAGGATGGGCCTATGATTCAGCCTGAGGTTGTCATAGGTAAGTTTAAGAGAAAGTTGTACTATTTCACCAATAACGCTTTCCATGGTGATGCATTATGGGACTCAAATTTGAACAAGCCAAGCCCAAAACACATGCTAATATGCTGCAACAATGTCTTGTCATTTCTAATTCGTGGAAAAACTATGGTTTTTCGATTGATATGGATCTTCTTTTCCTTGAACTGAATCAATTTTAACAAAGATTGTCCACATTTTGATCACACAAGGCTTTGCAATATCTATTTTATAGTAACCGTGAAAATGCTATTTTCTTCTTATCTCTCCCTCGTGCTGTTATAGATAGGATACTAATTTCTTGTACTTATTTAATTGCAGTTCCTAAAGCCCCATCTAAAGGAACCTATTTTTATCCAGAACCAACACCACAGGTTTGTAGTTGTTCAACTAGTCTTATAAACATATTTCCTAACTACACATGCAGTTACATACAGGGTGATAATGGGGTAAACGGTGTATTGATCACAGATTACTGACAAACTTTCATGAAAACAATTGCAAAATCTTGAATCACAGCCTTCAAAATAAGCAGATTATGCATCAAAGGGTGAAGGAATCACATTTTTTCTAATTTCCTGAATCCAAAATAGGCTCTAAATGCATCATGGAAAAAACCCCTTTCCCTTACCCTCTTACATGGCTTAAAGTCTAACATTTTCTTTTTTTGTTTTTCTCTAGTACATTGCTGTTGAGTCTGTGCCCATACCAGAGCCATGTTACATGCAAGAACCCTGTTTTATGCCAGAACCACAATGTTTCAGCCAGTGTTATGTTCCTGAGACATGCTATGCTCCTGAAACATGTTATGCTCCAGAATCATGTTATGTCCCCAAAGCATGTTATGCTCCAGAAACATGTTATGCACCAGAAACATGTTATTCTCCCGATACGTGCTTAGGGTATTACCCTTATCAAATATGCCATCCAATGATCACACAGGTATGACATGATTCAGTGAATGTATGAAGTATTTACTCAGAGGGGAGGGGTGAGGATGGGTAAGGATTGCAAATCCACATATTAGATGAAGGACAAGGGTAGAAAATCTTCAATTTCTTAGAGCATAAGAGTTAATCTTCTCCATGTGGAAAGGGCTTGTTAGGCAACTCTATGCGATTAATATTTTATTGGTATTTGGTATCTGTTTAAATTTCTTTTTTATTTGTTTTTGTAGCAATGTTATCAGCCTGTTGGTGCACCTGTGGTACAAGGTAAGAATTCACCCATATATATAATAATTTGCAACTGTTAAACAATACCTGATACATGAATTTTTGAGAGGGGGTCCAAAACGGCAAAACTAAATTCTAAGATAAAACAATCAATTGAACCTTAAGTATGACAAGGGGGGTCTGGACCAGCCTGACCTTCCACCTTGATACATCACTGGTTAAATCAATTTTTTTGTCTAGGAAGAAATAGAAAAAATCCATTCTTTGATTTCACTCTTTCTCAACTAACCATTCCATTCAATTGCTTTCATTCATTTATTCTTTCTTTTTGTTTGTTTACAGCACCTGTGCCTACGAACACTACAACAGCAACCACTAAGAGAAGGAGAAGAGCCCTCCCTCCTCGTTTCAAGAGAAGCTCTTAAAAGGTTGATAATGTGAACCTTTTTATACAGATTTTACCAGCCGCTCTTTCCTCCACAAACAAATTAGGGAGGATTGATATTACAGTCTAGAACCAAGACCTATGAATAAGACAATATTTTGATTTGATTCTCAAAAATATTTGGAACATTAATAATTTTAATCTTTATTTCGATTTCAAAATCTCTTTAAATGACAATTGTATATTTGTGATTTTTCAAAAACTTTAAAACATCAGAATACGAGTAATCAGAAAATTGGTAATTCTTTCTCTCAAATCAAATGTCAAGAGGACTTTGTAAAAATTTTATAGCTATTTTTGTCACAAAAGAAATATTTTATATCAAGTGATTTTGGCTATTCATAGTTGTAAAATTTTTCTGTGGTGAGATAAAAACTGTCTCCTGAAATGTCTTACACTTGTATGCTTTCTAAGAGAGCATTTTGAAATATTTTATATTGTGAAGCGTTTATAAATTTGATTGTTTTATCAATCTTAGTCAGTTCCACAAGGAATGGCCTTTACATATCGTACTTAGACTACAGAACAGATTTGTATGATATTGATAAGATGTAAATATTTTCTATCATGCTTATTACACATTAAAGAAGCATATCTCTAATAGTTGTCTAACAGTTTTTTTCTTTTATATTTAAGTCTTTTTCGAGGGATGGGGGGGGGGGGGGTTGTTCTATGTTGAAATATATGCTTAAAGTGCCTATCAACTCAATTCAGTTTGAAACAAACAAAAAGATTCAAATCAGATTATGTCAATCCAGGATTCATTTAAAATATGAAATTACTATCCTGTAAGGTATTGTCAGTTTCCAATTTATAAATGATTTTTATCACCGAAGTATATGTTGAGGTAGAGTTTTGGTAAGTTAACTTGAGTCACTGGTAGGAACACACAAGAAAAGATGACACAATTTTAAACCTTTGTATCTCTGAAATGAGAAGTCTATATCCTGTAAAACTGTTTCATCGTATTATACCTGACACGAATTGATTTGTAAGGGATACAAATCTGAAGGCGTACAACAGAAAATTTAATGAAAATTTAATGGGTGTTGCAAACAAAGGTTTGGAGACAGTAAGTCCTAAAGGTTTCCAAAACATTTTGAAATCGATTATAGAGTCAAATAGATTATAGTCTTTCCAACTTTTGATGACGTCATTTCCCGTCGTAGCCCGTACAAACTGCCCCTCGCAAGGTAAGCTATTGTTTAGTACTTAGAAACGAACAATAGAATCCACATGTATTTGCAGCTACCGCTTAGGATGAACAACCCCAATCGTGTGATGCAACGCTTGCGGCGTGAGCCACTACAAAGAAAATGGCGGGCTTTTTGAAGCATTGAAATCATATACCGACTGGAATATAAGTTATTTGAATAAATGTGAATGACGCTCACCAACTTACTGCAGTGTTCTAATACCATTATCGGTGAACCTTTGATACTATTCCGCTAAAGAAATTTTGTTTGAATGACAAAAAAAATTCGTACCAAATAAGATGCAATAATATCGGCCCGGCACATCAAACGTTAACAAATATTTCAAAGAAAACGACTTCATGCCGTACTATCACTAGGTGAACCAATTTGTTTGAAAATCGCATTTGTTGGAATGAAGATTTATATATAAAGAGGTTGTTTCGTTGACTTTGAAAACTTGTTTCAACGCTAGCAAACATACAGGCTTTGATACAACAACGCTCAATATAATTTGGCAATTTTCCACAGAGCTCTGATGCAAGCGGTATATACCGGAGAAATAACTGAAACTAGTTCCAGCTAGCAGACGCTTTGAACACCAGTTGGAGCTTCAATAAGTATTATCTGTTACTACTAAATTTAATTTTCTGTCTTTTACCTTTCTCATTAATCAGCGTTACCTGAAGCGGAAGTGGTTAGCGAACCAGAACCCTCGGAAAGTCTCGGAAAGGAAGTATCACGTTGACGTTAAAGGAAGTAATATTGGCGGCTTCGCGGTTTGTACGTACACCTTTCGGAAAAAACATAACGGACTGAAACAGACAATGAATAAGCAATCTAATTATTAGTTCTCTTGTTGGTAAACACCTTTAGATCCCCCGGGTTCTAAGCGTTACCTGAAAAAGAGATTATGGTTGCGCAGATTTGATGAGTGACCGCGCGAAATGTGGATTAGAAGAACGTGTTACCCTCGTGAAAATAAGTATGCTTTTACGTCAAATGAGATTCTTCGGCGCCACACAATTGATACCATGTCACATAAAAGTATTAAAGCATACTCATTTTCACGAGGGTAACACGTTCTTTTACTAGAATATTTTGTTCTTTTAGTGAAATTTTAAAAGGGCTTGTCTTAAAATTGCCTCAAATCGTTTCTACTAAGAAGATAAATTGTTCGATGGAAGCCAAAACATGTGAACTTTTCTGGATTAGTAAACATGAAGATAGTCAATTAGAACTAAACATGAAGATGTTTGAAAGTAAAAGATAAACAGCTACAAATATACCCTCTGAACCCCTCCTGGGAATTACAAATATCAACCACAGAGGGAGGGGTGGGTGGTATGGGTCATTTTCCTCCAAGCCACATTGCCTCCCACCCACCTCCCTGATTGCACCAACTTACTGAGAAATACTTACTGATGTCAAAAAACTGATGTCATCGCTAATCACCATCGCAAGTACAGCAGTGGTGCAGCTCAATGGGGTCGAACTGAAAGCAATGTGAAGGCGCCTTCAGCAGCCGCTATACAGTCCATGTATGACCCCGGAGCACAGCTATAACCAGTTTGAATTAGTTAGGGTCAGTTTGAAAGGAGGGAGGAAACTGGAAAGTTGAAAAAAACTCTCGGCGTCAAAAAGAGAACCAACCAACTCAGCTCACATGGGGAGACTGGGAATCAAACACTGTACCTCAGATCTAGAGGTGAGAGGCAAGCGTTTTACCACCTTGCCATCCTGACCCCCCCCCCCCCTCCCTAACTAACTCACTAGAAGTGAACACAAAGCACACAGTTTGCCTTGAAGGAAAATACTAAGAGCAGCTTTGAGAAACTCTAATTCAACTCTTATCCAGTGCATAAATATGGTTGAATTTATTGATTAATTAATATTTTTTATGGCTTGTAAATATCTCTGGCCCACAGTCACCAGACTCTCTTTTTTATAACATAAAGAACTGTTGTAAAGAATAATATTAATCCAAATATTATTAATAATCTATCAGTTATCTCTCGCCTGTTGTATTTGTTTATCAAATTCTTACTGGTGTGTATGATACCACTCAGTCCTTTGTACTCTTCCTGGGTTTCTTGTACTGTTGCTGAAGAAGTGGCTGAGAAAAAGAATAGAAAACTTAGTTATCTTAAAGAGATTTTCATATGAGCAGGAAAGATATGGTACTGACTACAGCATGTACATGGTAGGACATGTTCTAACACTGAAATGGCATCCCATTGTCTTCCAGTAATTCATCCAATCACGATATAGTAACGGCTATGGTAAGATACAATACAGCTACAGTACGACTATGACTTTATCGTATTGTTTCCCACTCATACGAAACCACTCTGACTGCAGAATCTTTTTTTTTTACTTTCCTTTTTGGAGCACCAATTTTTCTAAATGGCTTCTTTTGTTTTCAACTGCTGACACATTGGAGCTTTCCCGACTGGACAACTCTTAAGTCATGGCCACAGCCCTGGATTGCAAGTAAGGGACCCTTTATCAAATAAGACATTGGGCCATTTTATTGATAATAATATGCAATCTTAATTATTATTTTGATTGTCTATAGGTTTTACATAAGATCAATGAAATGCCTTACCTAAATTTTGCAAATCATTCTCTGCCCGTCGAACATTACCCTCCATTAGTTTTGCACAGCTCATAAGATCTTTTGTTATATTACTTGATGTTGCTGCTAAATTTTCTTTATTAAAATTCCTATAAATAGAAGTCTTCTTGTTACCATAATTTGGTAAGACAGTGTGTCATACATGTTGCAATAGCTGATATTACGAATGCATGCGAATGAGATATTCTTTTGTTTTAAGAATCATACAAATGAGGCTATCAGATTGATACAATGCTTTATATTGTCTCATTTGCATGCATCTGTAATAACAGCTATTCAATTTTTACTAGTTTTACTCATCAAGAATGTACATACCTATTTCTAAGTTCTGTTGATCTTCCTGAAAGTAAACTCTCTCGTTCATTTTGGTCAATCTTTGTCTTACATGCAAGATTCACTTTTCTTATCGAAGCTTGTAAGCTGCACAAAGAGAAAACAGCAAATCATTTGATTTTTGAAGGAATTTCATGGCAATATAACATGACCACAGTGCTTCTCAATAGAATATGTGGAATCAACCGGGGGGGGGGGGGGGGTAGCCTCCTTTGCAGCCGTTCTTAGGGTCGTCACGTCGTCACGCAACGTTTCTCTCGAAACGTTGCGTGACGACGTGACGACCCTAAGAACGGCTGCAAAGGAGGCTAGGTTTCTCTCGAAACGTTGCGTGACGACGTGACGACCCTAAGAACGGCTGCAAAGGAGGCTAGGGGGGGGGGGGGATACTTTGGGTTTCATACGGGATGCTCCGCCCTGACTCTCGACCCCTTACCCTTTTCTATACCAAATTTCAGCAAAAAGGTACCCCTTTTTAATCCCTTTTTGCCTGAAAAGGTACCCCTTTCATATACCTTTGAAGAAAATCTACCCCTTTGTATACCAAAACTCACAAATTCCCACCCCTTTTCTATACGTGACCTGAAAAAAGTACCCTTTTTGGGTGGAGCAACCCTGTATAGTCCATTATAGGGAGTACCCCCCCCCCCCCCCCTTGGGGGAATCAAAGCATATTGATGACATTCCATAGGCAGGTGCTCTTGAAAACTTTGTGTTTTCCCAAAAAATATGTCATAGAGACACTTTGATTGATGTCCACCGAAATCCTACTGTCATAACAGCAAATTGTATGTCTTCTTGCCTTTTATTGGGAAGCACTGTGATACACTTATCAACACTTTTCTACTCAATTTTGGAATTGTTTTATTCCAACCATTATCAATAGAGGCTTTGCAACATCACATGATGGCAGCCATGACAGGAGGAGCCATTCTCTGATTTTCCATTTCAGATCTTAAGTCATTCCCTTGAGTATCATTTCTTTGTTTACCAGTAACACTTGAGAATATCTTGCATCTTAATGCATGAAACTTTAAAAAAATCTCATTCTCAAGAGAATTGCACATAATCTAAAATGGGAAAAGATTAAACCCAAACCAATAAGGTCTATCTTATTTATTACCTCGTGATTTCACTCTTGTGTTTGTTCATGCACGATAATATAGCTTTACTATCATCATCTTTGTCTTGTTCATTTGCAAGTTGATTGAGCGTCTTGGGAAAAAAATAAGTTAAAAATTGGCCACAAGAATACAAAAGATAGACTTAAAGATAGAAAGATAGATATAAAGCATAAATATAACAAGTATCATAAGTATATAATGTTTACAAAGGTCTATATATTTTTTGAAGATTACAAAATAGGCCAAGATTACAAATGTGAAGTTTGTTTACCTCGACCTTTCCTTTTAGTACATTCATTTTGATTTTCATCTTTGAGTTCAATTCATTTAACACAGATATTGGACCATCACATTCTCTTATTTCTTGGATAATAGTTTGTAATTCAAACTCTAATTTCACGATTTCTCGCATTGGGATCTTAGCTTGAATGGGAACTTGTACATCGTCCGCCATTTTGAATAGAAATAAGATTATATTATGAAGCCCCGAAGGCTCATGGTTATTGCTATTCGGAAGTGTCTCGTTTGTTCGTCATTTTAGCCGAACACTTTCCGATCTTACCTATGCAACCTTTGTTTGCAATTTTGTACTCTTTTCTCGTTGCAATAGCAGTCGAATATCCTAAAACGTTATAAACACCGTCCTTTTTCAGGATAGTTTTAGAATAATTTACGTACGTTATCAATTCTTTTTTTTATAAACAATTATTTAAAATCTTATAAAATTCAAAAACCAATTGAAATAAAAGATTAATAATCATGATTCAAAATAATATCACTTTTTCTACCTTTTTTTTTCTTGGAAGACTCTTAAAAAGAAGGATATTTTTCAAGAAAATATATATCGGAATCTTTCCGAATTCAAAATTCAATTTTCGGAAGTCCCTCGGGATACCGCCAAATTCGAGCCATGTGAATGGAAGAACCAATCAGGGTCAAGGAGCATGTTGCTCGTCCGGTAGCGATTTTGGAAGGTTTCTCAAACAGCGTGTTCATTCGACTGACTTTTTCTGCAATTATTGAGTGAACTAAAACTTTTGCCATCGAGTCAGATGGCACAGGCGGAAGTCAAAGACTCTCCGTCTCAACATGAGTGTTTAGATGGGTCTCCAAAAAAGGTTTCGAAGCGGATCCCAACGAGCCCTTCCCAGCAGACTCATGCATCATGGCTAGTTGGAGACGTTGTTTGGTCCAAAATTCCCGGCCACCCTTGGTGGCCTTCGATGGTCGCTTACGATCCCAATAGCGCTGTTTATTTTCAGTTTAAGGGCCGAGCAAGATATTATCATGTTCAGTTTTTTGGACAAGACCCTGTACGAGGATGGGCGTCCGAAAGATCGGTCATCAGGTTCGAAGGTAAGCTTACAGTAAAAAGTGCGTGTATGTTTACGGAATTTTACGATATGCGCATCTTTCGCTTTCTTGAGCTTCGTGCAGAACGTGATCAAGATAGCAGTGAATGCCAAAAAAGCTCACTCTTTAGTCGTACTTAAGGTTGTTAATGTTATCTAGCGATCGGCAGGGGAAATCTCTAGGCAATTTTAGTTCAAATGTAATGATCGAATGCTGTTGTTGGTTGCCCGCCATGTTTTATGTGAGGTTATCTTCTAATGCAAATGCTTGTTTGAGGAAAAAGAATACTCATAAATTGACTCTGATTTGAGATATTGGTATTGGTTATTCGCTTTGAGCAAGGTTATATCATTGACTGATTGCACGGAGGTGTTTAGAGTTCATTGCATTTGACGATTCTTATTTCATTTCATGTCCCATGCATCAAAAGACCACGTATGAGTATCTCAAGCGCATGGCAGATGTTTTATACTCTTTATTAAGCGTTGTACTTCAACTGGAACTCAGCTGACTAGGATTGGAGAACGCGCTTTAGCTACGATAATTGCACTTTGAATCGCTTTGCTTTTATTCTCAAACTTCTATCGCCAGACTAAGTTTTCTGAACACCTAACCTTGTCAAAACCGCGGAAGATCTATAGATCTAGATCACCCCAAATCGTCGCTTTGTCATATAGTTACTTGGGTCGCTTTCGTCGCCTGGTATATAATTTGTATACTGTGTTAATTACAACGGTGTAAAAAGGAAACAAGTTTGTTCATTTCATTCACACATTTCTTCAAATATTTGTATTTTTTTGGGGGGAGGGGTAGTCCCTTGAAGCCTGGTTTGAATATCTTGAATTCTGTTTTTCAAAACAACTTAACAGGTGCAATGCGTGAAAAAGCAAGTTGATATTTCCCAAATGAAGCAGTTATGAGGGAGATGAATGTAAAAAAATTGAAAAATACCTGCGTCACATTTGTTTAGCCAAAACATTTTTTAAAGAGTCTGTATTATACGGCAAAGCATTTGAATCCCAAATAGCTATAACTAAAAATAAGAGCAACATATAAAGCTTACTTGAGGCAAAGTATGACTTAATGTAATTTAGATTAAATGATTCAGAGAATACTTTTTAGAATGCATCACTGATAGAAACTAAAACTATGAAGAGCAAGGATATATCATCATTCTTTCTCTAGTGCAAAGAGAGCAAAGATACATACTTGATATGAGATGAAAGTTTGTTGATGCAAAGGGTTGGTGTGTGTTTATGAATGAGTACAAAAGAGCTTGGAGGCTGGTAATTAGGTCATGGGTAGTTGTTTTGATAAATGAATACTACCTAAGGATGTGTTTAAATTTGTCAACAATATTTTCTAAATTTGGCAACTGTGAGAGCTATTTTAGGCAGAATAGGTTTTGTTTGGCTATAATTTACCGGTAGTCTAAATAAATGTTCATGGTTTTACAATCTTTTATTTCTGTAGGAAGAGAACATTTTGAAGTGTCTATTCAAAGCAAGAATCACAGAGTAACTCCCAAGCGACTTCCTCTCTGGGAGACAGCAGTGAAAGTTGCTGAAAAGGCTCTACCGATGAATCGTCAGGAAAGACAGTTATGTTTCACATTTAAATATAATGACTCGCTAAAACAAAAGGATCATACAGTGCAAAAAGTTAAAGGTATAAATGGGATAAGCCAAGCTATTGAACACACATCACCTAAAAAACACGTAGAATCAACCAGCACCGCATTGGATACAGTTAATGGTACTAACTCAGATGAATTGAACCAAGAAAAACTAGATATGGAAGAGAGCAATACATTAGCTAAGATACCTAAAGTGAAAATCCCTAAGAAACGAAAACGAAAAATCCCTGATGTGGACAACAGTCTACCAAGCAGTTCAATACCTTCTTCAAATGATGGTTCCATAGACAGTAAACCCAGTGGTACCAGGGTTACTAAGAGAATAAGAAAGCCAAAGATTAAAGATTTACCACTAACCACAGTCCCATCTCCAAAATCACCTTTACAAAATGGAGAAATTCCTGAATCGCCTGTGTGTGGAAATGTTTCTCCGTCTTCAGGTCTACGGCTTAAGATAATCAAAGTTAAATCTCCTGCAAACAATGATAAAGTAAAGCGAAAGCGAGGCAGGCCTCCTAAAGAAAAAGAGACTTTTATTGTTGTGAATGGGTTGGAGAATCCTGAAAGCGAGCAGCCTGAAGCTTCAAAATCTCCTTTAGTCAGTGAGAGAGTATCACCAACAGTTGTCAATAGCAACAACAAGCCTGATGTGTCAAGTACCAGCTCATCTGGGTCTGAGGAAAAGCAGAAGAAAAGAAAAAGAAGGAAGTTGGAAGACAGCTTTGTTGCAAATGAGAAGACTACAGTAGAGGAAGAAAAACCAAAAGTAAAAAGAAAATATGTAAGAAAGAAAAAAGGAGAGAAGATTGAGGAGAAAGGCACCTCAAAAACAGTGAAGGAAGAGAATAAGTTGAATGAAGTTTCCAGTTCAGTAGATATTATTGAAGAGAAAAAACCTGAAAAACCACAAGAATCTCTTTTAAACGGAGTCCCAGAGATTGAGGAAAGTATTATTTCAAGCAATGATGATGATACAGGAAGCTCTAAAGGATTAACATTGACCAAAAAAGAAAGAGCAGAAAAGGAAAAGGAAGCGGTTTGTGTGGTCTGTGAGCAAGTCAACGACCTGATATTTTGTGAAGGTGGCTGTAATAATGCCTATCATACTGACTGTATTGGTCTAAGCTCTGTACCTAAAGGGAAATTCATCTGTGATGAATGTACCTCAGGGATACACTCATGTTTTGTATGTAGACAAACTGGAGATGTCAAGCAATGTAATCAGCCAATGTGTTCAAAATATTACCATTTGGATTGTCTAAAAACATACAACTGTACAAAGATAGATGGAGAACGCTTTTACTGTCCTCTTCACTCTTGCGTTACATGTGTTGTAAACAAAATGCCACAAAGCCGAGGTCGTCTCATACGTTGTGTTCGTTGCCCCACTGCATATCATTTATCTGGCTGCCTTGTTGCAGGATGTATGCCGATTACTTCTCATCTGATGGTCTGTGCAAAACACTTCATGCCCAATAAGAACAAAGCACATCATTCACATGTCAATGTAAATTGGTGCTTTGTCTGTTCTATCGGCGGCACTCTTATCTGCTGTGAAAGTTGTCCTGCAGCATTCCATCCTGAGTGTATCAGCTACGAAGGCATCCCTGAAGGACATTTCTTTTGCAAGGATTGCACTGACAACAAGGCATTGCTTTATGGTGATATAGTCTGGGTCAAGCTAGGAATGTACAGGTCTGTATTCTCATTTCTTATTTAAATAATATAATACTAATCAGAAAGATCCAGTTAATAGTGACATCACTTGTTTTAAGGAGCAAGTGTGACTTGATAACTATTGATGTGTTGCATACATTCCCAAGACAGTCAAATGACTAACACATGGCAGCCATGTTGATGGTATAAAATAGATGCTAATGAGAAGTCTTTTGTTAAGTGACCACCAACATGGCTGCCATGACATAACTTGCAATTGAAGAATTGTGCTGCTTGCTGCCTGATAAGCAAGAGTTCCATAGTTTGATCTTCATCTGCATCATACAGATTTTTTAAGGAGGATGTGTGGCTTGGTCTATACTTTGATCCGAAATGACCTCATAAATTTGTTTTAGTGACCAATTGTGGCTTGCTGGTTGGCATGCTGCCGGCCAAACAAGAGGTCCACAGTTTGATCCTTTGTTAACTCACACACTTGTTTAATGGAGCAAGTGTGGCTTGATTAGTTATTGAGTTGCCTGCTAATTAAGACGTGGGCTGATCCTCAGGAACCAGTTGTATGGAGGCTGAATAGCGCTATCCACAAGATAAATCCCTATCCAGCAGATAAAACCTATACAAATTCTATACACTGGGTAACTCTTATCCGGTTGATAACTTTATCGAGGCTTTGTACAACTGGCTCCAGTAGTCTAGCCCATACACTTGTTTAACTTACAATCTTGTAGCTTAATGAACTTTCATTCTACTTATAAATGACAGATGGTGGCCAGCACAGATCTGTAACCCTCGCGAGGTACCAACAAACATCCAGAACAAACGTCACCAACCAGGAGAATTCCCGGTGATGTTCCTTGGCTCTCATGATTACTACTGGATTCACAAAGGAAGGGTTTTCAGCTACCAAGATGGTGACAAGGGAACAGAGTCAAGTGCAAACAAATACCTTGCCAAGGTCTTCAAGAGAGGTAAATACATCTGATAAAAAAAAGTTTATTGGGCAAATTTACTAGATTTATTAACCTTTAGAAAGATTGGCTAAGGATTGCCGAGCACAATAAAAAGTGGTGAGGGGCTTTAATTGGAAAATATAGCCGACTAATATGTTAAGCTAAAAGTGGAGGACTTGTTTTTTTTTTGTCCATTTCCCACACACAGGTTTATATTTACAGACAGCTTTTCTAACCTGGTATAATATTTGGATTTGTTAAACAGAATAATACTAAATAGATTGTAATATATTTTCCTCTTTTAGCACTTGTTGAGGCAAAGGAGAAGTATGCCGAATGGAAGACAGCCAGAGAGAACAAGGCTGAGCTAGACTTACAAAAACTGTCAAAGAAACCGGCCCCATTTAAACATGTCAAGGTATACACATTTTGCAAGTGCTGATTGTAATGACCTTAATCATTTAAATATTTTAGTGGGCAATTTCATTTCTTCAAAGTCTCATAGCTCTGAAACAAGCCAGTGACCCCTTTTTTTTTTTTTTGTATACCAGTATATTGGAAGTTTGGAAATATATTTTCTTGTTTTGCCTCATATACTGTAAAAAATGGCTTCCATATAGACCTTTCTGAGATAGAGAACATGTTGCATGGAGGTCTAGCTTTGATACGAGTATCTTTTGTTTATCATGCCACAATGACCAGACAGCAGTGCATCCACAATACACTGTACAGTTTATCAAACTCAGAAAAAGTCTCTGTAACTCTTGTACTTAAGAAATCTTTTGTTTATAGGTAAATAAGTGTACAACAGCACAACGTATGCTAATAGACCTCAATGACATGCCCATTTGTGAGTGCTCTCCTGTACAGAGCACGTTCTGTGGGCCTGACTCCAACTGTCTGAACCGCATGTTACAGTTTGAATGCACTCAAAAATGTCCAGCGGGTGAGAAGTGTGAAAATCAACGCTTCGCTAAACGTGAATATGCTGAAGTCGAACCTTTCAGAGCAAAGAGTAGAGGATGGGGATTGAGAACTAAACAAGGTTTGTTACTGCTTTTTTATTTTACTTCTAAAATGTAAATAAATAATAAATCATCTTTGGCATACTTTGGCATAGCGGTGGGAGCGCTAGCCTCTCATTATTGTGACCTGGCCATGGGTTGTATGTGAGTAGAGTTGCTTGTTGGTTTTCTCCTGTGCTTCTACAGTTTTTCTCAGGATTCTCCGGTTTTCCTCCCTCTCCAAAAATCAACTTCTAAATTCCAATCGGACTTTTAGTGGACAAATAGCTACTCTGTAGAAATGCTGCAGTGGTAAAATCCAATTTATTTATTTCATTTATATATTTATTTATTACATGATGAATTCTAACATTTTTCCTAATTTTTCCTCAGATGTCAAAAAGGGCTCCTTTGTAATAGAATATGTTGGTGAACTGATTGATGAAGGTACTTGCCTTGAGCGTGTCAAAAAAGGAGATGATGACACAAACTATTACATGTTAACTATTGACAAGGACTGTATCATAGATGCTGGACCAATGGGGAACCTGTCTCGGTTCATGAATCACAGTTGCGATCCAAACTGTGAAACTCAGAAATGGACTGTAAATGGTGATGTCCGTGTTGGGCTGTTTGCAACAAGGGATATTGACCCAGGGGAAGAGGTGACATTTGATTACAGGCTGGACTGTAGAGGTATGCAATGTATATTAGTTATATTAGGTAATTTATGTTTTAACATTATTGTTCAGTCTTGAAATATTTTTTCTTGTGCTGAACACAAAGGCACATCCTAAGACCAAAATTGAAATTTTATCAATACCATGAAATAACTTATTGGCTGATCTAAAGTCAGGACATGGGTAACTCACAGATAGAACCCTGAAACAACCTCTGGGCCAATCGAAGTCACAAACTTAGAGTCGCTTCACTCTATAAAAAAAATGGCAGCATCTTCAGAAAGAAATTGATGAGATCTAAAAATCAAAGAGAAAACTTAATTTGGGCAGTACAATCAAAAGATACAAAGTTTTAAAAGTTGCCTTATTCCTATTTTTGATGGACCATATTTCTCTATTAACACAGGCAATGAGAAAAAGAAATGTCACTGTGGTTCAGGTAACTGCAGTGGTTTCCTTGGAGTAAGACCCAAGACTCAGAATGCACAGATGATGGAAGATAGGATAAAGAAGGCTGCAGCCAAGAAGAAAAAGAGACAAAAGAGACCTGTGGTCAAAGAAGGTAGTGTATAAAGAATTTTTGATTTGTTAATGACTATGATATTAATCTCTTTGCAGAGAGTAATATTCAGTAAATGAATTTATAAACTTTGATCTTAATTTTACGAATTCTTTCTAATTAACAGCATATTGAACATAATGTGCAATGCTTTAAATTATTTAAAAGGTCTTTTATCCTTGAGTAAAACATTAATCTAATACTAAAGTTTTCTAAATCCCATGCATTTGGAACTTCATTAATATTTAATATAATGTTGGTAAAAACTGCTCCTAAATTAATGTTTATTTTCATGTTACAGTAATTGCTATTTCAGAATCTAAATAAAGTAAACCACAAGGGGCTATACATTTTTCACTTATCAAAACTCCAAAGTGAGCTACATCTTTCTATCTTTCTAAGTATTTTTAAGAATTTACAGTTTAAAATTTATGGCACCATAAAAGTTTTAATTCAGTTGCAAATTCAATTGTTATTATGAGTTGATAATTTTTACCAAATTTGTAATTCAATTCAGTTTTTCCAGAACCAAAGAGGAAAGACAGTTCTGTACAGCGGAGAAAAAGTAGTAGTCCTCCCACTGTGAAAGAATCTGCAACAACAGTGTCAAACTATGAACAATCTATAAATAGCAGTCAGGCAAAGTTTGATGGCTTAAATTTGAATTCCGAATCTTCTCAAGTTAAATTTACTGGATCCTCACCATTGAACAGTGTTTTACCATGGACTTTTGACACACCGCAGGCTATTTCTTAAAACCTAAATGCTTAAAAGGTTTGAAAAACTAAATTATGTTTAAACATTAAATAATCTAAAACCATAAAAGATAAGTACTGTAGTGAGTTCAGTACAGTATACCTTCATTGACAAAGGGGTCTTCGACATGACCCAAAATTTCCTTGAGAAATTACTTAATAATCATTATCATTAACTCTTACAAAACAATAAAGTCCAAAGTGAAGTTTACTCCACAGATATCAAAGTTTTTATTAATACACTGTATTACCTTAATGATATTATTTGAGTACAAAATGTAAACCATTCAAATTGCTGATCGTCATGCATCATACTTAAAACCAGCTTTAACCATTTCATGCATCATTGACTAACATGGTCGCATGTTTGACTTGTTATGTAGATATCTGTTGATATGGTACCTTCATTCCAAACCAAGCCAGGAGAGACATTAGGAATGTTAATTAGCCTTTCCGGAATTGCAGAACTAGTTGCATCATGGGTCTGTTTTAGGGGACTCTTTAATACTTATATGGCATCCTCTTTGCTTGCTGATAGTGAAGAGTGATTGAAAACTTTAATTGTCGTGCTAATTTTCAAATTTCTTTCAATTTTTTTTATGCATAAAATGCCAACTGGCTGATGAAGCGTCCCTTAAAACAGCCCCATAATGCAACACATTTCTACAATTTTGGCAAGGCTAATTTTAGATATCTCATTTACTAAAATATATTTACAGGAGATGGTTTTATGTGCTAAGTAAGGTTGTGATTATCTTTTAGTGCATGAAGATGAATGCTTCATCTGTGGAGATGGAGGGCAGCTGATCATGTGTGACAAGAATGGGTGTTCCAAGTGCTACCATGTCAACTGTCTTGAGCTTGCAAAGAAACCACATGGCAGGTGGCTTTGTCCTTGGCATTTCTGTGATATCTGTGGTAAGAGAGCCACCATCATGTGCAATGAGTGTCCAAATTCATTTTGCAAGCCTCATGCAGAAGGCCAGATCACCCGCATTGCTGATGGACAGTACCTATGTGAGGAGCATAATCTCTCTGACACCCCAAAAGAAAACACAAAACCTGAAATGGAAATGGTAAATTCATTAGTTCTTGAGGAAGATCTTCCGGATGGCTTACCAGAGATTACATCTATCCATCTACAAGACCTTCCTCAAACATCACAAGACTTCGAACAAGTTAGCTAAGTAGATTATCCATACAGATTTCAGACCTGTATATATATTTAGGCATTTTATAGATAGTATTGTCATTCTTAAAACAAAAAGTGTCTGTCATGTCAGTTTTGCTTTGATGTTTCATTCTTATTTGTATTATGTATCCTAGTCCAGTCGTCAAAGTTTTAATTTATGATCCAAGTGGAGACTTTCAAAGTCTGTCACTGTATTTTACATATTCTTAGAATAGTCTCTTAATTAATGATGTAGAATGACTTATAGACCTCTTTGCCTTGGGCATAATGTTTTTCTTTCAGACCATGTGTCATTCCCTAGAGTATCATTTGTTTGTTAAACAGTTGCACATGAGGAGACACATGAATGACTCATGACTTGAAATGGGGAAGCATCACACCCAAGTCTAAGTGGTTTATATAAGAAAGCAGCCTAGGGATTTCAATTGTCTGAATGTGTGATTTTTTGATGGCAAGGCCTACACTGATTATGAACTCAGTAGAAATCAGTCTTTTTTGAATCTAGTTGAATGAGGTTCGAATAGTCGAATACAGTAAATGAACTCCAACCTGAACTTGACATCACTGTTCACATTTATTCAAGGCAATTCATGAAAGGTCCTCCAGGTTAGTTTAGGAATGCTAAAACATCTTGTCAGTAGGAAAGTCAGCACTATTTTCATCAATTATCATGGGAATGTTAACATATCCACCCGCAATTTCCACCGCAGCCACAGCAGTGACTACACTCAAGCTGTGTGTTTGCTTTCTTTGGTATGCAATGCATAATGTACTTCAATGTTTTGCATGCATGGAATGTTAGTATTTCCATGAGCTGTAATGTGTTGGTCATTCCCAGTTTGAGAAAAAAACGAGATTAAGTTGGCAGTGCAGTGCATTGTGGGACTGTTTTAGAAGATAAAATAGATGCCATTTTGGAAATATGTCCCCTAAAACAGCCCCACAATGCACTGCAATTCCAACTCGACATATTTTTCTTCAATCTCAGAATAACTAACTTACTATGTTAGTTAAATTCGGCTGCAGTATAAACTCTCATAATAATCCCAAGTGATTGCCGCCCTTAGCATTACACATATTTTCATAATAGCCCACTTTCAATATTTTGGTTGAGTGATTACCCATAAAGAAATTTAATGCGAGGCTCCGGGGGAAACAATGGAGTAATTCTATTATAATTATGCTTTAGTTTCCCCAGAGCACTTGTATGTGAGTACTCAACCAAAATATCAAAAGTGGGCTATTAGCTACTAACACAACTCAATTAAGATGCTGGGGGAGGGGAGGGGGTGCTTTGGCTTGTCTTAATAAAAAATTACTGGCTCAGACCCTTGGAAATTTGATTGATGGCAGCCAAAAACTCAGACTTCTGTGAAAATGGGTATGAAGGAATGATTAGAAATCAGAAGATAAAGAAGCCTTCTGTGCAGACGTCCTTGGGATTGCCATGTTTGTTGCGTGACAACCCTAGAGAGGTCTGCATAAGAGGCTACTGGGGAAGAGGCAGGATGGGATTTTGATCTGTAACGCATTCTTAAAAAGACTTGTAAGACTACTCTTCATATCATTGCCTCTGCTGGTTTATGACCAACCCTTAATTTGATGCAATTTTTTAACTTATTTGGAGAAATTGTGAAATCAGCATTTGTCTGGCCCAACTACCCTTAACTTAGACCTCTCTCGTGGGGTCCATTTGATGCCTTTGTAGCATAAGACCCCTCCCGAAGTCCTTGAATGGTTGGCTATCAGTGCTCAAATTCTACTGTCCTAGCCAAGATTTATGCTGTATGAAATAGGGGTTTTTGCTATTTCAATATCTCATATCTTGCGGACAAGTGAGAGGTTTTGTTGAAGTGTAGTATTTCACTGATTAATCAATCAAAGAAATTTTTATACAAGTGGTGGGGTATTGTTGTATCATGTAACATGTTCAATTACTGTCACCATGGCACTGCTGGATAATATGCGAAGCCGAAAAGTGCTGATATTTTGTATAGTATATAATATCAAGGACAAGACTTTTTTATATTTTTTCTGATTTCCCTTTATTTCTTTCTACCTTCAAACAGGCCATGAAAAATGTATCAACATCAAATGAAATAAAACTCGAACTTGATATGGCATTTAAATCTGCTTACTGGTTATTTGTGGAGAAAAATGGTCAAAAATTACTAAGATTTTTGTTTTCTAGGCCAAGTTATTTGTCCCGAAATGGCTCGGAAATTTCACAGTATTTGTAATCCTCAGATATTGGTGTTTTTTAATTATGAAAAGCCAAAAATCTGTGGGAAAATCAAGAAAAAATGGGCTCCTTATTTGTGTAGTCCATGCCTTCTTGGCCTTAATAAATGGCTCAAATGGCCATCCGAGGTCATGAATAATTCATGAATTTGGAAAAAGGTGTGGCGAAACACCCAAAATCCGGAATCGAGGAAGGGACTGGGGCCAAATCAAAATATTAATAGTGTTGATAGTCTTGAGCCAAAACCAAACATAATCTCTTTTTTTACGATTTGTTAAAAGAATGCTAATCAGTCAATATTTGCCCACACGTAAAAAAATTTCTTGAGAGTTTTCCCTAATATTTTCATATACATTCTATCAGAATAGTAGATACAATTTAGGAATTGATTGCTCTGGCTGGACAGTTCTGTCTAATAATATAATGGAACTCTCTTCAGTTATGGATGAACCGGTCTGACCGGCCAGTTCTCAGGTCTCTCAGTGGCTAATGGAAAGAGCCATTAGATTAACATTTCCTAGTCCGTCAATTTTTACGTTTAGATTCTACCATTAATGGCATTCCAGACCCCATAGCGCGACTCTTCCATACCCAGCAAGTTTGTTCATTTTACGACCAGGGGACCAGTGATTTTTATTAAATCCATCCGGGTATTACAAAGCGCTGTCAAAGACAACTATTAAAATTAAACCTGTGATGTGTTATGAACCTAGCAGGAAAAATTTCAACGCTTTCATAAAACCTTTATTATTCTAAATTGGCATGTGTCGCACATTGTGTACTAATAATTATCAAATCAACAAAGTAAACCTGTGGCAGCTTTGTCTAAAAAAATTAATTTGGGAATTTGCCCCTATGTTTTTGGAAGGCAATAAAAATTTTAATCTTTTATATGATGAAATATTTCAAGAAAAACTATTGGAAATAAATTTTAAACAGCCAAAAGCAAATTCAATTTAATTCAACATGGTTACCAAACTTGTTTTAAAATATTTATTTTAAGAAACGAAGAGCCAGCCACTAGTTCACCCTGACAACAAGCCTTCTTAAAAACCATCCCAAGGTTGTTATTTATTCAAAAATATTGATATTAGTCTTTGTTAACGTTATCCGTTGCAACATTTAACAGAGTGAGAAGGAGAAAATCACCGTTTTTTGAAAACTAACAAACTAGGGGATCTATTATCTTTTTACCCGGTTATCTGTGGATTCTGGGCATCGAGTACAAGCTTAAACAAGTACAAACGTAGCTTGGTAAGAAATATTTCGTAGCTAATAACTTAAACAATATTTATGATAGTGCAAGAGTGTCGCTCACTTACTAAGCTTTAACTGCAACTTCTTTCATCTTGCTACACCATATAAGTTATTTTACTCTCTCTTTCTGTAAAATTAGACCACTCTTTTGGTGAGTTTTTCAAGTCTTTCTTACTCGCTTTTCCGTTATAAGTACTTGATATGATTGTATTTTAAATATTTATTTTCGGCTAATTGTTAAGAAGATTTAATTTAAGTAATATTCGCGAAGACATACTCTAGAAGAATAGAATAATTTGTTCAAAGAAAAATAGTATAATATAGCTCTTTTATTTTCACACTGAGTTTTTATTAAATATATAACAGCGGCCGCTTCGGAAAACGGTCACATTTTTGCCCACATCCACGCCTGTAGTCGTTAAAATATATTTAGTTAGCCACCTGCTAAATGCGGCCCTCACAATTAAAGAGCATGATTTTCAGCTCACGAGACTGAGGTACAAACAGGGCTTATGTAAAATGCCTTTAGCTCCCATTTATTTCTATCTCTTTTCTGCTTCTTGAAAGATTTCAGTGAAAGCCCAATTCATTCTGTTATTAACATGTGGTATTCAACAGGTATTCGTGACTGATTTGTTTTAGCTTACTGGCTGGCTTTTTTTTTTGATTTTTTTAAGTTCAGCAACCAAGAGAGCATATATGCTCTCTTGCAGCAAACCCAAGACCTTCCAAGTTTCAACTTTCAGTCACAATCATATCATATTAGTAGCATATTTTTACCAATTTGAGAATTAGTAGAAGCAGACATGAAAAACTCGAAAATCAGTCTTTGAAATAACAATAACAGAGCAATTTCCATTTGATACCCTTAGGGTATAGTCAAGATAGTACGTACCCTTGGCCTTACCTCCCCTCGCTTGAAATGTTGGGTTTCCTGTGGTTTTGCGAGGTTGAAAAGCAGAAGCGCGAAAATTGAATCAAGAATTTTGATTTAACTTGATGAGCCGTCGAAAAAAATGATTCTCAATGTGATAAAGAGTGATTTTTCGGTACAAAAGCTTGGAGCATATACCACGAACTGTTGTGAAACATTTTATGAGTCGAGGGGAACTTCTAGAACGTAGTGAAGTGGAAATAAACTAGGAATTCGAGTGACAATGGCGTTTCTATTCGACCACCATTACAGGTACTAGTACTAGTCTAGATAGATAACTTAAATGTAAGCTAAATTAAGATGTTTAAGTATGTCATTTTGCTATTACTTTTTAATTGGATATTCAATAATTTCTTAAATGCCACTACTTCGGCGAACATAAGGTCCCGTATCAATGACAGACAGTCTGAGTGCAGTCGTATCTCAGCTTACAGTTTCAACTCACCACAATATATTCTTATAAGTACTGTGTCTACATAATGGAAAGTAACCTAGGATATAGTATTGTCTAGCACAGAATTCTTGAAACAGGGCCGTAGCAGGGGGAGGGGCTGGGGGGACTTGACTGAGCCCCCCAGTTTTTCCCAGAAAAGTAATGCAAGTATGAAATTAAATTATCATTTGTCGTGGTCTTGTGTTGCTTTGTGCCCCCAGTTTTCCAAGGCTTACTACGGCCCTGTGAAAATAATATTCGAAAAATGGGAGGAATAGATCATAGTTAGCGTGGGTGTAATGTTTTCCCATTTCAAACCATATGTCATTCTCTTAAGAATATAATCCTTTGTTTGAGTTGTATTCATGTGTTTTCTAATGCACAACCGTTAAACAAAGAAACAACACTCTAGGGAATGATACCTGGTCTGAAATGGGAAAAGATCTACCCAGAAAAGGTCAGATAAATAGTGACTGATCTTTAATAGACCTTTAGATCTTTAGCTTCGTATGCAAATTGACCATTTCAGACCACATGACATTCCTTTGAAAAATGTTCTTTTATTAAAATATTTACACATGAACCTAAAAATCAACTCCCAAGAGTGGCATCACATGGTCTGAAATGGGCACAACAAACAAGTAGGTCTATTGGCTACCTGTGGAACCGGAAGTGTAATGGAGGATGCTGACATTTCGTATGATTTCAGTGCTTTATATTTTATTATGGTTTCATACAGGAATGGTGAAACATGGATCAGCCAAGTGAAACCCCCACCACTCCAGCGGCTGAACCCCCACCCCCACCTCCACCAGCACCAGCAGAACCACCAGCACCCCCTCCCCCAGGATCTACAGATACTGGTGGACCCTCAGGTAGTGGTGTTGGTACTACCCCAGAAAAACCTGCTCCACCGGCTACAGCTCTCAAGGCTGAGGGAAAAAAAGATGACACGAAAAAGAGTCATACATCTTTGAAGGATAAAGGTGGTGATGCTGAGAAGGAGAGGTAAGTCCCTTGTTTACGAGAGGCAGAAAGTGAAAAAAAGAGAATTGAAGAAGGGAGGGAAGAGAAAAAAAGAAAAGAGAAGGAAAGGGAATAGAAGTAAATAGAAGAGAAGAGAAGGGAATAGAAGGGAAAGAAGAAGAGAGAAAGGAAGAGAAGAGAAAAATGGTGAAATTGAATACTGTAAATGCCTGATTTCGATCCATAGTGGTCAATCAAGACTTTTTCCAGTTTTCAGTTTCCACTTCCCCGTTTTTGTTTTTTATCATCATTATTTTTTTTTTTCGTTAGCGAACCCAAAGCACCGGAACTCCCGAAAGTACAGACTGTCAGTAAAGAAATCTCGGAAGCGAGAAGCAAGCTCCCTACCAACAAAGCTATTGATTTCCAGGTAAGAGAGATAAGATAAATCATCTATTATAAGCGCTGTCCCTTATACTCCATCCCTTCAATAGTGTTCCATTTCAGCTACACGATATATAGAGAGACAGAAGTCAAGGCAAGTGATATCTCTTGCTTTGCTGGTGGCAGCGATAAACTTCCAGTCGGTTTTGCTTCAAGGTTGTAATGTCTTTTCAACTCCCCAGGTTCGGGTACGAGTTATAGAGGGCCGTAACATTGCAGGCTCAAACGTTTCTCCAGTCGTCAAGGTATCAGTTAGCAATCAAGCTCGCCAGACAAGAGTAAAGAAATCCACGAATAAACCATTCTTTGATGAGGTAAGGCATACATGCAGCCCGAGTAACTCATTTACCTTACTTTAATGATTAGACTCGGGCCACAAGAGAAGAGACAAAGTAACCTAGATGGTGTGCTCAATTCTCTAAGTTTTCCCTCATTCAATGAAAATTTTAAGGTTTTAATAACAGTTACAGAATCATGACTGCGCTACTTTCGGTAAGGCGTGGTCATAGTGATGTGGTAGTCAAACTAATGGTTTTCAAAATTCATGAATTTATTTATCATTAATTTTTCTAGATCTTCTTCTTCAACTTTAAAACAGTTGCAGCAGAGCTTTTTGATCAAATGATGACTTTTGAGGTAAATATGGCTTTTTTCACGTTTGATCGAGGTTTATTAAGAAGGAAATGTCCCTTTGAATAAGCTACTTGTGTCTGGCCACCACTCCTGGCCAAGGGTAACTCTCCTTAGCAAGACGATGTATCGTAAAAGCTCCAACCAGCTGAGTTGAAATTCAGAACAGACTCTAGGTCAACCAATCGGAATTGAGGATTCGACAACCTATTTTGATTACAATTTCCCATTATTCTGCCAAGATGACCTTTGAAAGCTCTTCCTTCTTTAAATTGACCGTAAACGTTAGTCAAACTCATGGCAAAATTTCATTTCAATAGAATAAGAGAGGGAAACTTCTTAATACCGCGCGCGCCATGTGAATTCCCGGTTGGGCTATTTTAAGCATTTATACTCTCTTGGTTGTGCCTAGTTCAGACCATGTGATGCCACTCTTGGGAGTTGATTCTTTCATGTGTAAATATTTTAATAAAAGAACATTTATCAAGGAAATGTCATGTAGTCTGAAATAGGCAATTTGCATACGAAGCTAAACAGGTCTATTAATAAGAGAAGTCTACATTGTAGACTTGGAAAATGCAAGGAAAATGCTAACCAAAAGTAGTTGTACCATAATTCTTTTTGTTGAACGCGATTAACTCAACTGGAAGTTTCCTTTCTTTCTTGTTTTTTCTCTCCAGTTACCATGACGACATATAACTGAAATGCTCCAAATTTTCTTTTATTTTTGATTCTTATTTTCTTCCTTTTTGTTTGATTTTTTAGGTTTTGAATTCTAGGAAGTTGAGGTTTGATTCACTGATTGGGACGTTTTCTGTAAGTATTCCATTGCGATCAACGATGTTGCACGTTTGGCTTACCTTAGCCTCCTATGCAGACGCTCTCAGGGTCGTCACGCAATACTTCTGAAGACTAGAGAAACGTTGCGTGACTACGTGACGACACTAAGAACGGCTGCAAAGGAGGCTAGGCTTACGTATGTGCGCAATGATACCGCATTCGTAAAACATTAGAATTAATTATAAATTTTGATCTGTTTAATCCACAGATTGACGTAGGTTTCTTTTACGATCAAAAAGGTAAAAATTAGAATGGAAAATATTCTTTTACGCCCCACGCAAGAAATCAGAATCCACGAAATTCAGGCAATTCATGCACCATCCGAAATCCAACTACGGGAAACTTTGGGTTTCGTAGCATGGGGTGAAGATATTTATGCGCAAAACTCAGCTGTGCGTTTCCGGCGTAGAAGTCTGAGGACAGGGTGGGGTTTGAGAGGTGGAAGATGGAAGATGGTGCAAGGCAAGGGGACGCAATTTTAACTTTTTTTTGATAGAAAACAAGTACAAGATAGTAAGATAATTTTTCCACGTCTTTGGATGAAAAACCTTTTGAGACATTCAACATTTTTGATAGAAATTCTATAGTAAGAATACGTTTTTCAATGGGATAGCCAAATGTTAACAAGTAGAAGTATAGTATAAGCAAATATTAATGATTGGTGTATTATGCAAACAGATCACTCCGTCATTAGACGTTGGCTTTTGCTAACTGATCCCGAGGATATCATGGGTGGAGTGAAGGTAAGAAAGGTTTGGATATCAAAACTGTAGGCCTTTCTCATGCAGCAGTATTGTCAGGAATTACTAGCCTTTTTACATAACATTCCTCAAAAATCTGTCAAAAAAAGTAAATATCCTTCAATGCATTATCTGGTTTGCCTTTAAAACAGTGATTACTGCGTGGTTCATTCAGATTCCCCTCTACCCCCTCCCCTCCAAAAAAAACCCAAAAAACCCTGCAATATATTATGGGAGAAGCTCTTAATTTTTTTCAAGACTTCTTCATGGCTGAAATCATTTTGAACTGTTAATGTTTTCATTTTACACAGGGATACTTGAAGGTGACTGTCATGGTTTTGGGACCGGGCGATGAAGCCCCAGTAAGTATCGATAAAGTGATTCCTAGAAAGCATACCCGTGTTCTAATTTATGTGGGAGACCTTTTCAAGAAAGAAACTTTTCAACGAAATCTTTCATGCTCTATTCAGCCACTGATTCGAAAACCTTGCCTAACTGCCTTGCTTCTTGCTGTCCCCTTCCTCCATCCGTCCATCCATGATCTGTCTCTCCCTCCCTCCAGCCAGCCAGCCAGCCACTTGTCCATTCATCCGTCTGTCCGTACACCATTCCCGCCTCCCTCCAACCAGCCAGCCATGCACCCGTCCATCTATCCATCCACTTACCCATCCATGCATCCACTTATTCATCCATCCGTTCAGTCCATCTATGCATCTATCCATCCATCCCGCATCCGTCCATTCGTCCTTCCTTTTCATTAATGGTATGAATGGATGTAATTTTAAAATTGCTTTTGACTTTTCCATCAAGGAAATTTCAGAAGTTTCCAACGAGGATGATGAAGACGATCTGGAAGAGTAAGCGAAGAGTTTCTTTTCACATAAATGATTTCCAAGTTGGAATTTTTCTGATAGCGTTTTATGAACACAATCTGGTTATCTTTTATCAGGAACATGCTTCAGCCCGCAGGTGTCATGCTCAGGCCAGCGGCTTTCTGCCTTAAAATCTTCAGAGCTGAGGATATGCCACAGAGTGAGTTTGACAATGTTATTTAAGTGCGAATCCGGGAGGGAGCGTCGGGGATTCCTAGTCTTCTATCGTCAAACGACATTTTATTGAAATAGCTTTGAATTTTTTTGTTCCCTTTTTTGCTTATTTTCAAAAATTCCTGAATCTGCCCTTGTGATAGTCTATGTTTGTATGTCTTCATTCTTGGCTTGTTGCTAAGTAACGCTATACCATTCTGGGGTTATGTTCCTCATCTTACAATGAGTCAGTTCATGTTAAACTACTTTTTTGTCATTCAACAGTGGATTCAGCATTCACAGAAAATTTAAAGAAAGTGTTTAACATTGGCGAGGTGAGCAATTTAGATATTAACTGATAAAAAACGCGCTCACTGTTTGCAGTCAGACAACTAGCTAATCGAACATTCTTTTTTTCTTTATGGCTTTAGAAATCGAAAGCTTTAGTTGATCCCTATGCAAAGATGTGCTTTGCTGGAAAACAGGTAGGCTGTTGATAACGAAAGCTTTGTCATGGTTTGTCTTGTGTTCAGGTTGAAACTTTGAAATATACTGCTGGGGAAAAAAACACTCCTTGTTTTTACGAGGGTAGCACTAAATAGCCAGTGGCTAACAAACCTGTGGCCCTCGTTCCATGATCGAATTGGAATTTAGAAGTTGATTTTTGTGGAGGGGGGAAAACCGGAGAACCCGGAGAAAAACCCTCGAGAGGAGGGGTGACGCCCACCACATCCGCGCGCAGTCCGTGACTGAATCCTTTGCGATCAGTTTACGCCAAGCCAAAATTACTTGGTTTACACCTATTTTCATTACTACCTACTAAATCAGCCCAAGACGTCTGGGTTTGGCTTCCGTTAATAAAAATGACATTAAATCAGACTGTTGGAAATTTGAGTGACGGAAGCCAAGAAACCCAAGGGCGGATCAAGGGGAGTGGTGCAGGGGGTGCGCACCCCTCCCTGGCTGTTCAACTTTTTGGCCCTACTTCGAAGCTAACCAAAGGGAAATAATGTTTTTCTGCTTTGATTCTAAGGGATGCACCCCTCCCTGGGTTGAATTTGTGCGCAGCAACCCTCCATGAAAACAATCCTGGATCCGCCCCTGAAACTCAGTTCGCTTTGGTCTCCTTTGCAAAGGAGACTAAGTTCGCTTTAGCTAGCTGTGTGTTGGTCGTGTAGTTATGCAAATAAGTCAAAGTATAATGAAGCATGAACTTGAAACCTGGAGAGCTGTGGACCCAATAAGGATCTACCCACAGGGAGCCCAATTTAGATAAAAGTAAAAGGTGAAAATAAAATCGGAAAAAATCGCGTTTAATAAATTATATTGACATAAATCCACACGTAGGCGGGATACCATAGGGAAATTACATTGGAAAACAGAGGCGCGCGCGAAAAAATATGTTCTGGTGCATTTTTTACGGATTTTTTTGCTCGTTCGTATTAAAGAGGACCTTATCTTGACCTGTAATTAAAACAATTAATTAAACGCGATTTTTTCCGATTTTATTTTCACCTTTTACTTTTATCTAAATTGGGCTCCCTGTGATTTACCGTTGATAATCAAGTTCGTAGTTTTATTTACTCCTTTTTGATTTCAGTGCAAAACGAGACATCTTGAAAATGACGACCATCCTGAGTTCAACCAAGAACTATCTGTTCGTTTCCAGGTAAAAACGAATTTGAAATCCAATGCAGGTTCTCATTGAATGATATAACAATCAAAGCATAGACTTACTTTATATCTTTTGTTTTTTAATTGAATAAGATGCCTTCAATGTGCGAGAAAATCAAGCTACAGGTTTGGGATTGGTAAGAAAATGATGACAGAAGACATGTCATAGATAGGATTAGAAAAGGCTATTGAAGAGATAAGAGAGGCAACTTTAATGAAAGGCGCGGGCACACGGGGGAACATTGCGCGCAATATTGCAGGTAACCTCTGGACTGATCTAAGTCAGCGAACGGCTAACTCACAGACCAAACCCTGAAACAACCTCTGGGCTGATCTAAGTCAGGGAACGGCTAACTCACAGATCGAACCCTGAAACAACCTCTTAGGGGCTGATCTAAGTCAGAGCATGGCTAAACAACCTCTAGACTGATCTAAGTCAGGGCATGGCTAATTCACAGATAGAATTGGAGTTTAGCGTGTTAAGTTTCAAGGAGGGGAAAAACCGGAGAACCCAAAGAAAAACCTCTAGAGTTTCTCAAGGGAGAGACCTAACAAACTCTACTCGCATGGGATGCCGAGTCCGGCCAGGAATCGTACCCAAGACCCTAGAGGTTGAGAAGCGAGTTCCCTACCGCTACACCGCCCTTGATTCCCTAGATTCAAAAATATTTGTGCAAGCATGCAGCATACGACAAGATATAAAATGGTTTTCAAATTGCTAATTTACTTTGCTATATACTTTTTAAGGGATAAGATGTCTCCTGATGATGTTATAGGAACAGCATACCTTCCTCTTTCTGAAATCTCTGGAGAGGGCGATTCAGAAGGTATTGACTCCTTATGACGCAAATTGCTGATTTTCAGATAGTCCCATGGAAGGACACAGTCATTTCCACCGAGAGACATGATTAACGTGGTGGATTCAGGTTTAACCTGGGTTCCACTATCTTTGTTCATTATAGCCTTTTATGGTACTGTTTGTATCCAACCGGTCAAACCTGAGTTGCTTGGCGAGGGGAGGGAAGGGAAGGGGACGCAGACCAGGGGACGCACGCAGACCGCCAAGTAACGCAGGCAAGAAGGCAGCATACTGTTCTTTTGTTGATGGTATGCTTCATAACCTTTAGTGCAACAACATCGCATGTAATACAACACGGAGTGGCAGTGAAAACCCTCCTAAGCAAGTGCTTAAACACTGCGATCAATCGATTTACAGTCCGGTCTGGTTATCTCACATCTCACATCTCACATCTCACATCTCACATCTCACATCTCACATCTCACATCTCACATCTCACATCTCACATCTCACATCTCACATCTCACATCTCACATCTCACATCTCACATATTTTTGATTGGTGTAGGGAAGGGGGGAGGGGGGGAGGTGCGGCAAACCCCTCCCTCTGTAATAGTAGATTGCGGCGAAGGAAACGAATATATCTTTAATTCTCATCGTTATGCTAACACACGTTTAATATAATTCTTGCAGGATTTTTACCCACATTTGGTCCTTGTTTCGTGAATTTCTACGGCTCAACAAGAGAATTTTCAACTGTGGGGGACGAGTTTGAATACCTCAATGAAGGCAATGTAAGTGGAGGAAAGTTCTGGTCAAACGAGGAAGCATGTTTCCAGAAACATGTTTATCGTGCGCATGCTTCCTTTTGTTTCACTTAAAAAAACCTGCGCAAAATAAAAAAGAAAATTTCAATTGCTTTTAATTACAGGAGGAAGGTGTTGCTTATCGTGGGAGAATGCTGGTCGAACTGGAAACAAAAGTGGCTGGGGAAATGATTACTGGAGTAGGAGACTTGGAAGATACTGACATTGTTCTTGTACAGGTTAGAATTACAATTTAATCTCATCCCATTCATCCATCTATTCATCCATTTTATATCGTCCCACCCATTTTAATTCATTTATTTACTAATCCCGTTCGTTTATTTTATTACACTGTGATATGTCTATTTGCCCACCAACGTAACCTTAGTTCTATCGCATCCCATCCGATCCCATTCATCCATTACATCCCATTCACTCATATCCATATATTTCATCTCACTTATTTACCCCTCCATCCATCTATCGATTCATTTCATCCCATTCATCCCTTCTATCTTATTTATTCACCCAACTATTCATCGTATCCATATCCTCTCATCCCATTCTTTCTATTCACTTATTCACTTATTTCTTTTTTTCTTTCTTTCAGCCATATCTTCGTCGTCGCAAATACAAGCTGTTTGGTTGTTTTCTTGAAGCAACAATGATTGCTTGTAAGAACATCCCCATACAGTTCGAAATCTCCATAGGTAAGAAACATAAACATTAATTCACTAACGATCCTTAAACCCTGACCAGACGTTGACAGCAAGGAATCATCAGGACTTGCGCATAAAAATATCTAAAAAGGCGGAGTTCCTGCAGTACAGCGTTGCAAGAAGAACACATTGTAAGAGGTTGGGGAGAGAGACTGTTCATGTATTTTCTTGCGCATAAAAATATTCCAATAGTCGAGATTCCTGCGGTGCGTCGCTGCAACACGAACTACTTTGTTTGTTTACATTGTAGGAGGTTGGGGAGTGAGGCTGTTATTTGCTGTTTGTTAGGCCAGAACTGATTTATGGCAATATTGTATTTTAAAAAAATGTTTCTTTTATAGGTAACTATGGTAACCGTCTCGACCAATCAGTTGCTCCCTCATCTTCGTCTACTCCAGCTTCCAATGCAGTATTTGATGGATGCTATTACTATTTTCTTCCTTGGGGAAGGAACAAGCCTTGCTGTTCTGTGGACAGCCATTGGGAAGACATCTCTTTTAGATTGTATTCTATGAACATCTTGAAACACATGGTGGAGGAATTGGTAAGGAGCGAGTTGTGAGGCTTCTGGTTCTTTCCCATGCATGCATACCACCCGTGTTCTCCCCCACTATTGACTTTGTTAATGAATTGTCTGTTTCGTTTCATTTTTCCAGGAAAATAATATAGCCAAAGTGAAGATTGGCATGAAAGAAAACTTGTCGACAGGAGAACTGGCAGCTCTAGTCATGGAGCTTCTTGAAGACTTAATCTTAGATTGCAGGTAGAGTCTTTAAGAACCGGTAATAGACCTCTTCTTTCTCTTAGCTCCTTGTAGAGCATAAGGCGAGAATAGACCTCTTTACCTTGGGCGTAATGTTTTGCCCATTTCAAACCACGTGTCATTCTCTTGAGAATAAAATTCTTTGTTTCATGCACAACTGTTAAACAAAGAAATGATACTCTAGGGAATGACACCTGGTCTGAAATGGGACAACAAACCGCCCAAGCTAAAAAAAATTTATTATTAAAAGGAGAAGTAAATTGAGTTATTGATGCTTGTTTGGTTTATATATCTCACACAGAGATTCAGAATGTCGTTTGAGTGTTGGTGGAGGGGGGATAGCAAGATCTTTTTACCCATCCCTTATACACGCCCTGGTTCTCTCGACTAAAAGTCGCTCTGCTAAGCGCATAAAGAGAAAACACTTTCAAGCATGAAACGTTAATACAATGTGTTGAATCTCCTGTAGGAAGCCACTTCCTGTAGTTAATAACACAATACCGAACGTGAACGGGCTGGACATGAAGAGGCACAGCATGAGAGAAAAAGAAAAGGTAACTTCCTAGTTCATTTTTTCCTTCCATTTCATTGTTTCTTTTCGTTCTGTTTGTTCATCTCATTCTCTACCTTTCTCTGTATTATCTTTATTGTTATTGTTATGTATAGATAGCGATCGGAGAAGCTGCATTCAAACTACGAGAGAGTGCTACTGATATAAATGAGGCGTTGGCCGAAATTGAAGGATTTCATCGAAGGCTTGAGGCATTAACCTTAGAGGTACGACAACCTTAAAGTTTTATCATTCACCTACTTCAAATCCTGTCACAATCTGGGTACCACCCTACCCCCCACTTTTCCTAAGCTTCTTGACCTTCAATACCTAATCATAACCACCATGATTAACACTAATGATTAACACTAACACTGTTATGTTACTGTTCGTTTTAGCCACAGAACAGCATGCCTGATGTGATCATATGGATGCTGAGTGGTAGCAAGAGGATCGCCTACTACAGGGTTCCCGCCAACGAGATCCTGTACTCTAGCTTTGATCAAGCAAGTGGAAAACATTGTGGAAAAGTGCAAAACATTTTCATGAAGGTATGCTGTAAAACTGTCAACTGATAATCAGAACTGGACGCATTAGACTGGCACAGGGCTTACCACTGTTTTCATTGCTATCGTTTAATTGAGACAGCAGTCACGCAGTTAATGTGCATTAGAAAAAACCTACTAATGGTCTATTACCAATCGAGCCCTGTGATTGGCTGAGCTACTAGAGGTCTATTAGTGATAGACCTCTAGTAGCGAAAAGCGCCGGTTTTGAAAACCAAAAAATATATACTTAAAGCAAAATCCAAAACTTTTTGCATCCTTTTATTGGACCGATTAGTAGGTTTTTACTAAAACAATTAGACCTCTCGCCCTCATGGCCTACGAGTCAATATTGACTCGTAGACCATTCGGACTCGAGGACTAATTGTTAAGTAGACTACCGTCAATCAAACAAATCCTTCCCATGCACTTTTACATATTTGAACGATATATTTGATTGACAGACAGTAGTTTACTGCCCCATTTCCCTGTCGCGACTGTTGTCTTGATAAGTGCATTGCAACGAGAACAGTGGCTCAAAACAAGGGCCTTATTTTATTGATTTAGGTGGTAGGTACTAGTAAATACTCTGCCCCTCCCCCCCCCCCCCCCTTCAGAAACCTGTTGAAATGCTCGATACTGGGTGTCCGTAGTGACTATTTCTACAAGTTATTGTGAATTTACTTGCAAACAGACAATACATTTATTTCTGCAATTTAGATTTTAGTTTTGAAAATATTTGAGGACAAAATCCAGGATTTCACTTTCAGAGGTGCTGGGGTACCGGGTACCGGGTAGCCCCACCCCTCCCCTCTCAATCGAGTCTCGTAAGATGACAATTGTTTTGATATTCTCTCTAATGTTGTTCCCCTATTAGTATCCTGGAGAGAAGCAGTTTGATATCGAGGATCATCCAGAAATCCCTTGTCAGATATCCGTCATCCTTTGGCTGGGGTTGGAGAAGGAACAGGGATCCTGGACCAACAGATCTGACACAGAAGGAGATTTCTGTGTGTTTGCTGAGACGGTTAGTTTGATATATTCAAATGTTACACAGAAAAGTAATTGTTAAATAATCCTTATATTTGATAGTGTTCACGTGTTGTTATGAGATACTGTTTGGACACACCTTACTTAGTCCAGATCTGGACTTTTATCAATGAGCGCGCGGCGAAGACGAAACGAATAGTGTATTGATCACATGATTTCTGACAACCCCTTGATCGACTCCTTGTAAATGACATCAAAGCAGCTCAATTTGGAGGACAAAACAAATGAATTTCAATCTCCTGAGACTTGGAAACCTATTGTTTTGTCCTCCTAATTGAGCTGGATTCCGACTTGCTGCAAGGAGTCTATTGCCTGATGTGTCTTTATATTCTCTAGTACGAGAACATGGCGAGGTTTCTTGGCAAATGGACGACTAAAGGACTAACAAGACCTTCCTGGTCAGATGCAGAAGGAACGGTCAGTATTTATGCATTCTGCCATTACCTTTGCTATATTCAAATGCCTTTATTAATGAAGATCCTGTTCCGATCCATGTTTGTTTTCTTCGTGATTCAGGTGAAACTTCTAAAGGAGAACTTCGTTCTTCCACCGGGCTGGCGATGGGATGGTGATTGGAAAGTTAATCCTGAACTAAGGTTATTATCATCTTTATCATCATTTGTTGTTGTTGTTATTATTATTATTATTATTATCATCTTTATCATCATTTGTTGTTGTTATTATTATCATTATTGCTGTTATTATTATTATTATTTTATTGTTATTATTATTATTATTGTTGTTGTTATTATTATTATTGTTGTTGTTGTTGCTGTTATTATTATTTTATTGTTGTTATTATTATTATTATCATTATTATCCAACTAATAAAAAAAATTCCTGGATGGGATTGAATTTTTTTCCCTTGATGGAGTAATGATATATTTGATGTTACTTCCAGTCTTACCTACGAACCTGACACAGGACACAAGTCGTTCCTTGACGATGTGTTTGAATGTGAGTCTCGTTTACCTGGTGACAACTGGGGACCTGCTGCAATACAGTGGGCCGATATCGTAAGTGATTATTCAAAGCCGTTTCTGTATGAGTGGGAAACGTAGACAGTGATTTTTAGGGTTCAACATTGCAAGGGGGTTTGATTTTGGGAGGTGTCTAAAAGCTAGAGGTGAAGAATTTTGGAGAGGATGTAAAGCTTATGGAAAGATCGCGGAGAAAAGTGGGTTTAAAAAATTCTGGTCCTCATTCTTTTCGAACAGCTTTTCCTCCTTGTCATGCCTGGCTCCTTATTTGTTACTTGACCAATAGACAATGTGCATCAAAGCTCACAAAGCACTCGGGGAAACTGAGTTCTGCAAAACTGAAACAGGGAAATCAAAGGAACTATCATTTCTATAGAGAATGTTGAAGGTAAAATTGTCAGATGATTTTTTAGAGGAGCTAAAAAAGCACAAGGACTCAGTTCCCCAGAGTGCTTTGTGATAGAATTTTGAGCTCATGCACGTTGGCTATTGCTTATGAAGTTTTACTCATACTAAATGGTTTGTGCTCATATAATGTTTTTCGTTATTTTCTAAAGTATGGTAACGCGACTCAAGGGCCAAACGAGGTTGAATGTCCGGAAGACTGGGAATGGACCATGAAATGGACTGTGGATTGTAACAGAGCTGTCGATGAAAATGGTAAATCTCGTTCACTCATTCCTCTCTTCTCCTTCTCACACATTCCTTGTTTGCCCTCTCTCTCTCTCTCTCTCTCTCTCTCTCTTCTTCCTTCCCTCTCTCCCTTCCTTTCTCACTCACTCACTCACCCACTTACTCCCTCCCTCCCTTTTCCGAGCTCCTTCACTTACTCATTCTCCTAATTATGCACACACTACCTCCTCCTCTCCTCCTCACACACTCTCTTTCTCTCCCTCTCCCCCCCCCCCCCCCCCTTGCTCCGTCCCTTTTCCCCGCTCCTTCACTCACTCATCGACGCACTCATATCCCGTTGTTTTCCTAGGCTGGGAGTACAGCGTCCAATCCGATGGTGGTTCATATATACCTGTTGAGAAAACCTACCATCTACACAGACGCCGAAGACTCGTTAGAAACAGGAGAATGATCCAATCACCTGCGCCAAAAGACGATGAAGAGGTACGAAGCCCTTATTGATCAAATCATAAGTAATCCTTGAAGCGCTTTTCTTTGTTCATGTTATCGCTAACAGGTTTTTCACACCAAACATAGACAGTTCAAGGGTATGCTACAGTATTCAGTGTATTGATGATTTCCCACGTCGCCTCTTGTGTGTACTACTTTCAGTTCGACCCGGTTGAGCTGCGTAATTGCTGCACTTGCGGTGGATATTAGCGATGAACTCAGATAGACTCGTAGCGTAAAGATTTTTTTTATAAAAAGCAAGTGGCATATTTGGAGCGTTTTTGTTTGTTGGTAAAGGAAGTTTTTTGGGCTAAAGATAACACAAATGGCAAACATTGTGTTGCGCGCATAGGTTTGGTGCGCCTGGCGGTGTCCACTTTATATATTAAGTTTATATATAAAGCACATTAATGCCAATTGAAATTCGGAATCTTTTTCACAGGAAATATCTGACCTACTGGAAGAAGGTGGATGGGAATATGCAACTGCGTTTAGCCTGCAGTTCCGCTGTAAGGATCGCAAAGCGGATATGGTTCGAAGGAGGAGGTGGCACAGAAGAATGATTCAAGAAGATCCTACTGCTCCTGCTGTTTTCAGACGCACTGGTATCGATGCTACTGCAGAGGTACTCCGTCAAGGTTATTGTGTTTAATTGTAAATTGGATAACAAATCAGCTTTCACTATTGACACACTCATGAGGCCCATACATTACTCTTTCCGGACTGAGTTGTAGAAATGCGTTGCATTATGGGGCTGTTTTGAGGAACGCTTCGTCAGTCAGTTGACATTTTATGCATCAAGAAACAAAAGAAATATGAAAATTAACACAACAATTAAGGTTTCCTATCAAGTTTCATAATCAGCAAGTGAAAAAGACGCGCTATATAAGTATTAAAATGTCCCCATGATGCAACACGTAAACAGCGTGAACGTGTAAACAGCCTCATGATGCAACGCGTTCTGCAAGTCCAGAAAGGCTGGTAATTACAAAAAAGACATTGCGCACACCTTGATTGTTGTGCGTAATGTATGAAATTAATTATTTCATTTAATCTTTTATTCATTCATTCATTTATTTGTTTTTCCTTTCATTCTTTCATACTTTTATCTTTCTTTCTTTTCGTGCATTTGTTAATCATGTTCGTTTTTCTTGTCAAAATATAATAATTAATGATAACTGAAAGACCTCACTGCTGATGAAATAGTATTTATCAGAATAAGGGAACTTGATGACTAATTTTGTTATGTTCAAAGCATGAGGGAGGAAAAAAGAAAAAAGAAAAAGCAGACAGTACTGACGTACCGAGGATGATGATTGTCTTTGACAGTAAGTTTTTTTTCACTTTCAAATTTTGAATAACACGACCTAATGATCATCGTAGCGCGAGAGAATTTAAGCCTTCCCCAAGATACCTATTCTCAGGAATAGGTATCAAATGTTGCCTCGTAGGTGCGGTAAAAGGCGAATATAGGGGACCCCCTGTCATCCTTTAGGTTCAATGAATTGTTTTATTCTAGAATTTAGTTTTGCCACAGGTTTATAGTATGTATATTTTGTATGAAGTATAAGTTTTGACCCCCTCTCAACGTTTGGGCACCTCTCTCAACGTTTGGGCACCCCTCTCAACGTTTGGGCACACCTCTCAAAAAATTCTGCATCCACCTTTAGTTACCTGTTAGAATTTTATTGAACCGACTTGACTTTCTTGACCATAACAATTAGAAAACGATACGTAATGTTGTAACTCAAGAATTGTTTGCGCTTTTTCTCTGCATAATTTACTTGAGGTATTGAGAATGTATTTTTATTCACGTCAAATTTTTGTCAGGCCCCCACAAGTTCCAGCTCCGCGTGTATCTCTTTCAAGCCAGAGATCTTCTGCCTGCAGATGCAGATGGACTTTCAGGTGAGAAGTACAGGTTATCGCGTAACAGTAGTTGAAAAAGGAAAATAATATTACTCGATGGACGCCCGTCTTGAGATGGGATAGACCAACTCTTCCCGCATGAATGAACTGGCTACCGGGAAAGCAGAGGATAGGGAAAGTGACGAGAATGCGCTATTGTTCCATGATTATTGTTTGGATGGTTAATAATGGTATTCAAATAATGTTTTAAGATATTCTAAGGGATTTGTGGTTTAATCCCTTGGGCACGCGGGGTTTTGGACGAACGCATAATTTGTCCATCCCTGCAAACTTTTAACTTCTTTTGCGCGCAATTTCGCAGTGATCGACACACTGTGATATCTTTCCCGTCTCGTCCACTTTAGCCCTTTTAATTCTATATTTTCCCAGATCCATACGCGCGGGTTGTTTTCTTAAACCATAGTCAAGTGACCCATACCATCCACCGAACACTCTGTCCCACGTGGGACCAGACCCTCGTGTTTGAGGAAGTCTTCATCTTTGGAAGTACAGAACTACTACAGTTAAAGCCCCCTGAAGTTGTGATTGAATTTTTTGACAAAGATCAAGTGGTAAGTATCAGGAAGGCTTAATAGAGAGCGCGCATTCGACGTTATCAATTTAAGCCTTATATATATGAGCATCAACAAGGATAAGCGCCTCATGTGCGCGCATACTTCACGTCGTCTGGCTATAACATATAGGCCGAAGTGTGCGCGCATACACGGAATATTCTGCGTATCTATACCATACAGACAAGTGGTAGGTATCAAAAAAGACCTAAAGCGTGCACTCAATATCGTAGTAGCTAAACCATACAGTAAAAATATGGATGTATCAACTGAACAAACAGCATATACTGTGTCATCTAGCTATACCATACAACCAATATAAACCACTGAACGCAACCAATGTCATCTCTGCCTAGACAACCACAACTATATTCTCGTAGTCTCAAGATCTTTGATATCTGTAGGGCAAGGATGACTACTTAGGTCGATGTGTGGCTGAGCCAACTGTTAAACTTAACGGTCCAGTTCCTCCAGCTCCTCGTCTGTTATGGTATCCCGTGCTGAAGGGCAAAGAGGAAGGCGGGGAGATTCTTGCTGCATTTGAATTGTTCCTGGTAAGATAGCTATTGCTTGTTCAGTTTTTGGTAGTCGAGATTCTATTTTCCCCGTGGAATTCAAATCTTTCTTGTTTTACAAAAATAATCTAAAAATAATCGTTGTAGTACATTAATTAGTTCATTAAATCAATTATATTTTGTCTTTCAGGACGAAGGAGCAGATCTTCCTTACTTACCACCGATCAACGAAGGCCATTACATTGTTCCCAGTGGTATACGCCCAGTTCTTCAAAGGACAGCCATTGAGGTAACTGGTTGTTTTAATATTACTGCAATTTGCGACCAGAAATTAATGACTGTTTGGATTCGGTATTTCATTATCGCGTCCAAAAGGCAACGTGAGAGTCAATCTGTATTAGCCAATTCGAGGTTGAGGAAAAACTGGGTCGAGTTGGCATTGCAGTGCATTGTGGGAATGTTTTAGGGGACATTTCCAAAATGGTGTCTATTTCGTCCCACAATGCACTGCAATGTCAACTCGACCCAGTTTTTCCTTAACCTCATAATGACTAATGTTGAATGTTCTTGGTTAGAATTCCTTTTGCTTAGAGTGGTTAACTTGATTCTGTGTAGAATATTCATGTGTCCTAGGAAGTTGCGTGGAATTTCAAAGTGTTATCGTTTGTGCAGTCAAAGTTGTGCATTCTATACTTTACTGTCGGTAATTGGAAACGTTTTACACACCATAATAATGCTAATCCTAAGTAAATGAGTAAATGAGAAACACAGCGGTATACGAATTTGAAATATATGTAAGTTACGGACAAACGGTGCAACATTACGCACAACCATGTCACATGACGCACTCAATTTGTTGCAATGTTGCACCCTAGGTCCTCGCCTAAAGAGTTTATTTCTTTCCCTTTCGTATCATAGGTGTTGTGTTGGGGAGTGAGGAACATGAAGAAATATCAATTAGCAAACGTCACGTCTCCAAGCGTCGAGTTTGAATGTGGTGGTCACGTAATTCATTCTGACGCCATCAAGAATACTAATAAGAATCCGAACTTTGATCAACCGTTGTTCTTCTTTGATGTGGTAGGTGTGCGCATGCTCATGTGTGTGTATTTCATGTTGTACTTACTGGGAATCAAGGGTGGCGTGCGATCCTAATGAGCCACCTCTCACACAAAAATCAACTTCTAAATCTCATTTCGATCTGGCGTCGACGACTTTAGTGATGAACATCTGGCTGGGGAGACGGAGCATCCACTTCATGCGGAGTCCTAAACTAAATATTTATAATAAATTGAGCATGCGCACATCCTTTTCATTTCTTTCTTTTCTTCTTCTTCTAGTCTTTGCCTAAAGAAGAGCTGTATATTCCACCCATGAACATCAAAGTCCGAGACAACAGGTCTTTTGGTCGCCGCCCTATCGTAGGGATACACTGCTTGAGGTCCTTACAGCGCTACAGATACCAGACTCCTAAGGACGAAAGTATCTCTGAACAAGGTACTACACTATATATATACTCTCTACAAAGTTTACTAGAACAGATTTCGTACGAGTGTGAAAAGTCACAGCACACGGCACGGTTATGGCTCGGCGCGGGCACGGTACTAAATGTCGAACGTTTCCATAAACGACAGTACAAGGAAAAATTAGGTCAAGTTGGCAGTGCAGTGGATTGTGGGACTGTTTTAGGGGACAAAATAGATGCCATCTTGGAAATATGTCTCCTAAAACAGTCCCACAATGTACTGGACTGCCTGCTCGACCCAGTTTTTCTCAACCTTGGAAAGGTCGGTCAATATATCGGGTTTTTTTGTTCCAAGGCGCTGAAATACCTGATTACCATAGTCATAGGCTTTTCAGTAAGCGTGAATTTTTTTATCTATTTTTCTAAAGTTTTTCTTATAATTTTTTTTTAGAGTCTGAAGAAATGATGACTGATGCTGCATATGAGCTTAGCATCAAAGAAGACACGAAACGGGTAAGAAGTTGCCTGGTTTCTCACACGTACAAATAGTCACTAGAAAAATCATGGCGGCCATGTTGAATGACAAAACATCCAACATGGCGGCCAACATAAACACAAAAACTCACCCACACATACATATACACATATACACATAATAAAAAGAGGAATTCGAGGTAATAGAAGTGAAAAATAGGAAATAAGGAAAACCCAATGATAAGTCTAGCAAACTATCGAACTTTTTTTGATTTTGGCTTGAAAAATCTTAACAAACGACCCTCTTGTCTGGTTCTAGGTAACTGAGCAACTTTTTTTCAGGGTTTTTGGCTGGAAAAATCTTTGCAAACGAACGTATTTTATGGTTCTAGAAAGCTGTCCAACTTTTTCTAGGGTTTTTGGGTGGGAAAAATCTTTGTAAACGACCCAATTTTTGTAAGGGAAGGGAAGGGATGGGGAATGAGGAGAAGGAAGGGAAAAGTTTGATTTCTCATACTCTGGACCAAAGAGTGTGAGTAGAGCTTGTTGGGTCTCTCCCTTGATTCTAGGGGTTTTCCGTCTCCGGGTTCTCCGGTTTTCCTTCCTCGACAAAAACTAACACGCTAAATTCCAATTCGACCTGTGAGTTAGATCAGGCGAGAGGTTTTTTTCATGCCGGGTTCAATCTAAAAAAATCATTTCGCCTGTCTTATTGTCTCGTAGTATGAACAAGCTACTTTCGACTGGTGGTCCAAATACTACGCATCTATTGGAGCACTGGAAAAGGCTGAAGGATACTTGGAATCAGGCAATGATACGCTAATTGTAAGTAAACAAACACTTATTCAATCTTTACTAGAATCTAACTTCTAACGTCACATACAAATTGCTTCATACCATTTGACGTCAATTGCGTTCTGTAGCGGAATTTTCATCAGTTTAAATGTTTGAGTTACGTGCCTTTTACTAAAAATCAAAATCTGTCCATCAGTTGAGCCGTTATTGGGCGTGCCTAAAATGCGATAAAAATCGTGTAAATTGATTTCTGACTGGCAGTGTTTACCCGTCACTGGAGGGCTTGATGCATCCATTTACTTATGACTGAATGATATCACCTAGAATTAGTTTAGCACGAAATGATTTTTTTTTTCAAGTTAACGTCGTTGAGTCTGGTCGTTTTCCCACTCGCATTATTTTTAATTAAGAAGACAATTTTTTTAGAAATTAAATTAAATCTTTCGCATGCGCAGACATTAAATCGCTGCGTCCAAACCGCGAATCTGAAATATTCGCTTCCGACGAGCAGGAAGACAATTCCTACGCATCGCTATATTTGTCATGTTTATTTCCCGAGATAATCTTTGAGTCACCGGCAAAAGATTAGCTTCTGTAAACAATTGATTTTTCTGTCTGGATTCAAGAGGTTTGCGAGATTTGGCTGCGGCGTGCTCTCCTGCATGTCCGAGAAAACGTGATCCACTTATCTGTAATTTCCTAACATTTTCCTGCTGATATTTCACTGTCATTCCTACGGTCATTTATGAAAATCCCCGCTACTGTCTTCAGCGGTTACATTCAGTCCACTTCGGCAGACTCAAAGTCTCTGTACATTTCCCTGATACGGTTTTTACCAGCAACAATCAACTTCCATAAGTAAACTAACAGAAAAACTTCAAACTTGTTCCGTTCTGGCGTAATTTCTTTCAGCTTTGACGTCAGTGACCATATTTGGAGAGGTCTTCGATTGTTTTGGCGGGCTTTCTCAAAGGCGTTTTATTTGATAACTCTAAGAGTTTTGTGAAACATTTGCTGTACATTATAATAACTAGGTTTGGAAGTTCAAGGTCATTTCTTTTGTGCCTCTGCGACGTTAGTAAGAGTATGCCAGTTTATTTCAAATATTTACTTTTTTTACTTCATGACATTTATTGCATAGAAAGAACAATTTTACTTATTGGTCCAGTACCGACACCAATTCGACCAAAGACCTCGAATTTTCAGTTGCTTTTACTGTTCCCATTCGCAGTTACCACTAAATCTCTTTATTCTCTTTGATCTCTGCCTAATATAATAATAACAGATTGTAAAGTAGGACATTTTCACTACTGTTCTCAGACCTGTTTAATATTCTCTTGAAATCGGATAGGCAAGGTTGTGGTCGCATAAAAGAGGGTCGTCATATTTGTAGTAAGAACTAACCCATCAAATTCTATTCTTAAACTTCAGTGGCATAGTAAGTGGTTTTAACAGCAAGGTTCAATCAGTTCAATATAAGTTCTTTTTTGTGGATATAGTATTCTTTAATTCATCCTTTGATTCTTGCGGTCACTTAGAGGTCGGAATAGGGAGTTTATGGTCGGAATAAAGAGGGTCGTGTTATCTTATTGATAACACTATTTTATTTAATGAATCGCGTAAATTACGTTACCTATATTATAAGATGGACGGTGTTTAGCGGTCATATCAAAGACATCGATATTTGTAAATGCTGATCAAATTTCATAGTCAAATATCAAAAAAACATTACTTCAATATTGTCTTGTAAGTCTGGTATTTTCTTTATTAGAAACCCCTGGCTTTACTTTGTTCTATTCTGTTTTATGCTAACTAATATAACTTTCTGTCTTATGTGTCTGTGTTTGTCTATCAATGTTGACAAAGTTGGTAAAATATTTTAACAGCTTCCAACAGTTTTTTTGGCTTTTTTATTGTGCGAAAAAGTTGATGAAAACCCCCGAAAATTTCGTTTGAAATCGTATATTAATTTGATAATAGACTCTCTCTTTAACTTTTCTTTTTGTAAAACCGTCAATATTCGAAAACGTTTTTGAGAAAAGAAATTTGAATTTCTACTCTAGTTTCCATGGAAACGTATTGCCATCTTGAAGCAACCCACGTAAAAACACATCGACTTTTGTGAATACACTGCACTGGATATGACTTATATGTGACGTGGTTAAACATACTGCTTTGTTGATTCACAACCTCGAAATAATATTTTTGTTGCCATGGTAGCAAAAATGACATAAATTTCGTGAATAAAGAGGCTCCTATTCACTTTTTTTATCAGCAAAAAAAAGGCTTTAACTCGATGTTTAAAGAGAAAGTTTGCTATTTTATTTATTTTAGATATACCAAGGCTGTTATATTTCACTGGTGGATAATTTAAGTTATGAGTTAATAGTTGTTTCGTGTAAGTTGGTTCGATTATAGTCATTTTGTTTGTAGAAACCCGCTGTCAAAGGAAATGACAAGTGTGTTTGTTACATGTTGAGTTTATGGATTCTAGATTTTTTAATCAAGCGATTCTGCGTTTGACTCCCCATGGGATCTGCTTTTTTATAAACCGAAAAATCTAGTTGATTTCCGAAGATATTTTAAATATATACAACGAAGTGGTAAATAAAGTACGATGAAAAATATCATAAATGGGAATGAAAGGGGATTGAAGAGAGAAAAGAACAGATGTAAGGGATGATGGAAGGATGAATGATTTTGAAAGTTTTTCGAAGTTGAGTGGTTCGGTCGGTGTGTCAGTAGGTGTTAGGATGGATGGATGGATGGATGGATGGATGGATGGATGGATGGATGGATGGATGGATGGATGGATGGATGGATGGATGGATGGATGGATGGATGGATGGATGGATGGATGGATGGATGGATGGATGGATGGATGGATGGATGGATGGATGGATGGATGGATGGATGGATGGATGGATGGATGGATGGATGGATGGTTGAAAAAATCTATAAGTAAAAACTGAACAGAATGAAACAGACTTTACTACTCCTGAAATACGAATAATCTACAAAATAAATAGCGTGTAGTTTAACCTATACAAATATACAAAATGATACAAAATCCTAGATAAAAAGAATGCCGATGTTTACCAGATAACATCCTAACCAAAAACTAAAACAAATCTTCTCTTTATTTATGTTTACACATCCAAAACATTCACGTATTATTGCTTTCATTTCCCTCGGGACTGAGTTAAAACCAATATTTCTACATGCAAGAGTAAGCTGTTTTAGCCTCTTTATATTAGTAGTAATAGCACTACTTGAATTGTATACTTCCTCCATATAAGTGCTTCACTGCTTCATTAATACTAGCTTCTATAAACAATTCTAATCTTAGAATCTTACTCTACATTCTCGGGGTGCATGTTACGTCACTCGCCGCCATGTTGGTTTACCATTTTCGAGATGCACGAGCGCTTTCAAAAATATCGCAGGCGCAGACATGATCTCGAGGCATTTTCGGGCAGAGTCAATAGCGCGCGTGATCTTGCCCGAAAATGCCTCGAAAATGGTCTATACAAATCATTCTTCATTCATTCTCGTTCCCAGACCCTACTCATTAGCCAAATCCTACGATTTTTCGTTAAAAAGCTGAGAAAGCTCTGGGTATGAGAATAATTCCTTATTAAGATTTTCTTGTTCTATAAACCAAGATGGCGGCTGTTACATTGTTATTTTTATCTCAGGAGATTTTGAGTCACGTAGTTGCACACCAAGAATATATTGTATGTATACAATTCTTATCTCCTTTAGAAGCTTTGACTTAAGTTTTTCGCAGGTCTCCATTAGTCTAAGCCAAATATCCTCAAGGGCAGCTAAATACTAATCCCTACGAACCATCATTAGTACATTAAGTCATGTATGAACTGTTGGTGTCCACTAGAGATGCTTATTTTTGACCACTAATGACTTCGTGTTAGTATTGGCACTATTACTTAAGTATTTTCAATAATGAATAAGCATGCACTTAACACGATATTTTGGAGTCTTTCTCCCGGCTAAGCCATAATGGAATGGTTGTTCACTTGAGAAATGCTTAAAGTGCCTATCAACCCTGACAGTTTAGTTTGAAAATCACTTCTACATGTAGGATATAATACAATGGCACAGTTTTACAGGATATGGACTTCTCATTTCACAGATAGAAAAGTTTAAAATTTAAAAATGGAAATCAGATGACGTCGACCCAGGAATCATCTAAAATACGAAATTACTATTCTGTAAGATAATGCCAGTTTTCAATTAATAAATGTTTTTCATTACCAAAATATATGTTGTAGTAGGGTTTTGGTGAGTTTACTTGAGAGTCACTGGTACTAAAACACACAAAATAAGAGGACAGATACTTGGACGTCATCTCATTTGCATTTTTAAATTTTAAACCTTTCTATCTCTGAAATGAGAAGTCCACATCCTGTAAAACTGTGCCATTGTATTATATCCTACATGTAGAAGTGATTTTCAAACTAAACCGTCAGAGTTGATAAGCACTTCGAGCATTATATCATATCTGACGAGATATGATTATTGATTTAATCGAATTGAATGGTTGGACCTAAATTTTTTAATCAATTTGTAGACAAATTATATTTGATGTTGAATTGTACATTTTCATTTTATGCACTTAACATTTTAGTTTCGGAAATAAATCTTCAAACCTTTGCTCTTATGAGATAATAGTTCTCATTAAAAACTATCTTGGATGTGAGGAAACAGGAAATTACAAAAGAAATCACACTTTTTATCAATGGAATTCGTGCCATTTTATTTGTATTTTATATTCATTAAGATTTCCTTAACGGATTTCAGAAATTTCTAGATTGAAGCCAAATACAAATTTATCAAGCACATTTTTCCCCCAAAGCGTTTTTGAAGCTCCCTGATGGTTTATTTGATGGTTTGTTTTTGCATCGCCAGTCTCCATACATACATAGTTTTTTTTATTACCTTGATTACTAGAAATTACATCGTAAAAGATAAAAAATAGAAACAGATACCCTTTTTTGATGATATAAAAAATTAGACACAAAGCTGAAGGGAATTTATGTATTGATGGTTTTTTGATTTTATGTCGTAAACTGATTCAAAGAAAAGAAAGAAAAAGAAACAGATAAAAGGGAAGAGAGGAGAGGAGAGGAGAGGAGAGGAGAGGAACATCTGACTAAGATTTACGGAGGTACTGAGCCAGTAACCATGCATGTTCGATACATTATCCTAAGATAAGAAACACTAAGAAAAAACATCTGGTTATATTTATCAGAGGTCCGATAATTTTATGCTTTGGTGTTTCACACTGATATCTCTCGAACTACCAGCAAAGTCAATTGATTTTTAGGTATGCTTCTCAGCGGATAACGTAAATTATATAAAAAGACACCCTGACAGCTGTGCATACTATGAATTTACCAACAATTGCCCCCTCGGTATCCCATAATGTCTTACTTAAAATAATAGAATCCAAGATGGCCGCCGTATCGGTAAAAAGGTCTACTAGTTTTTAATTTGTCATCGGCTTGATAAACCAACACAGTGAATATGTAAAAAGGGATCGTAGCTCACTTTGGAATTAAGAAATTTACAATGTACAAGGGTCACTAGAGTTACACAGAATAATTTTCATCTAGGCCCGTCTAGATCGAATTTAGAAGTTGATTTTTGCGGAGGGAGCCGGGAAAACCGGAAAACCAGAAAAAAACCCTCAAAGAGCCGGAACCAACAAACTCTAATCGCATACGACACCGAGCCTGGCGGGACTCGAACCCGGGGCGCTACGTCACCCTTAAACTTATCATGAGAGGAACTTGATTGATGGCACCAAATTCCACTTGAGAGAATTATTCATCTAAGCAACATTATCTTACTACCATGTTCTTACATCGGGCCTTAATTGCGTGCTTACCAGTACGACTAGCTCAAGAGCTCTTTGTTAAAAGTGATCACAGTACCTGTAGAAGTCATTGTCAAAGTCTTCCCAACCAGTTAACATGTCAGCATGTTCTCACCAGGAGCTATTCAGTTTATTCATCGAGTATACTAGCTAAATAATATTCTTCACTTTTATCGCACCCTAAACTGAAAAAACTCTGGGCTGATTCTAAGTCAGAGTAGAATAAGGAACAGGGAAAGCGCGAGGGAAGGGGCTGCTATAGCTCTACCACTTTTTCCCTTTTACCATACTAGTCTCTTATATTTTCCAATCATCGCTTTTCTCCAAACTAGTCTCTTATATAGCCCCATCACTTTTTAGGGTGCTCCGCGGTCCATATGAAGGAATAATATTTCGAAATAGACGCTGTTCGTTTTTATATTTTTGGTTGTTAGAACTAAAGATAAAATAGTCTCTAGGAAACAAAATCACAAATTTTTCCGTGAAAAAATATTTCCAATAATATCTTTGCTTCGTGCGAGATGAATCAATATTCATTAATAATCACTAATATCTTTGATAATGCATTAATGTAATGGTAAAAAGGAAGCGGAATATAGCTACAAGTATTATAGATTGTAATTTACTCACAAAATACGACGTATAGGATCGATGTTTTCATATTCATTTGATAAAGTATTATGTACACAGGTTTCAAGGGTGTTTGAACGGATTAACGGATTTAGGAGCTGCATTAGTCAGGTACTTGATCAAGTTGCACTAAAAAACTGTTTTGACCATAATTTCCAATCTGTAGGTGTGTCGCCTGGATGTTTACAGTCATTAACGATTATAGCTATTATTCTTATGAATATTTTTGAATAAATAATTCGATCCATCTTATTTATTTATTTGTTTTTTTTTAGTTTTGATTTCCAGAAAATCCAGGAAAATTAAATTTTCATCCAAAATAAATATAAAAATCAGAGTCAAATCGAGTGAAAATATGGAATGTTTTGTTGTTTTTTTCCGATTTTTTTGCGATTATTCAGTTTGTCGCCATGGTGATTCTTGTGATCTATAGGTCTTCCTGGATTCATATCAGGCGCCATAAATCTTTGACTGTGAAGTACAATCAATCTTCTTATCAATTTCAATAAATGACAGTGTAGTTACTTGGAACTAAGATGGCAGGTCGTTTCAGTTCTTGTTTATTGGTGTTGGAGAATATGCTGTGTGAGAGACGCTAGGCGGCGTGCTTAGACTGATTTAGCATCAGGTCGCGCCGTCGTCTTTGACGTTAGCGTCCTGATGCCAAATCAGTTTATAGTGTTTATAGTGCGACGCACCTGTTAAGCCGCTGTTGCACGTAGTCTTTTTTCGTGCAACTTGAGCCGCGCGCAAAAACGTTCAAGTTGCACGAGCGTATTTTTAGCGTATATGACAACCCCCTCGTGCAACTTGTTTTCCAAACATAAAAGTTGCACGAAAAGTAGATTTGGATTCTACTTTCTCAACAAATTTCCGAAAGTTGCCCGACAAAAATCGGTGTGACATGCTCGCGTACAATTTGCGAGAGTTGCATGAAAAAAAAACAACGTGTAACCAGGGCTTATAACCGTGGCCACCCAATTAATTTTTTTTACAAGTACAACGAGAATTTGTACATTTTCACGTCAGGTCAAAGTCGGGTCAGCAAAGATTTTATTTATATTTGGGACAGAAAGGACCATGCCAAGTTGAAATGATTGAGCGAGTTTAAAAATTAATTTGGTGGCCAAGGTTAGGCGCGTCGCACTGTAAAGAGGCAGCCAGTTTGTCTGGAAAACTAAGAAATACCTCATCATATATATAGTAATAAGAAATGCTATGTCAAAAAGGGCAAGGATATTTGGCTAAATTTAGATGTCTGTTATTAATGTTTGATGTTGACCATACAAAAAATAAGCGCAATTACTAATACGGCGAATGATATAGGTGCTTTTGGAGTTTAGATTCGAATGTGACTGTTAAATCTGTCCAACGATCTTATGTCAAATGGCAGGGCGTTCCAAAGCTTTGAGGCGGCACACCTAGGAAAATAATGGAAGAAAGAAAGAATATATAGAGCGAAGGAAAGGGAAGAAAGGAAGAAAATCGAGAAGGAAAGAAAGAAAGAAAGAAAGAAAGAAAGAAAGGAAGGAAGGAAGGAAGGAAGGAAAGAAGAAAGAAAGAAAGATTTAAAAAGAGAGAGAGAGATAAAGAAAAGAACTACTTTATGAACCAGGGCAATACACATTCATACGAATATTTAAGAATACAAACAAAATCTCTCATTTTGTCGGTGAATAAGGAATTTCAAAAGGGTAACCGTTAAAGCAAACAAACCCGACGATAATCCTTGCCGAATTATCTTATCCAGCTTGTGACGAGACGTAATGAATATTTAGTTTAATATGCATAATCTAAGGTGTTCTTTTCAAATAAGAAGGCTTTCCCTTAAGCAAAGGGATCAGTGGAAATTTCGTTGAATTCAATTGAATCAGATTTGCTTTAATTTCTTTCGTAATGAAAGCTATTCAGTGCAAATAAACTCCAAGTTACTGACAGTAATGCCAACTACCTAGTTGATTAAATTCCCTTTTTGGAGCTAAAAATCAGCGCCTAGCTTCATGGAAAACATCATTTCTAGGATTAAAATCAAAAGTCGGAAATTTATTTTGCGTTTGAATTTGTCGTTTAGTGGGCAAGGCAGAAGAGAATTTTTTAAAAGACTTCGTGCGTCACGTCTGGGGATAAAAACGTTTTGTAATAAGAGAAAATGTCGCTTTGTTTGGAATCTTGGTTGAGTAACGCCGGAACCCGGAAATTACAAAATGGACGATCGCATAATGTGTTGAAATAGCTATGCACATTGAAAGAAAAGGAAAGAAAAACTGCGAGTTTGGTTTTCACTTTTATATAGTACTTTGTTTCCACTTGTGCCTGTTCTGGCCTGCTTGGAGAACAATGTTAATTGGACTTTTTGATTACAGAAAGACATGGAAAATAAATATGTGAATAAATAGTAGAAATACTGAGGAAAGAAGAAGGGGAAAGAAAGAAAGAAAGAAAGAAAGAAAGAAAGAAAGAAAGAAAGAAAGAAAGAAAGAAAGAAAGAAAGAAAGAAAGAAAGAAAGAAAGAAAGAAAGAAAGAAAGAAAGAAAGAAAGAAAGAAAGAAAGAAAGAAAGAATAATTAGTTAAAAACCTTTAGCCCTTTCGACCTTTCCACTCAATCCCAATACATTTTTCTCTTTTAATACATTTTTCTGTTTCAATATTATTCTAAATATTTTCTGATTGACTTGCATTGTATCAATAGAAACCATTCACTGTTTCATTAAGGAAATCAAGTAAAAGAAACCGCAATCAAGCAATTAAACCTTAGTTTACTGTAGAGGAACAACTTTAGCTATAGAAATATTGAGGGTTGGCCATCTTCATCAGCCATTATCATTTGTCCTACAAACAAACTGTCAGAGACTAAAATTGCTAGTTTTAGATTGCTTGTAAGCATACAAAAAAAACTTCAAATAGAAACTAGTAATTGCTTAATGGGGTAGTTGGCTACAGGTTCTGGTTGCTTTGAAAACGAAATAGCATTCTTTTAATATTGACCATCTTCTTGCTTCTCTTCTCCATGTCCCCCCTCTGTTATTCTCGCACTTTAGCTTCCGTATTCCTGTGATACTCTTCTCTAGAGTGGTTTGAATAACCAGGTTTTTTGCATGCCTGTCAAACTGCTTTTACATTAATTTCTCTCTTCGACTCTATGCACTGGCTCCCATTCTTTCACTCCAATAGATAAAGGATCTCTGAATAATGAGTATCGATCCTAATGATCGATTTGCTATGATTTATACTTCTTGAATCTACTCTCAAATCACTGAATCCCTCTCTTCAACCACGTTAAATATACTTCCACGACACGACACGACACGACACGGCAACCACGACAATTAGTTTTCCTTGTTATTCCATTTCTCTACTCCTTTGCACCGTTCACACTTCCTTTCCTTATCGATCTGCTATCTCTCCGAAAAATAGCGAATAACAATTTCTAATGACCACTTTTTAAAGGTAAATACTTGTCACAAGCGAACGCTTTTCTAAGACCGCCATCGTAAGGTTCGTTTACTTAGTCGTTTAGTCACCTGCCAGATTCATTGGAAGCCCCTTGGAATCAAGCTCCTGTTACTGACATCTAAAGAGCTCAGTTTTTTTTGCGAACCATTCAACGTTTTCTCCCTGAAAAATAGTGCTGAGAATTCGTATTTGATAAATAAGAAACGTCCAAATTGAACTCTTTCATGCATGCCTTGGCCGAAGGCTTCAATGAAAGACGATTTATGTGTGTTTTCATAAATCTTTGACTAAGATATTGAATTTGTTATTATTATTTTCTAGCGGTCGCGGGATTGTGTAAACATTAGCGTAAATACACGAAATTTAAAGTGTGTTTGACATCTTTTTTTATGAATCGGGTTTTCGATCGATGCCCTGGTCAAATTAACGCTAGAAGTACGTTTTCGCTCGGTCTAACGGAGTACCCCAAGGTTCTAATTTTGGGCCAAAATTTCTCAATTCTTATCCTGTGTTTATTTCGGGTGTTTCGGTAAGATAATTCAACAAATATCGCTAAGATCGCAATAAGCGAGGTTTTTATTTTTTTTTATTTTGAAATTTTGATTAAATACACTAGCGAACCAACTCCATTTATGAAATGTCGATGAACGATGAAAATACTTTGACACTAAATGTGATATACCTTATTGGCAAAACGCTTTTCAGATAAGCAATATAGATCTTATCAGCGATCGTTCTAAGCCGCGAAAACTCAAGTGTCTACAAAACGCATCGTTAATATCAACAAGAAGAAACCAGCCTTAGAAAAGATATAATCGAGAAGATTTTTAAAAACGAAGTAAAATTTCAAACTTTGATTCAAAACGTCCAACTCAGTACACAATGTTGCGACCTTGAATAACATCATAGACTTGAATCTTACGAGATTAGTCTTTCTTATTATTGTTCTTATTGTGTGCCCCATGAATACTGCCTACATTCTTTCTCTTTTAAGTCAATTCTACTCATCCTTGTTTCACTGATGAATTGACTTGAGTATGAATTTAGCTAAAATGACACTGAAAAAGAAAGAGATTCTTTGCTTCAGCCCCTGGAGATAGAAACCGTTAAAAATCTGCTAAACAATTAGCCTTTTAAAGAAAAACACATCGTAGGCTCGAAATAAGTTTTGTGGCAAATTCTATAAATAAGCTGTGGGTTGCTAAGCCGGGTGGCGCCAAGATTCTGGGACGTACTGTCGTATCTAGTCCAGAAACAATGAATGCGAGGGAGTAGAAAGGTATGCGCGTAATAGATAAAGAAAACCTAGCAAGACTGACGAAGGAAGACTGACGAATGCGACAAAAATTTGAACCGTCTCTAATAAATAAGCTGGTTTTTGGTATCACACTTAACCGAAATTGGTTTCCCCGACGAAAAAATAATAATGAAGTGAATCATTATCGAAGGTGGTATTCGCTGAACTGCAGTGAGAAAGAAAGGATTTAAGTTTAAAATGGTTAAAGTAAAGTAAAGTAAAGTAAAGTAAAGGAATGGTTATGGTCGATATTAGGAGGAAAAAAGCGTGTGGTTTTCCATATCAAAAACAACAGATTTAAAATATTTTTTTTGAGTTTCGTATTAGTTAGGCCTAGGCCATGGAGATGATACAATGAGCGCCATGGGGTATTAACCAAACTTTATTTATTCCATTCTGCGGTCGCTCTAACTGTGAAAACACGAAAATATCCTCACAGACTTCGTTAAAAACAGACTTTGCACGTAAACTGAAAACAAGATCATCTCGCTTTATCGAATCCTTTCTCAGAATCCCGGCTTCCAGATAATTTGAAGACCAGATAAGACCCATCGCCAAGCTGGTTGATATCACTTCCAATATACAAATATCTACTTCGTTTACTGGTTACGTATTCAAATTATCTTCAATTTTCGGAAAATATTGGCATATCTAGGCCCTGAAAGGTAATTCAGCTTAAGTTCCGGAAAGAAACGAAAGAAACGCTGGCTCAAACAATGAAAAAATCGTTCGGCGATTGACAGACGACGTCACAAAGACAGCTGGTCTGCTGCAAAAAGAGAGAGCCGCATCAGTATTAGAGCGTCGTCGCTGGTCGATGTGTTTCAGTTCTTCAGATCTACGATGTGTAGCCATAACAACGATCTAAGTCCTGGATTTACTTTCGTTCATAACGATTAGACCTCTCGACGAACAAGATGTCCCTAAATAACAGTAGTTTACCGAGTTCGCAGGCTACGCCATTTTATTCTTACGACCAGTGCTACTTCATCGATAATAACCCAGCTGATTTTACCCAAAGTCACAGTACTACGTACATTGCTGTCATAGTCATAAACTGCCTGACTTGCCTGCCAACGATATTTGGCAATATTTTGATCATTCTAGGAATTTGGTCACTACCTGTTCTTCATACTCCTTCAAATATTCTTCTTGTTGGACTAGCGTGTTCTGATCTTGGAGTTGGACTTCTTGTCCCACCGCTTAATATTGCCAGAATTGTTCCTAAACTTCAAGGAAATCCTTTCAATAACTGGTGCACGGTTCAGGTTGCTTACACGTTTTTTGGAGTGATGTTTTGCGGAGTGTCGTTTCTGACGGTAGCTGCCTTCAGCATAGACAAATACCTGGCTCTTCACTTGCATCTTCGATACATAACAATCGTCACTTCCAAAAGAGTCAAATATATAGTCGTTTCTTTTTGGATTGTATTTGGCGCGATGTCTACTATTCAGTTGTGGAGTATGACAGTGTATCGTATCTTGGTCTGCATAGTTGTGCCACTATTTCTTTTAGGAACATCGTTCACGTACTTTAGAATCTACAGGGTCGTTCTGCGCCACAAAGTACAGATACAAATCCAATCTCAAGCCACTACACGGGTCGAACAAGGAGGAAGAAATTCTTCTAATAGTCCATTAAACATGGCACGGTACAGGAAGTCTGTAACTAGCATGTTTCTGGTTTACTGCCTATTTCTTCTGTGTTATATTCCTTACATATGCGTTCAAGTAGTAATCCTAATCACAACTCTAAACTTGCAAAATGACAGCGAGATTGACGCTCGGAGTTACAGCTATCTTTACGTAGCTGTGGACGTAACTGAAACGATAGTGATTCTCAACTCTTTGATAAATCCTCTGATCTACTGTTGGCGAATGAGAGAGATTCGCCACGCGGCCAAGGTCGCACTGTCCATCATTCGATGTAAGAGTGCTGGACAACAACAATCGGATGCTTCCATGGGATTTTCATCATAACTAACTCAATCACCATACTTTACAAAGTGAAAATCTTTTAATACTTCATACCATAAATATATATCCATGTATATCTACCAAGTAAGTGGTTATATTTGTTCGTTTTATTAATTTCGAGTATTCCTTGTCAATAACCAAACTCGGAATAAAGACAAAATCAAAAATATATTCTGAGTATCATTTTGTCTCAGTATTTGATTTATTCAGCGCATTTTTCTCTCAGATCAGTTTATATTTATATTTTTTTTCTTACTCGGATATTTTGCCAATAGAAATAAAGGGTTAGAATTGTAATATTTTTAAAGCCTGTATTTTTTAGTGAGTGTTGTATATTTTCACCGTGTTCTTCAGCCACTCCTCCTTCATTTGCATAGCTAGCTCCCAGCATACTATGACTCCATCAACAGTAATAGGTCATGGCCATGACTACCTTCAAATACATCATTTATTTACAGCACGAGTGCATGTATATCATTCCAAAGCTTCACTAAATAATCCTATATGTATTTTACTCTTTATTTCCACTTAAGTTCTTTATGATTTCGCATCCAAAAACTTCCCAAGGTCTGATTTTCAAAGAGTTCTCCATAATGATACCAACCTGTTTTTTTAAAACTTGGATTTTCTTTGGTATAGAGAATCCTTTCATGTGATATATAATTGATGACTCTAGGTCAACAAATGAAAGCTGTTCACAGTAAGTTTTCAGTGAGTAATCAGTCATTTGTTAGCAAAATTTTAGTTCCGGTTTAGCTCACTATCGGTTGGAAATGAAATATAGAATGGGATAGTAGCAAATTCACCGATTTTCAATGCAAGTTAACTTGTTTACTTCTTGGCTTCCAAACGCACTAGCGCTTACGCAAACTAAACAGTTTGACTGTGAAAAGAATAGTGACGTCTCAAAGGGAAATCCGTTTCCAAGAAAACAAAAACAAAAGCAATCCAGTCATATTTACACCAAAGCTATCAACTCGAAAATTTATATATTTTTTATTCTGAAATTGAGTTAGTTTTCTTCACTGTTTCCATGACTTTTTTTCGACCTAAGCAGCACGTCCACGATTTTAGAATGATTTAACTACAGAACGCCGGAAAACTTCCTTTAAAAAACATCTTAACACACAAGAACTTGTCAAAGGAGTGATTGTCAGTTCATCATTGACATTTGAAGCACTCTCAAATCTGGCTGGGAATTTTTTTCTTTTTTTAAAATTCGTAATCACAATAATTGAAGAGAGAAGTGGCTCCCAAAAGAGCAAAATTTCGTAAATTAGATTGGAAAAGACAAACCAAGAAACTCCTATAGGTATAATAGAGTGAGGTATGAAAGTAATCATGATAGAAGTCAATGCCTGAATTGAAAGAATTAGCAAGAAGACTTAAAAATCAATCATCGCTAGTGGAGACGAATGCACCTGTTTCAAAAAATGTGGCTGGTTGAGATCTAAAATCTGAGTCCGAGAGCCAGCGCAGGTCATCGCTCAAAGATGGTGCCATATTTAGTATTTCACGTAGTTGGTATTTATCATAAACAGAAAAGCATATCAGTCCCACGATATAAACAAGATTAGCTCTCTCTTTGCAGATCTACACTATTTTTCTAGTTAACTTACTACATTCTCTAATAATCTTAATAGCGAAGCTCGTCTTTCGACGATTTAAGCCTGATTATTTTGATTACATTTAGAAAGGGTTTAGTCATCTTAATTCTAATTCATCGAATTATTCTTTGTAATTATTTGTTTCTCGTCTTATTCGTACTCTAATGTCGCTTGTCGAACACAATGACAAACTCCGCCAACAGTAAAATTTAAAACTCCGGCATATTTAAAAATTTTTTTTGAGAGCTAAAGAATACAGCGAGCTTGTTAAGACGCTTGTTTCCATGGTTATTAAACTCTGCAGCGATAATGATAACGAGTACAAATCATTATCAACTCAGAAAAACGAGAAATAAATGGCGAGACGTTTACCGAGCGATAAGATTCAAGTTTCAAATCTAGCCGAATTTTTGACGTTGAAGTATGTTGTCAAAATCACATAAAAAGATTTGAAAATAGACCAAGTGTAACACCTGTTAAGCACTGAATCAACAAGAAAAAAATATCTGCTTTTGTTTTATTAATTCATTTGGGGTACTAGAAAATTTTTATGCGTTAGGAAAAGAAAATATATCGTTAAATTTGATTTTAGTTTGACAACAAAAGTTGTCAAAGATGTCGAAGTTGCCCAGCTCTTTCACTGTCAGCTTTGGGATTTGTTGCTTACTGAAAGAGGTTCTTAGTGAAAAACGTCTCAGCCAAGCGCTAACGACTAGTAATTGGACGGTAAATGAAGGGGCAGTAAGATTTCAGTTATTTTCGGAGACAATTTTATGAGTGAAGTTGGCGCTAGAATCATTGTGTGAATCATTCATTTTCTGTATGAGCGAGCAGTCAATTCAGCCCCGCAGTTGGTGAAAACGGCTCAAGATTATCACAGAAAAGCTGCGTTTATGATCATTAGTTGTTATTCAGTTGATAATATGAGTAAATACATGAATAACTGAAATTAGGTAAGTGAAAATCGACGAGATTTCCATAGTTTATTGTATTTTCAGTTTTTGATGTGTGTTTGCGCGGTGCAGACGAGTTGAGAGGTTTCGATAAGAGGGCGTTTGCGTTGCTTGGAATGGTGATTTGAAAAGGTTTATAAAATTAAAAGCAAGATAGAAACTAATGCACACAATTTAAAGAAGAGGAAAGAAAGAAAGGATAGGGAGAAAGGATAGGGAGAAAGGATAGGTATATTTTGCGATATTTCTAAAAGCAATTTGTATTTTTTTTTTTTTTTTGGTTTTCAAGACTAAAGGAAGGTATTTGATGAAAAGAAAGCAAATCGAAACTCGTATGATTTGCGTTATTGCAAAACGCAGTAGACAACTGCTTTATTTTTCAACAAGAATTAAAGGAAGGTGTTTGATCGAAAGAAAGAAAATTGAACCTCATGTTGCTTGAAATTAGGCATGGATTTGATATTGAAAAAAAAAAAAAAAAAAGAAAGAAAAATCGAATAAACAACACTCCAACGATTTGGTCTAATGTAAGAGCCATTATCACTTCCTATCCTTGTGTACAGTTCTGATTAATAGTTTTGTAGAGTTTTCAAATAACCTCCTTAATACATGTTTACTTTCCTCTTTTCCTCTGATGACCTGTCATGCCCCTGCCAAACGAACTTTAAGAATAGGATTATTAACTGCTATCCACGCCTTTGAACTGCTATTAGCCTAAGCGAACCTTCCGGCGAATTTTAGCGAAGCCTGAAACATCTGGGCTGATCAAAATCAGGACAGGGATAACTCATAGATCGAACCCTGAAACAACCTCTGGGCTGATCTAAGTCAGGGCAGGGCTAACTCACAGATATAACCCTGAAACAACCTCTGGGCTGATCTAAGTCAGGGCATGGCTAACTCACAGATCGAACCCTGAAACAACCTCTGGGCTGATCTAAGTCAGGGCATGGCTAACTCACAGATAGAACCCTGAAACAACCCCTAGGCTGATCTAAGTCAGGGCATGGCTAACTCACAGATCGAACCCTGAAACAACCTCTGGGCTGATCTAAGTCAGGGCATGGCTAACTCACAGATAGAACCCTGAAACAACCTCTGGGCTGATCTAAGTCAGGGCATGGCTAACTCACAGATAGAACCCTGAAACAACCCCTAGGCTGATCTAAGTCAGGGCATGGCTAACTCACAGATCGAACCCTGAAACAACCTCTGGGCTGATCTAAGTCAGGGCATGGCTAACTCACAGATCGAACCCTGAAACAACCTCTGGGCTGATCTAAGTCAGGGCATGGCTAACTCACAGATAGAACCCTGAAACAACCTCTGGGCTGATCTAAGTCAGGGCATGGCTAACTCACAGATAGAACCCTGAAACAACCTCTGGGCTGATCTAAGTCAGGGCATGGCTAACTCACAGATCGAACTCTGAAACAACCTCTGGGCTGATCTAAGTCAGTGCAGGGCTAACTCACAGATCGAACCCTGAAACAACCTCTGGGCTGATCTAAGTCAGGGCATGGCTAATTCACAGATCGACTGATAGGAGTTTAGTGTGTTATGTTTTGAGGAGGGAGAAAAAAAACGAAAAACCCGGAGAAAAGCCCTCTAATCAAGCGAGAGACCGAACGAAGTCTACCCACATGGGGTGACGAGTATGAAAATCGAATACGAAAGCGAGATAGGTATTTTTACTGATAACCATTGGAATTATGCAAGTCAATCGCATAGAGTCTTTAACTAGTATTAATTGTTTGGAGATCAATTATTTTTATAACTCGTAGGACATTGACAAGGATTTAATAATTCTTCACAATAACGATTACTGCAACTTACATGGTACTTATCACAATTATTTGGTTGCTATGAGCAACCGTCTGTATTACATTGGAGAGATTGTCCGAATTTGGTGTAATGCTTTTTTCTGTTCAATCAAGTTGCCGTCATGCAGTCAAAGAAAGCTCTCAGACCTCTTGACTTTCAAGTGGGTTTTGTGAAATCGGTTGTCATAAGAGTTTGGCTTTGTCGACGTTTTCTGTGAGCATTAAGGTGTCTCCAAGGAGTTATTTTTGAGACACACTTCACTTTTTGAAGCTGCTTATACATACTCTTACTTTTGCTCACTGAATCTGAATTTTACACCAGATGTTAGAATAGGCCTTTTATACCTAAACTTCCAGAAATCCCTTTCGGTAGTTTTTTTTTTTTTTTTTTTTTTTTTTTTTTTTTTTTGTCGAGCTAATTTTCACTATTGCTAAAGTAAGAGTATGTATAAGCGGATTCAAGAAGAGGAAGTGTGACTCAAACATAACTCCTTGGAGCCACCTTCAGAGGCCTGTCTGTACTAAGAAATAAACGTATTTCATTTTTGTTTAGTCCATCTTTATGTATGTATGTTTTTAGTAAAAACAAGACTATTTGATTGACATCCCCATTAGTTCTCTATCTATTTTTACATTTTTTCCATCCATCCATCCATCCATCCATCCATCCATCCATCCATCCATCCATCCATCCATCCATCCATCCATCCATCCATCCATCCATCCATCCATCCATCCATCCATCCATCCATCCATCCATCCATCCATCCATCCATCCATCCATCCATCCATCCATCCATCCATCCATCCATCCATCCATCCATCCATCCATCCATCCATCCATCCATCCATCCATCCATCCATCCATCCATCCATCCATCCATCCATCCATCCATCCATCCATCCATCCATCCATCCATCCATCCATCCATCCATCCATCCATCCATCCATCCATCCATCCATCCATCCATCCATCCCTTTCATCTGTTCTTTTCTCCGCCGGTTTCATACTGCTGTAGTCCTTATGCAAAACTACAAGTTCAGAACAGAAGATCATTAATTTCGTAAGTGCTATAGATTAGGCGGTTAGTTTATTTAAAAAGCGATGACTCTCAAGTACTTCACAGTGGAAGATTAGTGGACAAACGCAAAAACAACAACAATAAAGAAAAAATATACGAAGATAGTTTGGGTCTGCGTCAAAATCTACCAACTATTTCTGAACTAAAATACATATACTTACACTTAAAACTGAGAAAAATTAGTAATACCTCTGATAAAAGCAAGCTGGAGCGCTTATTCAGTCAGTCAATTTAATATTTCTCACAATAAGCTCAAAAAGTTGATTTAATTTTTTTCCGGTCATTTTCTCGGATCGGATGCATCTGACTAACATCACTAACAAACTTTCTTACAATTTCGTGAAAGGACCTGAATAACACAACAACATTGGACAAACTCATTGAGTTTCAATTCTAAAGAACACTTTACTTAAAAAAGGCCTTTGAAAAGGCTTTGAAATCGTTATTTATAAGGCCATTAATAAATAATTGCTGCGGTCTTCAAAATTAATTCATTGCATTTTTAATACAATGTACACTTGAAGAAATATTGTCAGGTTTTTGTGAAAGTCTTACAAATAGTTATTAATTATTTTTCCATGTTTTGTTTTGTTTTGTTTGACGAGAAATAAATTAGGTTTACTAAGTGATTTCAGTTCAGGTTTACATTGCGTTTCATAGAATTTTTCAAAAAGATAATAAATTTAGGGCAAGTGGATTTAAATGTTAAAAATGCTTTGTATTGTTTTGGTAATTACGTGGCAGTTTCCTGAGAACATAATAGATTTGATGTTTATTCCAATAAAGGAAATGATAAAAGAAAGGAAGGGTGGAAGGAAATTAAAAATAAGGTAAAGAAAAGAGTTGGAAATGGTGAGAGAGAGAGAGGAGAGGAAAGAAAAGGAAAGGAGAGGAGAGGTGACGAGACAAGAATAGACGAGAGAAGAGGAGAGAAAAAGACAAGGGATGTGGAGATAAAAGGCAAGGAAAGGAGAGAAGAGAAGAAAAAAAGTTAGGGAATGAGAAATAGGAAGAAAAACGTAGAGGAGAAAAAGAATGGAAAGAAAGACAAGGGATGTGGAGATAAAAAAATGAAAAAGAAAGAATTCACCAATTCATTTCTCGATTCCCATTCTGCTCTTCTGTTCTTTCTCTTCAGATTCGTTTTTATCCCTCAAAACTTCATTCGAAAATTTTCACCTTCATCATAATTTTTTTTTGCTCATTTCTTAATGCCACAAGGTTATTTACCAATCAAAAGATAATTAAATACGGCTAAACAAAGCTTAGTAAAAGGTAGAAAATGATCTTTATAGATTAATAGGATTATGTCAGAAATTTATGTATTTTTTTGGACAAGTTTTTTTTAATCTGTTCTGTAAGATAGAAATAACTTTGAAAGTATCTTAGATTCACTGTTGATTCTCGAAGTTACTTAAAAAGTGTGAATTTATTTTAATGCTATATCTATATAAGAAAACTTACATTTATTGATTCAATTCTGTTCCGAACAAATGCTATTTTTCTTAAGTTATTGAGAGAAACACTACATAAATAACAAAAAAAAGGCTTGGCGAAAATTTTTTTTTTTTTTTTTTTTTTTTTTACAAAATAACAACAAATCGATAAGAAAAGTGGAGGAAAAGTTTTTGAAAAACCCGTGATACGAAAATCTATCTGTGATTTGACTCTCTTATTACATTAGTATAATTGCATTCAACTCATCTTCAGTTCGCTTACCAACGCGGTAAAACAAACAAAAATAAAAACTTCGATTCTACACTTCCTTTAACTCGTAAATACTGTAAATAAAACAGCCAAGTCAGGATTAATAATCATATTTCGTGTAAACCAAACACAGGAAAAGTAAATAACAGACTTTCGAAAATTAATAAAAACGTTCGTAATGACGGGCGCTTTGATTGAAAAGAATTATATCATAAAGAAAAATACGCTTTCAATTTATGGGCGTCGATGATCTATGGCTGAGAAATTTAATAAGTTTTCAATAGACCGGAAACGTGCGTTGAAGTTGAAGACACGAGTAGAACGTGATTCAACTCCCTAAAGGAAGAAAAATCTTGACCTTGAAGCAGATAAATTGTAGTTACTCCATTTTAAAATTTCAAGAGAGTTTCTGTTAAGTTCAAGGTGAAAAATTAGTTTTTAGGGAATAAAAAAGTGAATTGATTATTGCGTTGATATAGCACACGAGTAGCCACACCTTGCAATTCTACATTATCATCAAAAAACGCGGCAATGACTAGTAGAATTACACTTGTGAAAGGCCTAATGTCAGGCACGTATGCCTCGTTACTGCGATTCTCAATATTCTGCGAACTCGGTAGTTGCGAGTTTCTCGTTGGAATTTGGTTTTTCACTGACGCCAGTCAAAAATATAAAAGGTTAGTTTTGATTGACGGCAGCGAAAAACCAGTTTCACAACAAGCCGTTGAAATGTCTGAGTTCGCAAAATATTGAGAATCGCAGTAATTCTATCCCCTTCGATTCATTCACTGTTCTGACGGTTTGTTAAGTATGAAAACTTTTATTTTGTATGTATTTTTTTTTTGAAACCCTTTAAGGATTTATTAACAATGACTATTGGGTCGAACCATGGAACTACTTGTTCTAATCGCGCGGTGCACCATGGAGCTAGTTGTTCTAATCGCGCGGTGCACCATGGAGCTAGTTGTTCTAACCGCGCGGTGCACCATGGAGCTAGTTGTTCTAACCGCGCGGTGCACCATGGAGCTAGTTGTTCTAACCGCGCGGTGCACCATGGAGCTAGTTGTTCTAACCGCGCGGTGCACCATGGAGCTAGTTGTTCTAACCGACTGTAAAACATTCATGAAGATCAAGAAGAGCTATAGGGTTTAGGGTATAACATGTATATCGTGCCTGGAAAGTATTGCTAATTTTCAATTATTCTCAAGAGAATGAAAAAACAAAAGACAAGGCAGCCATGTTGGATGGTATAACAAATGAGGCTTGTTACAAATCTTTTGTTAAATTCCTCCAACATGACGGCTTATCTTTTTATTTTGCACTAGATTTCACGACGTATATAAACTGACAGGAGGAGAAAAAAGGATTTAGTAATGGATGAGATGAACAAACTGAAAACGTGCGTAGCCATTACAATAGCATTCGTTTCCCTCAGGCCATCATTTTAGAAATATTTAGCCAAGATGATTGAAAAAAGACAAAAGACAAAATGACAGCTCTCAGATAGCGGAAATAATTCTTTAAATTTTCAATCTCAACCTATCAATTTCTAACTCGCAATATATCCTACAGGTGTCTGATTCACACAGTTCACGCCAAATTAAGAATCATCAGCTTTTTATAAAAACTCTTTTTAGAAGCTTATGGGTCTCAAGTGCATCCATTAACGGTATTCTTCCTGTCCTTCCAATCATTTCGAATGGTTTTATTATTATTTTTGTATGTTTTATCATTGCTTTTGGTTGCATTGCGGCAAGAGAAAGCTTTCAATACAGATGAGAGGCCAGTGACAATAAGAACAGTTTGAAAGGATTTTCATTTATAGAACTAGAGCAATTTCATTTTCTGAATGATATTAACGTTGATGATGATGATAGTTTTGGTGGTGGTTGTTGTGGTTGTTGTGGTTGTTGTGGTGGTTGGGTTGTGGTGATGCTGCTACTGTTGCTGATGATGATGGTGCTAGTGGTAATGTTGATGTCATGGTGGTAATGTTGGTAGTGGTAGGGGTGGTTAGATAGTGATGAAGATATTGATGGTTTTGGTGGTGGTGGAGGAGGAATGGTGATGGTAGGTTAGTGTTAATGCTGCTGCTGCTGCTGAGGACGAGGATGTTATAGAAGAATGATGGTGTTGTTTGCAGTAAGTTGATGGCAGTGATGATGGTGATGATGGTGATGATAATAATGTTGATGATAATGACAAACAATTCATCCTTGTTTTACAAGAGTAACACGTAATAGCCAATGACTTAACGCAATTTTGAACATTTTATTCTGGAAAGCCTTAATATATCGCGCTACAATTTGAATAACTCGAACTTGGTCTATTGTTCATATGTTTTCCCCTGAGCGTATTTTCTTTCATTGTTTTATTTTTTCCTTTTCACAGCAGCTGTGTTATGGTTGATTTTTTAATTTGAAAAGAAATTCTAAAAACATATTTCTCTTAAATATTTTTCTAACAGGATTAGGGTATATTCTTTCATTCATTTGATAAACTAATGCACTGTAATCAACATTGAAATTGAAATGAAACATTTCCAGGTGCGCACACTATAAAAACAATAACATTGATACGAGCACAGCGTGCGGGTAGTGTTTTCGTCTGCATCGACCGACAGGATTTGAGCGCAGTCTTTAAGATGAAAACAATAATAACAGAAATCAAATATTGAAATATAGCTTATATTAAGATCGAGAAATGAAATGACATAAATAGGCGTAGCTTTTATTTAACTTTTAAACTCCTCTTCTGTGCTTACTACCATCTCTATCTGTGTCTGTCTGTCTGTCTGTCTGTCCACATATCTGCTTCCATGTTTCTTTCGGTCTTTCAGGACACAGGATATAACCATAGCTATTAAGCCTGTCAGAAACACTAATGAACATATATTAGTATAACTAATTAGATATGCACGTACTGGAATATCTAGCCACGAGGCACGAAGGAGATCGATAACAGTTATCCTCGGGAAGCTAAGAAGAATTGAAATAAAAAATTTGGACAAAAGGCGAGGGGGGGGAATTGCTTAGCAATAAACAATAAGAAATATAATAACGAAGCCTTCAACAGCTGAATTTATAATATCACATCCACGCGCAAGGGATTGTTGTTACAATTCCGGGATCCTCCTCCCGCTTGTCGAATTTTATTAACCACCGAAGGTCACTCAGGCCCATTTTAAACGTCGAGCTGCACACGAGTCGAACGCATTGCAAACAATGAATGAATAAGGCGGTCTTCTTTGATGTCATTAGGTTCGGCTCATGAGAAGATCGACGTTTGAACTGGGCCTAAATTCGCTGTGAAATTTTAATAGTACATGAATTGACGAGAACAAGTTCCTATGATATTTTTCTAAAAACTGTGATGCCTTTTCCATCAACGACTAACGTGCGCTCTGATTGGTCAATGTCAACTAATGCGCGCTCTGATTGGTCAATGTCTACCCGCCTTCTACAAATTGTAGACAATGGGATTTCAGTTACTAAATAGACTCTAATTAATGTCCTAGTGGATATTATTCTAAAGCTTCGTCTATGTACACATTACACTGCGAAGCATAGTTCTTCTTAAACAGGATTTCGTTTTTTAATAGTTCAAAAAAAAAGTTGCTTTATCCTTCTGTTGCCAGTACCTTGGCATAAGAAGAATAGAACATTCTAGATCTTCCAAATACTAACAGAGTTCTCGAGCTCTTGATCAAATGTTTTTTTTTCGAGCAGACGTTTATTCACTTAGCATTTTATACAGTTGATGATCCATGAACTGAACACCCCAAAGCGACACTCCAAACATTACTAGATGGCTGATAAGGGTAACCTTACGAGATCATTCTTTGGTGTGAGTTCTGATCTAACAATTTCTCATTGTTATGATGTGTCAGAGAAACGTCCTCGTATGCTCCTCTGCGGGATAACATCTTCAATCGCTTTGCCGAATCTATAAAGCGGAACTTCGCCCTGTAATGGTCAACATAAACTTTGCTCAGAGAAAATATAAATAAGCTTCTATATTGAAGCTCGCCTCTAAGACAGTCTTGAGATTAAAGGGGATTTCTCCGTTGACTTCCTCTTTGAGATTGTCATTGACACTGTTAGAATAAACAATATCGTGTCTTTGCCGGCTTAAGCACAAAAAAAAAGATCACAAATTGAAAAAAAGTTGAATGAAGATAACGTAACGAAAACCGTTTAACGTGCGACAATTATATCTGTTTATTTCGATAATATAACTCGCGAACTATACAGAAAAATGTATTGAAAGTTTTGGAAGAATTGCCCATTGTCGTCTACATCCTAACCTGAACATTCGAAAAATAAACGTTTTGTGGTATATTTGTGTTGTCCTATATACCTTATCATCAATCTATGGTTCTCTATTTTCTATAGAACATGTTTGATACGTCGTCCTCGCTTTCCTGTGGACCATTGTCTTGGTAACACACCTGCGCAGAGAGCGGACCCATGGAGTGTAATTAAAAACTCCCTTTTAAAATATTTTTTTTCTTTCGGCTGCTATCGATTAACCGATTGAAAGTCTTCTGTTAGCACCATTCTGGATATTGCGACTCGAGAAAAATATTTTAATTGACAAGTTTTCATCTGTTCTTTCAAAGACGTCGACTAATTTGCCTGGATATCACTTAAAATAGGTAATCTTACTTTGCCGGTGAACCAAACAGTTAATTTTTGAGTGATTCCTTTTTTTAAAGATTAATAAGTGTGAAGGACTCCAAGATTTCATTTCACGTCGTTATTTCAAAGAAATAGGCGTTTGGGCCTTTCTGGTCATGATTGAAGAAAGATTGATCGAACAAACACTTTGAAGAGAAACCATGACCAACTACTCTACAGCGCAGCCATCACATTCGACTCGGTACTGGTACGATCAGTGCTATTTCATCGGTGATCAGCCTGCTGATTACTCTCAATTCTTTCCAAAAACCTATATGGCAATTCTTATCATCAATGGCCTGATATGTCTACCTACGATTGTTGGGAACTTCGCCATAATACTTGGAATATGTATTACTCCATCCCTCCAAACAGTTTCCAATGTTTTATTGATTGGACTAGCGAGTTGTGATATTGGAGTCGGGCTTCTTGTCCCACCTCTTAACATTGCCAGGATTATCCTTAAACTACATGGAAGTCCTTTCAATAACTGGTGCATCGTTCAAGTTCCTTATACGTTCTTTGGCGTGATGTTTTGCGGAGTGTCGTTTTTGACTGTCGCGGGGTTCACTATTGATAAGTATCTCGCGCTACACTGGCACTTGAGATACGCTACTATCGTTACAACCAGAAGAGTCTTTTTCATTATTCTCAGTTTTTGGGTTATCTTCGGCGCGATGTCAACGATCCAGATTTGGAGTATGACAATGTATCGCATAAGTGTGTGTATCGTTGTTCCTATATTCCTGTTAGGAACATCGATCACTTACATAAGTATCTATCGTGTTCTACGCAGGCATAATTTCCAAATACAAACTCAATCCAAATCTACGGGCCACAATGATATCGGTGTAGCAAGCACCGCTCTGAACATGGCCCGCTATCGCAAATCCGTTACGAGTATGTTCGTAGTATACTGTCTTTTTGTCTTGTGCTATATTCCTTACATATGCGTGCAGATTATCACTCTATATACCACGCTCATATACAAGAGTGACCATCACAGCAATGACTTTGGAGAGTATATGAGTTTGTATGTAGCAGTGGATGTCACCGAGACAGTAGTTATACTCAACTCGTTCATGAACCCTCTGATATATTGCTGGCGTATGAGAGAGATACGACAAGCGGCGAAGAGAGCGCTATTAATGATTGGAATGGGCACTGTTATCCAGCCTTTAGCGTCGAGTAGAATCGAAACTATCCCAGCTTAATTCAATCAGTTATTCGTTCAAATATATCCTCCAAGACCTCAATGAGGGGAAAAAACAATATCAATCCACTTATGGCGGACTCGATACTCATCAACAAAGTTCTAGAAAAAATACGAACTTTCAGAGAAAATTATTCGATTCATTTTATTTTTTCAATTCGGGTTCAAAATTATCAAGATTCAAAGACCGTTCTTGATCTTGTACAATTCATAAATAATTATTTTTATTTTCAATTCGGGTTCAAAATTATCAAGATTCAAAGACCGTTCTTGATCTTGTACAATTCATAAATAATTCATTTTTTTTTTCAATTCGGGTTCAAAATTATCAAGATTCAAAGACCGTTCTTGACTTTGTATAATTCATAAAACTTAATTTGTCTTTGTCAGCGGTTGTTTTTGAAAATTTTCAGACAGAAATCTTTCCTTGAAATTTTTAATCAATTCAGCTTCATCAACGCCTTGTACACTATATTAAACTCAGAACAGTTATGCGACCAGAACTAGATGGACCGCGTACCGTGAGTTAGTATTAGTTATAGATGTCAAAATTATAACTATCGTGGGGGCACCGTCTTAAAATAAAGTTTATTCATTCAAAAATATTAGCGATTCAACTTTAGCTGGAACTGAAAAGTACAGCAGAAGTGTCAAATATCAAATGTAGAAACCAAAGAAACCAAATGTAGACCAAAGAAGAATATTGTATATTAATGTAACCTGCGAGCACAAAAGTAGCAAACATACAAATATTTTTCGAAGTAACAATATTTCTCGAAGAGACAATATTTGTATAATGATCATCCGGGTGGATGTAGTCCTGAGAAGGACTGTTTGATGTGACTACCTTCTCAGGACTACATCCACCCGGATGATCATTATACAAATATTGTCTCTTCAAGAAATATTGTTACTTCGAAAAATATCCATTCACCTCGGTTCAGACCATTCTTTATAAAACATACAAATGTTACTATTATTTTTTACTTAGTTTTGTTGAATTTTGCTATAGGGAAAATTAGGAATAATTATAATAATAAAAACTCGAATTTTTTTTTAGATATATGTAAACAGATATGTATGAAAAAAAACCTTCATGTAATAAAGTTAACCATAATTATGAACTAACTTATTTTTTTATATCTGGAGCCAGTCGTATGAAGCTTGGATAAAGTTATCCACCGGATAAGAGTTATCCAGTGTATAGAATTTGTATAGGTTTTATCCGCTGGATAAGGATTTATCTGGTGGATAGCGTTATTCAGGCTTCGTACGACTGGCTCCGCAGATGTAAAAACAAGCTAAAGAAGTTCATTATTATGGTAGACTTTATTGCATGAAGGTCTTTTTTTGTTTGACAAATACGCGGTTCAGTTTTTGTTTTGTTTATCGAGCCAGCAGGTCTCTGACAGATATGCATTTAGTAATTAGAATATATAGAAAATCAAGTTGATAGAGACTAAACAAATGTTAAGCCCTAAAAATATTAAAAATAAAGCGTAATTTCATCTACATATATATTTATTTATCCCACAGCATAGAAAATACAGCCAATCAGAAAGCAGGAAAGCCGTTGTATATTCGTCGGTATTTCATTCTTACTTCCCATCATGCACGGCGCGTTGAATCTACGCATTTGTATTTTCTATGGTGTGGGATAAAATTGTTATACCATGGTTTCTCGTGGCATACCGTGGATATCCCACTCGTCACTTGTATTTTCTTTGTATACGCACTCGCCTAAAGGCTTGTGTGTATACTAGAAACTACGAGTGACTCTCGGAATATTCCACGGTATGCCACTCAAAACCATCGTATAGTTTATAGTTGTATAAATCCTCAGCCTATTAGTGGACTAGTAGACTAGAAGTTGTCATAAGTCAGTTTAGTTGTCTTAAGTGGCAGAGTACTAGTTAAGTAATTAAGCTAAAATGTACTAGTGTTATTGTCAATTTTTGTAAGTTATTTTGCAAGTGAGGAGTTTCTCGAGCGAAGATCTAGAGGGGTAGGACTATTTCCGATCCAAAACCAAATAAAAAGATGTTATATCATATGTTGTATGTAAAATTTCTGAGATATTTTGCAAGCTAATTGAAAAACTCCAAACAAATAGAAAATTGCATCGAAAGGGTTTTGCGGATAATTTTTGAAACACACGGTATCTAGCTGAAAATTATTCGAGCAATGTGATTGGATGATCACGCTTCCAAGTGCCTTTTGATTGATTCCTTGAGGGAAAACCATTTAATAGTCATATATGAGCCGCACTCCAACGATTCTAACATCTAAAAATATCTTCAAAATGACCAAAATTATTAGAGTAGGAAAAATATATTTAAGTTTCGAATGCGAAGAGTGACTCGAATCCCCAATCTCATCGCAAGTAAAATATTTCACAATTCCTTTTCCCAATTACCGCACAAATAATTCCTAATTCCGACTCAGTTAGGACAGTTTCTGACAAGCTAAAAGCATCTCAAACATATACAAAGCGAGTGCGTCACATACACTACTGGTAGATGAAAGTTTGTTCATATAAATGATTAATCAACTAATAGTTAGCTAACACACTGATCGTTGTAGGACCTACAAGCCAATTAGTTTTCGATAGCAGTAAGACAACAGCGTGATATCGGAAAACCTCTTCTATTAACATATTTAGGCTACTTGAATAACGAGGCAATTCAACTCGTTTACTCACAGAGCAATTGATATCAATTTGACAAACACTCCTTTGGTCCGACAATTTGTTTTGATTCTCAAATCGTTTAGGGATTGCAAAAAGAATAATAATCGCGCTGTATATCAATAATATATAAGCTACATCTTGTTTCTTGGTCAACTGTAAACAATATTTAATTTTGTTTCATTTATCGTTTCTTTCCTTCTTTTTAATGGAATCATAACCTGAATAAACAGAGGAAAAAGTCTTATCTTTTATGTCCTCACTAACTTCCCTCTAAGACAAGCAATCCATCGTTTTTGGTTCAATGATGTCATGTTCAGACCATATGAGCATTCCCTTAAGTATTCTGTTAATTGACTAGATTAACATGGACTTCAGGATGAAAATATATAAACAAATAAAATAAGAATTTAGACGGAATTGAAGGCAGCTTAAAAGGTTCTTAAATGAGCAAAAACAGCAACTACTTTGATCAGTAGTCGTTTTCAAATTTTTAAAATTAGGGCAAAATGGACACAAATTGTCTTCTATCACCAGAATGAGGGTTTGCGTGTGGGAGGGATGTTGTTTCATTAGGAAACAAATAATTCAACGTCACGTTTCTATATCAACACGTAAATAGATGATAACTAGCGGTAAGCTAGTGTGGGCTGCGTCGTTGTTTCTAATGAAACAGTTGTGATAAAATGTTAAATTTTACACCGTAAAAAATAATAAGAGAGATCACTTACTGACGTTTCGGACGCTAGTCCTTCGTCGGAGTAAGGACTAGAATCCGAAACGTTAATTATCATACTCGGTAGAAATGTGCACAAGTATTCTTGTATCCATACCCTGCTGGTTTCACAGAGAATTATAGATTATTCTTAGACATGACTAAAGAAAAATGATGATGCGCTAGCTAGTTAACCAGGGTGAACTTGAAGAATAAAAACAGGATTTTGAAAATGAGTATTGAGAAGCATTGGATATAAGCATTCACGAGTCTTTTTAAAAGATATCATGTACCTATTTTAGTTTTTTCTACATTGGTAATCGTACGTGTTCTTAAAAATAACGTTTTCGAACGATGGGATGAGATAGATGATGAGATAGATGGATAGGATGGGAAAGGTGAATGGATGGATGGGATGGAATAGATGATGCGATAGTGATTCATAGGATGGATAGATGGATGGGATGGTATGGGAAGGGAAGGGATGGGATAGATGCATAGGATGGATATATGGATGGGATAGATGGATGGGATGGGATAGATGATGAAATAGATACGTTATCATTATAAAGTTTCCAATCAAATATTCAATCTTTTTATTATCACCTTTATTGCGGTTTTTTTATCAGTTATAGATGTCTTTTTTCTGTTCGTAATTAACCGTTATTATGATCGGCGATAGCAGCGCCCGTGTCGAATATCCGAAAAGATCGGAAGACAGACAGCTGGTTTTGCATTTTTTTCAGTTCAAGTTCTATCAGCTTTAATTTTATTTTTCCTATATAAAAATATAGGCATTTGAGTGATTAGAGTTTGTTAGGGTTATCTCCCTTGATACTAGGATTTTTTTAGAGGTTGTTCCAGGGTTCGATCTGTGAGCTGTGCCCTGACTTAGATCAGCCCAGAGGTTGTTCCAGGGTTCGATCTGTGAGTTAGCCATGCCCTGACTTAGATCAGCCCAAAGGTTGTTTCAGGGTTCGATCTGTGATTTAGCCGTGCCTGACTTAGATCAGCCCAGAGGTTGTTTCAGCGTTTGATCTGTGATTTAGCCATGCCCTGACTTAGATCAGCCCAGAGGTTGTTCCAGGGTTCGATCTGTGAGTTAGTCGTGCTCTGACTTAGATCAGCCCAGAGGTTGTTCTAGGGTTCGATCTGTGAGTTAGTCGTGCTCTGACTTAGATCAGCCCAGAGGTTGTTCCAGGGTTCGATCTGTGAGTTAGCCATGCCCTGACTTAGATCACCCCAGAGGTTGTTCCAGGGTTGGATCTGTGAGTTAGTCGTGCCCTGACTTTGATCAGCCCAGATGTAGTTCCGGGATTCCTCTCGATCCTTATAACCAGTCTCACTCCATTCTCGTACCCAGAGCCTTTTCAACTTTCTAACGAAAGATCGTAGGCTCTGGGCAACCCTAAAATTATGTCAAATTTCATTGGCTGTTGAAAATAACATACAACGAACTCTGATTGGTTAATAGGATATAACAGAATATCAGCCAACTTGCACTAATTTCAATTTCTTTTGGTCAACGTTTTTTGCGAATATCTGTTTACTTTATTTTTGTATTTGTTTATCAACTGTTTGGTTTCATTATCCAGGTATATCCAACAGACCTCGAACGCGTTGAGCATTTTAGACAATTTCAAGACTTTGTGGAGACGTTTCCTCTCTACAGAGGAAAGGTAAAGTCTGGGGATAGAGACGATATGACGGATGTTGGAGAATTCAAGGTTTGTAGCATATGAGATGGTGTTAACGTTATTGGAGTAAATTCTGAAATTCTATCCCTTTCTTCTTCCTCACTCTCCTTTCTTTCTCCCTTCACTTTTCTTCCTCCTTTTCTTCTCTTTTTCCTTCCTGCCATTCATTGATTCATTCATTTCTTTCTTTTTCTTTTTTCTTTCCAGTTTCTTCCGGCCTTTTTTTATTTTTCATTTTTTGTTTGTTTGTTTGTTTGTTTCTGTCTGTCTTTCTTTCTTTCATTCTTTTTTCCTTGCTTTTCTCTGTCTGTCTGTCTGTCTGTCTGTCTGTCTGTCTTCCTTTCTCTCTCTCTCTCTCTCTTTCTCTCTCTTTATTTCAATCATTCATTTATTCTTTCTTTCCACAGGGAACGTTCCGTGTGTATCCCTTACCAAGTGACCCCCGTTCTGGTCTGCCACCCAAGATCCTGCATAACTTACCATCTAGCCAACCAGTGGAGTGTGTTATACGGCTCTACATAATCAAGGTAACAAACATATTGGACTTTCCGAGGTTGCGCAGAAAACTGGTAACGAGTAGGACGCGCGCTGAATCATGGACTGTTTTAGAAAAGGCCTTTATGCATTATGAAATTGTAGATCATCTTTGTCAATGCATCTTTATCAATATAATGATGATGGTGATAATTTTGGTGATGATGATGATGATGATAATGGTGGTGACGATGATGATAATGGTGGTGGTGATGATGATAATGATGGTGATGATGATTATGATAATGTTGGTGGTGATGATCATGATGATGATAATGGTGGCGGTGATCATGATAATGATAATGGTGGTGGTGATGATAATTTTGGTGATGATGATGATGATGATAATGGTGGTGACGATGATGATAATGGTTGTGGTGATGATGATAATGGTGATGATGATGATAATGTTGGTGATGATGATGATAATGGTGGTGATGATGATCATGATAATGATAATGGTGGCGGTGATCATGATAATGATAATGGTGGTGGTGATGATGATAATGGTGATGATGATGATGCATGATAATGGTGGTGATGATGATGATGATAAAGTTGGTGATGATGATGATAATGTTGGTGATGATGATGATAATGTTGGTGATGATGATGATAATGTTGGTGGTGATGATGATAATGTTGGTGGTGATGATGATAATGATGGTGATGATGATGATGATAATGGTGGTGATGATGATGATGATAATGGTGGTGATGATCATCATGATAATGATAATAAAATGTCTGTTACTTAGATATCATTTTTGTTATATCTCTTCAAGCTTTTCAATTGTTGCTTTTCAGGGTATAGATCTACAGCCAATGGACCCAAATGGCTTGGTAAATTCTCCAAAATATCTTTGCCTCTGAACTTTTTTTTTGACTAACTAAGGGTGCTGATTTCTTCTTTTCTGATATCTGGTTCTTTTTTATTATTATTATACCTGTAGGCGGATCCGTACGTCAAGATAACATTGGGCAAACAAAAGATTAGCGATCAGGACAACTACAAACCCAATACTTTGAATCCAATCATTGGAAAGTAAGTTGAAAGTCGGGCTGTATGCTGATCAAAGTCGCCTTTTCCTAGACTCACTAAAAAATTCACACAAAAAATTACTTAAATTTGTAACCGCGAACGCGAACCTGATGAATATTGTGTCTCGTTGGAAAATGGAAAAGGGCTTCATTTAGATGCATCTGAAGACATCATTCTCCTGACATTTTAGATGCAACTCGTTTTGTGAAGCCTTGTGCTTAATTAAAGAACGTAATAATACTCAATGGAGTACTGGTGGTGCGTGTCACTAATGCACCGCCTTTCGCTACTCTAGCCATGGTTGTAACCCTAACCTAACATGTGAGCATGCAGGATTACTTCTTCATTTTCCTTTTATTTCGTGAGTCTTTGTCCAAGCTCTTCGGTCCCTCCCTTGCCCTATTCGATAGGGTAAAGCTTCAGAGACCGTCGCAAATGTAACAGAACCTGTTGGGAGGGCCCAATCATCATGTGGCCTGATCACTTCTAAAGCCAGATTTTCTGGGCGAAATATTGTCGTTAGTTGTACTTATGTTTAATTATTTGTATCTTTTTTGACAGAATGTTTGAGCTAACAGCATCAATCCCCATCGCTAAAGACCTCAAAATCTCAGTCTACGACTACGATATGATAGGACAGGATGACTTGATTGGAGAGACTACGATAGACCTTGAGAATCGCTTCCTGTCTCGCTTCCGTGCGACGTGTGGCTTACCTACATCCTATTACACGTACGTAAAAACTAACAAGGGAGGGATTTTATAAATAGACCCCTTGTATATAGACCCCTTGTATATAGACCCCTTGTATATAGACCCCTTGTATATAGACCCCTTGTATATAGACCCCTTGTATATAGACCCCTTGTATATAGACCCCTTGTATATAGACCCCTTGTATATAGACCCCTTGTATATAGACCCCTTGTATATAGACCCCTTGTATATAGACCCCTTGTATATAGACCCCTTGTATATAGACCCCTTGTATATAGACCCCTTGTATATAGACCCCTTGTATATAGACCCCTTGTATATAGACCCCTTGTATATAGACCCCTTGTATATAGACCCCTTGTGTATAGACCCCTTGTGTATAGACCCCTTGTGTATAGACCCCTTGTATATAGACCCCTTGTATATAGACCCCTTGTATATAGACCCCTTGTATATAGACCCCTTGTATATAGACCCCTTGTATATAGACCCCTTGTATATAGACCCCTTGTGTATAGACCCCTTGTGTATAGACCCCTTGTGTATAGACCCCTTGTATATAGACCCCTTGTATATAGACCCCTTGTATATAGACCCCTTGTATATAGACCCCTTGTATATAGACCCCTTGTGTATAGACCCCTTGTGTATAGACCCCTTGTATATAGACCCCTTGTATATAGACCCCTTGTATATAGACCCCTTGTGTATAGACCCCTTGTGTATAGACCCCTTGTATATAGACCCCTTGTATATAGACCCCTTGTATATAGACCCCTTGTATATAGACCCCTTGTATATAGACCCCTTGTGTATAGACCCCTTGTGTATAGACCCCTTGTGTATAGACCCCTTGTATATAGACCCCTTGTATATAGACCCCTTGTATATAGACCCCTTGTATATAGACCCCTTTCACGTGACGTCAAAGCAACTCAACTTGGAGGATAAAACAAAATAATTTCAATATCCTGAGAATTTGAAACCTTTTGTCTTGTCCTCCAAATCGTGCTGTTATAAGTCGCGGATGGTAAGGTTTTCAGGGTTAGTCTCGTTTATAAGTTAGCTATTCAACGACATCATTAAAAGTCCCTGGGATTGGTATTATTCATCTTGCGCATTCTTTACATTACATTACAGTCAATAATCCCCTCTCTCCCTTTTCAAAATCGTAGATCTGTCACTTAATAACAAACTTCGTTGTACAAACAGGTCCGGAAAGAACCAATGGCGAGATTCTCTGAAGCCCAAAGAGATTTTAGAAAAGTTTTGCGAAGTTGAAGGTTGTCGTCCACCTAAGTACCTGGGAAACACTAGGTTGATATATAAAGAACGTATTTATACAAATGAAGAATTTGGTAAGAAAAACCGCCATTTATTTGCAACTATTCTATTTTTCATAGCCGTCATGTTGGATGAATACACCAGTTTCGCATTCGATGCAAACCGCTGTTTTTGAATACCACAGACTCGTTTGCACAGGGTTAGCCTCGTTTATAAGTCAGCTATTAATAGACACCATTAAAAGTCCGTTGGATTTCAAAACGTTGGTGTTATTCAACTTGCACATTCTTTACATTACAGTTGACTTTTGCAAATAATTAGCAACAGCCAACTGTATTGTAAATAATGTGCAAGTTGAATAATAGCAAACCCACGGACTTTTAATGGAGTCTGTGCGAATGAGTCTGTGGTCTTCAAAAACAGCGCTTTGCGTCAAATGCGAAACTAGTGTATTGAAGACAAAAAATGTGGTCTTGGTTTCGTTTGAGATGCCAACCAACATGGCGGCAATCGGTATATTTTTCCATGAGAAGAGATGTAGGCCAACATAGTGAAGTTTGATTTTACGCCTTGGGGCAAAAGAACAAATATATTTTCTTTTCGGGAATGAAATCCCCTGTCCTCCAAAATGGCTGCCGTACAAATCCCTCTATAGATTTTCGCTTTTAATCGAAAGGTACTTATGAAGTTTTCTATGATTCTTAGAGGAAGGTATGACCATAACTGCAGATCTTGGTCCTCCGGATGAAAGACTTGCGCTTCATGTCCTCAACGGCGAACCACTGGTGCCTGAGCACATTGAAACAAGATCTTTGTACAGCTCTCTGCAGCCTAGTATTGAACAAGTAAGTATCTCTCCTCTGTTGCGCTCCCTGTTGTCTGCCTCTCCTTGAATGTGACGTCAACTTAGGCCGGGAGTTGATCCCGGGTCGCAATGGCGCTCGTGCAATCCTCACAAATATCTTTGAATTCTATCTTCGTAGGGTAAATTGCAGCTATGGGTGGATATGTTTCCTGTAGAGCTCGGTCCACCAGGACTTCCTGTTGATGTAACACCAAGAATCCCTATCGAGTGAGTAATGATTTATGTCGCTTTCCAGTTACTCGCTTGTCTGTCTGTCCGCGTAAAATCATGGAATACCTTCCGTACGACATATGTGTTCCTGGGTTTTGAACTCTCTTCATACCATAGGTCTATTCATTTGAGGCACCGGTAATGTTTACCTATTCTAGAGCGCCTGCCTTTCGTCTGAGTAGTATTTTTTTCTCTAAAGCCTAATTCTCACCAGGGTCGCAAGCGAGAATGGAAGATTTTGTTTTTTCTTTCATTGGCTTAATTGTGCTTATGCTTGCGTCGGCTTGCGTCGCTATAGCCTGCATGCAGCCTGACTTTAATTCTGGTTAACCACAGTTACGTCCCGGATTCACGCAGGCTAGCGTCGCTAGTGAGAGCCACTGTTAAAAGTTGTACAAGAAACAACACTAAAGCGAATGACATAAAGTCTGAAATGGGACTATGGCTCTATTAGTCTAATGATGTAATCAATAGATCCAAGTTAACACTCGTTTTACAATCCACCTTTTTCTCATTCCTTATTCCAACTCTTTTTCTTCAGACATGAACTTAGGGTCATCATATGGAACACTAGTGACGTCATCTTAGATGAGACGTCAATCACTGGAGAATCCATGAGTGACATTTACGTCAAAGGGTGAGAAATGTTCTAAAAAAAAACAATTTAGTTAATAGTTAGATTGGAGCGTTAGAAAAAGATTATAAGATAGTTGGGTTATTCAACTGTTCTTTTTAAAAGAAGGGGTAACCTTTCAGTTTACCAGAATCACTTGTAATAATGCTGAACCTGCTCTTTCAGATGGGTTGCAGGTATGGATGATCCTCAAAAAACGGACGTGCATTTCAGGTAAGCAGAAATGAGTTAGAACACAGTAAACAAGCAAATGACAAGTAAAGAAAAGGATTATTGCAGGCTTTGTAATGTCACGCCACACGATGCGGACACGGTAACGACATCTTTCAAGTCAACATTGCGCACTGCTCAGCCAATCAAAATGCTTTGACGCTGGACCGTCACGGTCACGCTCGCGACAGGGCATGCATGTCCTGGAGTCCCGGATATTTTTCTACAGTCATAACAAATGTCCTTTAATGATACTATGGTAGTCTGCTATGATTACTTGTTTGCTTGGGGCGTATTGAATCCCCTCAGTTTCACATATCGCCAACCCAGTTTGTCCCATTTCTATTTCACTGATCCTTCTTTAAAAAGAGTGGCTGCCGCGGCCTATTTTATGTACTCTTTTCTTTCTTCTCAGATCTCTTGATGGAACTGGCAACTTCAACTGGCGCTTTGTGTTTCCTTTCCTTTATGTTCCTGCTGAAAAAGTCATGGTTGTCAGAAAAAAGGTAAGAATTTGACCTCAAGGTCGCTTTAAATGAATGAATGAATAAATGAATGAATAAATGGATGGGTGGGTGGGTGGATGGGTGGATGGATGGGATCATGGATGGTTGGATGAATGAATGAACCAATCAAAAACGAAGCAAAGAAGGAAGTAGGGGGACTGGAAAGGAAGACAGTAAGGAAGTAAGAAACATTTATCATAACATTGTATAATGAATTATTGTAAGTATTAATCCTGGTATAATTATAAGTAATCTACTTGTTCCACAGAGACACATTTGGAGCAAGGATATGACAGAGAGCAGAATGCCTCCAAAAATTATCTTCCAGATCTGGGATAATGATATCTTCAGTCCTGATGATTTTCTAGGTACGAAAACGTACCTTAACTTGCCTTTTCTGCAGTCATGCTCTACTTTCCTTTCCTCTTAATAGACTGGGTGTTTTGCGAGGGTATCCCAGTTAACACCCAGTGGCTAACAAACCTGTGGCCACCGATCAACGATCGAAATGGAAATTAGAAGTTGATTTTCGTGGAGAGATAAAAACGGAAAACTTGAAGAAAAATCCTGGAAGCACAGGATGGAACCAATAAGCAACTCTATATACACATGACAGAAAGTCCGTTAAACCCCTCTCATCCCAACCCAAAAATATGGAGTAATAAAAGCCTAGTTTGGGTTCCCTGTGGTGGTTGCATCAGACCTTTTCTCCTGGCGCCAAAAGATGACAAACAGTCCGCACCATATTTTCTAAATTATCTGCTGAGCTAAGCAGGTTTGTAAAAATATTCTTTAACTTTTACATTCTTTTATATTCTGAAGGTAATTTAGAACTTGTGCTGACAAATATGCCCAAGCCAGCAAAGAGTGCTAAAAAGTGTTCTCTGAAACAACTGAATGTTACCACTGAGAAAGACAAGAAGAAGAAGAAACCCGTAGAGACTGTATCGCTGTTTGAAATGAAGAGAGTCTATGGGTGGTGGCCTTGTATGATGGAGGAAGACGAGAAGTATGAGCTAGCGGTAAGGAAATAGAGCAATTCTCGCGTGAGTTGAAAACGTACGGTACTGACTTATAGCACGCACATGGAACGACGGGCCGTAACATTGAAATTGATGTTTTAATTATCTTTGATTATGTTATCCATTCATATTTCATCAGAACATATCACCACATAACATACCACTCATTATATATCATGAATATAACATACCGCACATCATATATCATGAATATAACATACCGCACATCATATATCATGAATATAACATACCGCACATAATATATCATGAATATAACATACCACACATCATATATCATGAATATAACATACCACACATCATATATCATGAATATAACATACCACACATCATATATCATGAATATAACATACCGCACATCATATATCATGAATATAACATACCGCACATCATATATCATGAATATAACATACCGCACATCATATATCACCACATAACAAACCACTCATTATATATCATGAATATAACATACCGCATATCATATATCATGAATATAACATACCATACATCATATATCATGAATATAACATAGCGCATATCATATATCACCACATAACATACTGCACATCATATATCATGAATATAACATACCGCACATCATATATCACCACATAACATACCACTCATCATATCACCACATAACATACCACTCATCATATCACCACATAACATACCGCACATCATATCACCACATAACATACCATTCATCATATCACCACATAACATACCGCACATCATATATCATGAATATAACATACCGCACATCATATATCACCACATAACATATCGCACATCATATATCATGAATATAACATACCGCATATCATATATCACCACATAACATACTGCACATCATATATCATGAATATAACATAGCGCACATCATATATCACCACATAACTACCGCACATCATATATTATGAATATAACATACCGCATATCATATATCATGAATATAACATACCGCACATCATATATCATGAATACAACATACCGCATGTCATATATCACCACATAACTACCGCACATCATATATCATGAATATAACATACCATACATCATATATCATGAATATAACATACCGCATATCATATATCACCACATAACATACTGCACATCATATATCATGAATATAACATACCGCACATCATGTATCATGAATATGCATGACATACCGCACATCATATATCATGAATATAACATACCGCACATCATATATCATGAATATAACATACCGCACATCATATATCATGAATATAACATACTGCACATCATATATCATGAATATAACATACCGCACATCATATATCATGAATATAACATACCGCACATCATATAACATGAATATAACATACCGCACATCATATAACATGAATACAACATACCACACATCATATATCATGAATATAACATAGCGCACATCATATATCATGAATATAACATACCACACATCATATAACATGAATGCAACATACCACACATCATATAACATGAATACAACATACCACACATCATATATCATGAATATAACATACCACACATCATATAACATGAATACAACATACCACACATCATATAACATGAATACAACATACCACACATCATATATCATGAATATAACATACCACACATCATATATCATGAATATGCATGACATACCGCACTTGATTGTTTTACATTTGCGCACGGCTCTCGCTACGGTTACTACAGAGATTATCACAACCCTAGCCCAGTCAAAAATTACTGCGCATATACAAACAGAAACTGTAACGCGGCACCGTTACAGCCGAAGCATAGATCAGATTTCGTATGAGTGTAAAAAGTCACACGGCACGGTGATGGCGCAACGCGGACAGTGCACTGAATGTAGAATATTTTCATACACTGCACTGACACGGTCACGGCAAGGCGTGATCTGTGCCGTACGTTTTTCATAGCCATACTAAAACTGCTATAAATTCCACCTTTATAATGAAGCTGCTCTGTGGTAGAAAGGGCTAAAATTGACCCGCTTCTGTTGGTGCGGTATCTATATTGTCCATGCACAGTACACGATAGATCTTTTTTTACAGATTTGTGATAGCAATTCAGAGGAGTCCTCATCTCGAAATATATTAATGATGAGGAGCTAACGTTATTTGTTCTCGATTTTTACAGGGCAAAATAGAGATGACCCTAGAGGTTATTACGTCGAATGAAATCGAAGAAAAACCGTCTGGCAAAGGTCGTTCAGATCCAAATTTAAATCCAACACTGGATCCTCCAAAGTAAGTCACACTTCAAACGTGAAGAATCCTCGAGAACAGATCTATCGCGGGATTTTTTAGTTGCGCACAAGTTTACCAAAACCTACTCAACTCACAGCTGTGCAGTACACTCTAAGCTTTTGCTCGCGCTCTGGTTCTCCGCAGACACGGATCTAGACCAGCTCACACTGTTTTCCAGAAAACGGTCAAGATTTTCAAAGTGGCAGTAATATAGCTCATTTATAGCCACAGTTCTTATAAAGGTACTACAAGTGCGGTTATTTGGAAAGCGGCCAAAAATTACAGTGTTTGAACTTTTGAAGCTACTAACTTTGGTGGTTTTAAGCCTTGGAAAACGACCATTTTTAAGCCTGGATCCGCTCCTGCTCCGTGTTTCTCGCCGCTCTCAGTTTGCGCATGGTCAATGCTATTCTTAAGCAAGAAGGATCATATATCTTGGCCATATCTTCACCTACAGTCCTACTTTACTTAGACAGGCAAGGCCTTAGTTCCTTTGTAAAGAACATGCATTATCATTATATCCTTCTCTTGCATGTCAGTCCGCATTAAATTTGCTTTTTCCTCCTACGCCCTCTTGATCATTTCTTCTAAAGAAGAGGCGTTGTTTTTGCTCATTTCTTTTATGTCTGCGCGTCTGATTTCTTTACTCAGTTGTTGGTATTGTTTTCCACAGTCGACCAGCGACATCCTTCCTCTGGTTTGCATCTCCTTTTAAAAGCCTCAGATACATCCTCTGGCGGCGGTACAAGTGGTACATCATAGGCTTCCTAGTGTTTGTTCTACTGCTAGCACTCGTCGTGCTGTTCTTTTATTCAATGCCGGTAAGCACAACTCCATCTACGTTTCCCACCTTTTTGACCACTACCAATTTTTCCCAAGGAGGGGAGGAGAGGATAGGAGAGGACAGGGAGAGGCAGTGTTTGTATTCTTCGTTTCTCACCCTTGGGACCACTGTCATTGTTTTCCTACGGAGGGGAGGGATAGTATTTGTATCTATTGCTAGCACCTTATCTATCTCTTTCTAATTAATATCCAAATCCTGGGTAGAGTTGATCAAAGCCACCTAACTGCAATTTACGAATTAAATCTTATACATTGGCATTGGTTATTTAAGGCCCAGTTCAACCGTCGATCTTCTCATGAGCCGAACCTAATGACATCAAATACCGTCTTATCATTCATTGTTTTCAATGCGTTCGGTTCAAGTGAAGTTCGACGTTTGAGATTTGAACATCAGGATTTGAACATCAGAAACTCACACATAGTGCACCTGCTCGTTCAACTCTCTAAGAAATAAACCTTTCTCGAATTCTCTTGGATGATCAGGAAACAATGGTTTCAAGGTTGGCCTGGATAAATAAAAGAATCAGGTTCAGTTTCAACTTGAAACCATTGTTCCGTGATCATCCAAGCGAATTCTAGAAAGGTCTATTGATGTGTGATTAACCCTGATTATATTTACTCACCGCGGAATCATTAAAATGAACTGCGCCACAGATCTACAATTACATCAAATATTTGTTTATATTTTATCGTAATTTGCGCAAATTGGTTCCTTTGGCTCATTATTGGTTTTTAATTGTGTTTTTACTAGGGTTATACCGTGAAAAAGATATTTGGGGTGTGAACAGAATCAAAACGAGCGGACGGTCACCGATGAATCTGAAAAGATATTCTGATCTCAAGATCCCCGAAGCATGCCATTAAGAAGAAGATTATATTTGGTTCGTAATGCAGTCAGAAAATTTGCGCCGGTATGTCTGGTATCACGCTAGGTTTTGTAATGCTATTTTTGTTATTGTAGTTCGAGGAAGGGAAGAAGTATAATTCATATTTTCGCTACATGCAATCGAAACATGTTATTATGGTCAGTAAGAGACAACAGGATGTCTGGATTAAGAAGGTTCAGACTGACTACCGACTGACCGAACGACCGACCGACCGACCGAACGAACGAACGACCGCCCGATTGACCGAACAGCCGGCCGATTGAATGACTGACTGATACCAACTGTCTTACAGTCAATGTCATTAGTGTTATCCACCAAAAAAGATATTTAGACCAAAAGAAATGTCACGTGACACCTAATACACTCGCTCTAAATGCTCCATACCAGCAATCATTGTATAAGTAGAGTTAATAATTATTATTCTCTGTTCATTGTTACTCATTATAGAGTTTGAAACCAGAATTTTAAAACACATGGACAAATCATTACGTGATACTTCTTTTGGTCTTTAAGTCTTTTTTTCGCAGGACAACCTTTTTGACAATAACTGTATGTGGTAACCAATAACGTGATTAAGCAACATGTATGATAAGAGATAACCAGATAATATGAGAAATTTAAACAATGAAATTCTCAAATCAAACAAATTAAAATTTAAACTGTATGAAATAAACTTAAAATGATAAATAACTTGTAACTTGCTTTAATCCGTGGCTGTTTTGAAAGGCGCTTTCCAGGAATATAACCAGGACCTATTAAAATATTTTTCCTTTTCTTCTGATGGAATTTACTTCCCTAAACTGTTTCGAGCTAAAGAATTAACTTCGAAAGTACATGTGTTATCATTTGCTGGTTCGCGCACAAAATCTGCGGTCTTTATTTACTAAACTTCGGCTTAGCTTAGATAATACGCGCGTCGCCATTGGCTTATTTGCGCAAAAAATCTGCTTTCTATATCCCAGTAAATATCGGCTTTAGCTTCCATAATACGCGCGTCGTCATTGCCTTATTTGCGTACAAAATCTGCTTTCTGTATCCCAGTAAATATCGGCGTTAGCATTGATAATACGCACGTCGTCATTGGCTTATTTGCGCACAAAATCTGCTTTCTCTATCCTAGTAAATATCGGCGTTAGCATTGATAATACAAGCATCGTCATTGGCTGATTCACACACAAAATCTGCTTTCTGTATCCCAGTAAATATCGGCGTTAGCATTGATAATACAAGCATCGTCATTGGCTGATTCACACACAAAATCTGCTTTCTGTATCCCAGTAAATATCGGCGTTAGCATTGATAATACACACATCGTCATTGGCTGATTCGCACACAAAATCTGCTTTCTGTATTCCAGTAAATATCAGCTCTATCTTTGATAGTACGCGTCGTCATTCGCTGATTTGTGCACAACGCTTGGCTAACGTCTTGGCTGACACAGCCCAACCTGATTGGGTGTGGTAACAGGAGACAGGTAAAAAACATGAAATCAAAATAACTTTTAACACAGTCCAATACAGTAAATTATAAAAAAATGATTGATTGAACATATGAAGTATACTGACACTTAAAATAGTGTTTTAAAAGCACGCGATGTTTGATCATTTTTCATTGAATCGCAGTTTGTGGTAGTTCGGCTCGGCGGTAAAGCTAAAACATTCTCTGATATTCAATTAAGAGTTTGAATACCTCACGTATCACACATACCGACATTTTCTCCCCTTTAAGTACTAAAAGTTTAAATTGACTAATTTATTTCTAAAAATATATGGTAAAACATCCGCTCATAGTGAGTCAATCGATAAAAATTATATTCCTTTTTCTCGATTTTGTATCAAAATATTTATAAAAAGTTTGAGAAATTGAAACTTCGAGTTCTGGTTGATGAATTTGGCAAATAAATTGTGCGCGCGGGAAAAAGGAAAAGATTCTATTTTTTGGTTAGCGTTTGAATATTGATAAGAATATAAGATAATAATATAATCTATGTCTTTATCTGCGATTTCATTGGGTCTCACCCTAATGAATTAGTAATGAATATGATAATGAATACGACATGGCAATTAGAATATATTTATATTGCTGTACTAGGAAGTTGATGCTAACAGCAGGACTTTTCATTAACCCTTTTATTATAGCTTTCTATATGTCCTTCATTAATTACCAATAATTCGAATTTGATTTTATTTCATTCTCGTTTATTTTATTTAGTTTTCTTTCTCTTCCGGTGAAAATTTTAATTTTGCGCACCATAACATGTTCATTGAAATTCATTTTTGATTTCTTTATAATTCCTTTATAATTTATAATTCTGATACAATAATAACACTGTATATACGTCTACATATGTATTTTTTGTTTTCTTTGATATAATTATGATATCTAAGGCTGGTGTCGCAGTACACATGCTTCTCACATCTGGGGCTTAGGTTCGATCCTAGTTTTTATCACCTGCAGTAGAATTTAGACCTCTCCCTTGAATCCCTGTTTTTTCTTCGGGTTCTCCGGTTTTCCTCCCTTCGCAAAACCTAACACGCTAAATTCCAATTCGATCTGTGAGTTAGCCGTGCCTTTACTAACATCAGCCCTAAGGCTGTTTCAGGGTTCGATCAGTGAGTTAGCCGTGCCCTGACTAACATCAGCCCTAAGGCTGTTTCAGGGTTCGATCAGTGAGTTAGCCGTGCCCTGACTAACATCAGCCCAGAGGTTGTTTCAGGGTTCGATCAGTGAGTTAGCCGTGCCCTGACTAACATCAGCCCAGAGGTTGTCTCAGGGTTCGATCTGTGAGTTAGCCCGCGTGCCTTGACTAACATCAGCCCTAAGGCTGTTTCAGGTCATTCGATAAAATTGTTTGGTTTGCCGGGTTAGTTGGTTCTCTTTTACTTCATTCAGCATCTTTCTTTCTTGATAGTTTATTATGCTTTTTAAGTGTGTTCGGCATCGTTTCCATTCATTTTAATGATTTCCAATGTTGAGTTAGTGCATAACAATGATTAAAGACCTCCGCGCTATAAAGCGACTGCCCGTCTTAATAAGCCGGTTCAGTGTCTAGCTATGGCTAGCTGTTCCAATTCACAAGCCGCCTTTTATAATACTAACGAGCTTTCACTGAAAACCTTGTTCTATTAAACACAGACACTTATACCAATACGTTTTTTCCATTGGAAGAATTTCAAAGGACATACAAAGAAATTTGTAATGCGTCTAAATACCTTGGTTGATCAAAGTCAGGTGACGGCTACATGACTCATCTTTGGGCTGATCAAAGTCAAGGCACGACTAACTCACAGATCAAATTGGAATAAAAAATGGCTATGTCTAGAATCTTAGTGGAGGACAAAACAATAGTTTTATTTTAGATGCATAGTAATGATTACGCAGACACAAAATAAAGTGGGTTATTTTCTTACCATAATATGATCAATTTTAGCATTACGTATACACCGACTCAGTACTCAGTGAAAAAGATATCAAGTGGAATAAAAGCAGCCCGCACGCGTTCGTATCAGTAAATAATAATTGAAAAGCTAAAATTAAATATATATGAAAGATTTATATATGGTGCCAGGCGAAGAAGATATCAAAATATGCACGCAGCTCTTTAGGCAGTTTTTGTAGCTTCTACATTTTTCAATTTATTATATGATTCACTAGAAAAAAATCACGCGCTCTCCAAATGATGGAGATATCTTCTCGTGACTTCCATCGTATTTCCTTACCACGGAAGTTTCCAAACGGTTGGAGGTCTGACTTCCGTTATTTCCATCCCTTTCCATTTGAAACGCACACGATTTTTTTGAATAAATGAAAATAACCCGGAAAATGCAGTAGCCATATTGACCAAATCCCAATATGGCTGCCACTTTATTATCATAATTTTTTAAATTAATATCTTAGTTGACCATTACATTAAAATAATAGATTATAATGACATCAACAAAGTCAGAAAGTTTGAGACAAAAATATTAAATTCTTGAGGAGTTATGAGAATCTTAAGAATGTGAAAAACACCACAACGGGGCTATCAAGCAAACGTCACTGAACACATACAAATCTCTGTTATTTTTGATTCCAAATAGATTCGATTGCATTCTATGTATAGCAATGAAACTTTCCAAAAATACATATTTCTGGTTGGTCTTTCTGATGGTGGCGCTTATTTTTTGAGATTACCGTAGTTTTTATTTCTGAAAGTCAATGGCGGCCATATTGGCATTCGGTCTATACCATTTGTTCAAGTGCACTTGAACATGGTTTTCTAATCTAGTTAATTAGTTGATTTTTTTTATCTGATTTAAATACTAACACTCTTGAAGTCTGTCCTGCATTCGTTATAGGCCATTCCTTATCTAGATAAGCTCTCAGGAGGAACATGACTGAACCGCGCAACTGAGTGATTTGATTTTTTGGTCGTAGTAACGGGCGCATTTTTGAACTCCTGGCCGCCGGGTGCGCTTCGAATGCATCTTGGCTAGTGTCAAAGTACTCTTGATACTAAACTTAGTTTAAGCGAACATTTTCCCATGTAATTAAAGTTTGATCTGATTGTTCTGCGATCGTATAATTGCTAAAAGCCCCTGAAGTGAAGTTTAACTTGTCCCACCTTTTTTTGTTGATGAACTTCTATCAATCTCTATACTCCTGACAAGTAATCCAAGCTAATGTTAGCGATGTTTGATTATTATTTTTTTAATTCTCGGAGGGCCATGTTTATATTATCTCAACTAAGATATTAAGTGATACCCTCAATAAAAGTATAATAATAATAATAATAATAATAATAATAATAATAATAATAATGATGATGATAATAATAATTATAATAACTTACCTTTACAGACCTATCTAAGTATTCCTTTCTAGTGCTACGTGGTCCTTTTTCGATGTTTGACTTTCTCGCAGCGTTTTAACCATCAGCGAAATCTAATTTTACGCCGAGCTTAGTTTGAGTGCGACTGCCATACATCGCCCGTGGCAAGTACGTAATGTTTGTATAGTCACCTAGAAACATAAGCTGCTCTTAAAGGATTCAACACGAGAACCATCTTAACCTTCAGTTATACTTATACCACACAGGTGTGCTTTAATAATTGTCAGAAAGACTAGAAATAGAAAAACATTAAAACATTCGATCGATAGCAGTAAACTATGTATAGTATAAAGCCATTCTGCCTTTACTTGATAATGAATGATAATGGGTTGGAGGGCGCGCCGAAAGCGCGCGCGTTTTGGCGCGAAATTTTCCAAAAAACCACAGGAAATCCAAACTAAACAACAGAGAGAACCATTAAGTCGCACTTGACTTTTCTGCTATTCAAAAATTATCATATAATTTCTTCGTTAACTAGTAGTTGTCCAAAATGGAAGATGACGACCTTCGGCGTTATGTTTACACGGAAATGTGCTATCCGGAAAAAAGTTCTAATTATTTAACGCCTAGCCGTGGCAATTAAGGAAACGGCTCCCTCAGGTACATTGTACGTATTGGTCACATTTTTGAACGATTAAACATTTGTACTGTACCGTATAAACCTAGCCTGATTCCCAGAGAAAATCTAGCTAGAGTGAAAAGCTGGTGGAAAATTGTCTCAGTTATGTTGCCAGTTGATATTCGAATTGATACATCAGTAGCCGATCGCGATAATTATTTTTGCTGAAATCACCGCGGTATCCCAGATATCCTAGACTTACCTTACCGCTGAGGCTTGTAATCATTTTTCTTTTTTCATGATTTTATTTCATTGTTTTCCTTTATTTCCTTCCTTCATTTCCTATCATCTTACTTCAGTCTTTATCGTTTCCCAACACGTATTTGATTCACATCTCATTTCTTTTTATTCGTTTTATTTTGTCGATCCCCCCTATTTCTTATCTTTAGTTACTTTCTCTTTTTTCTAGTATGATACGCCGCAAATATTGCGGATAATTTTACGGTTATATTTTCACAATGTTTGAAAGAATCAGTTTGTATGAAACTCAAATCCGGTCTCAGTCAGACGTCCTTTTACGACCACTCACTTCTATCCTCCCCTCGGGTCACATATTTTTTTAAATAATAGATTCTTACCGTCATTGCACATGATAAAACAATCAATAGTCCATTTCACAGTTCCCTGCGCCATCTTGAAAGGTAGACGTACCTTTGAATCGAAGCGAGATGAACGGCGAGCTTGCAATGATAAACCTTTTATAAAACCTTGGACAATTATTCACATGTCTCTATCATTGCAAGGTCACCGTTCGTCTTGCTTCGATGCAAAGGCCCAGCTGCCTTTCAAGATGGCGCAGAAAACTGTGAAGAAGACTACTGAACTTCAGGTTTGACAGGGCAGTCCGACCCTCTCCCTGGGTCTGCCACTGGAAACGCAAATCATCTATAATTCAAAAAACAATTGCCTATTTCATTATGTCGTCACGGCTTGTTCACGCGTGCAAAATGATAGAAAATTAGACTAAATCTTCTTTTGTTCGGGATATTTAGTTTAATTTTTAGTTGTTGTCACTTTCATTTTATTGCGATTTCATTTGTGTTGCTCTACTTAGTCCCCTCTGGCGACCATAATTGTTAATGTAAGCGGATGGTTTTGATGTGACGTCATCGTGAATAGGACAATTCCTCTATATTGATTGATAACAATCAAAGGTCTAATATCCCAGTTACGTCAGCATGGTCATGACGAAATTGGTCCCGGATAGGGACCCGATTTTCTTGGTTTAGGTAGCCGAGAAATACTCACTCCCTTCTCATGGGATTCTTGTATTGCTCGATACTGGGTGTCTGCATCAACTATTTCTAGTTTCTATACAGAACTGACCGGTTGTATTCAGCTCCGTATATCTCAATAGTCCCCTTCACAGTTCCCAGCGCCATCTTGAAAGGTAGCCGTGCCTTTGCATCGAGCGAGACGAATGGTAAGCTTGCAATGATAGAGACATGTGAATAATTGTCCAAGGTGTTTAAAAAGGTCTCTATCATTGAAAGCTCACCGTTGGTCTCGCTCAATGCAAATGCACGGCTATCTTTCAAGATGGCGCAGGGAGCTGTGAAGGGGACTATTCCGTATGGCCGCAATGCATGTCTTGGTGTTTTAATTCTCTTGGGAATTGCAACAGATATAGCTAGACTTATTATCACTAATTCCTCTCAACCTTCTCGTAAAACCAAAAAAAAAACCTAAAACCGAACAGACGCTGACATCCAAGGCAAATTGTCAGCGTGAAGAACATCAAAACCGGCCTCCCAAAGCTATTTCAATCTTTTCTCAAATCTTCCGTACCTGCCAGCCCCGAATTAGTGACGTACAAATGACGTCACAGCAAAACTGAGGTGTCATGAAGCCTGCGAAAATAGACTTATAAAAGTTTATATCTGAGATGAATCTAGATTTTCAGGAGAGCTTTTTGACATTTCGTATACATATACTATGATATTTATTATTGAGTGGAGAAATAAGATATGGAAATAACTGTTTCCCGAGCCGCTGGGGCTACTAAAAAATGACACCTCAGTTTTTCAAATTTTCTCGAATCTGATTGGCTAATATTTCGTCTCAGATCAGCTGGTGGGGAGTTTGTAATTTAGAAATGGATTAAAACTTCTTGTTTAGCAAACACATCAATTCAGATACTTCCCAACCGTCAAACCAATCAAAGTCAAGCATATTTCAAATGGCTCCTCAGGGGAGAGGGAGAGGAAGATTGTCATGAATGTCGTCACGCGCATCAAACCGTTCACTGTAATATTTCCTTCAAGCTCTAAATGTTTAATATTTGGGTCATAATTTTTTTAATATTTCAAGATAATTTAATAATGTTTTTCGTATTTTTAGCTTTATTTTGGGTTAATTCTGGTTCCTAGGGGTGTTTTCTTCCTGTAGAAAATGCCATAAGATAAGAAATAAATGCAACAAACTGGTCTGATGTATTTTTCCCTGTCTATAAGCTGAAAGTCTATTTCAGTTTCAACTCTGTAGAGCAAACTCTTAAAATTTTTATATTTTTTCATTCAATATAAATAATTCGGCATTTTTTTTTTTTTTTTTTTTTTTTTTGAGAAATATTGAATATCATATTGCTAAACATGAATTTTTTCTTGTCTGAACCTCAAGCAGCATTTCATATCATAAATTGATGAATTGCTGACAATTTTTAATATAAATTATACTTGAAAAATTACCAACAAAAATCATTGATGAAGGCACACTAAGATCAACCTTTTTAATCATTTTTTTCCTTTTTTACCCTTATCTTTATTGACACTCTTACATGTAAACTACGACCACCAGTTTGATTCAACTTCCTGTTCATTAATCATTAACACCTCTGGCAAGTCGAGACCGGCTTCTCGAGTGCTTGCCGAACGAGCTTCTCGAACTCCCTAACGACTTGGGATCGGAAGCCGTCGGGAAGTCGTCGTGGTTCTTTCGAAGTTGATGTTTCGATTCCATGACAGCTCCATTATTATAAAGTGGGTGGATTTGTGGCAATTCATCTTATTTCCTATGAATTAATACGAGTTATGGAACTAGAGAATATAGTAGCCAACACTGTATATATCAAAGCAAGAGAAAGTAAGTTTTGAGGTGTAGTTTGAGCGCTTGCACTCGCTGGTGAAGTAGTTTTTGCGAGCCTAACTTCACCATCTTTGCCAGCTACTTTCAAATTTGAGGAAAGGAAATATTAGCAAGCTGGAGACTGTTCTTATTACTACTACTAAACTATTGATCAAATCATAACCTTTGCATATTCCAGGTAAAAATAAAGGACGAAGTAAAAAGTGGAAGGAGCTTTTAAGGTTTCCCCACTACACAGCCTGCACCAAAGATGAGTTTCGCCGGCAGAGTAAGTTAGGAGAGTCGCTCGTTTTCTTTGGCACCTCGAATATTTTTTCTTCGATGTTGGAATTTTGGATTACCCCAGTGTGACATGAACGTTTATGGTTCTGTAAGGCTCGAGGAGCTATGCTAAAGGTTTCTTCTTTCTCGTCCTTCTCTAGTTCCTCATGAATACGACAAAATGTGCGAGAAAGAACCCATTGGCAAGGAGCTTTTTCGAATATTTTGTGCCACAGACCCACGATTGCAGCAAGCCATAGACTTTCTGGATTCAGTCGTAAGTAAGCTTAATACTATTGATTCTTGCTCAATCACCACAAAGCTAGACTTTCGAATTGATGTGATTCAAACGACTGCATGTCTGACCTTATCATCTGTCTTCCCAACTCATTCAAAGGATGAATTTATAAAAGCCGAGGCCACAAATCGACCCGAAAAGGCAAGGGACATCGTCCGACGCCATTTGCAACCTACACCGGATAATGTGAGTATACCCACTAAAAAAAACAGCACTTCAAAATAAATCTTGAGTCAAAAATCCCATCCTAACGCCTTTCCAAGCAGGATTTTCTGCTTACTTAGTTTATTGAGTAACTTCATGATGGATTAGATTGGGAATTTTTAGATATATGATCAAGAATTAAACGATATAGAGGTCAGAGAATTGTCATTTTGCTGACCCAAAATGAGGTGGCCATCCATTGCTAGACATTCAACTATAAGTCTACCCTCTCTAACCCAGATCAATATTTTTAGCAAGAGAAATCCGGCGTCTTGATTCTTATATATGGAGTAGAGTTTCGCTTTAACACTTTGCGTGAATAATTCCGTGAGAATTATCAATGCTGTTCACATAATAATTTGATCTAATATATTTAGGAGTCGATCTTTTCTTGTTGTCGTCTAGCTACTTGAGCCATAAGCCAGAAAATGTACACAACTATGCATAGTCCTTAGAGAGCGTCCTTAGCTTGTTCAGATTCCAATTCTTAGTCGATCTTGTAGTTTCCGCAGTGGGGTTCTCGTTCTAATAGTCGAACCTTTTATAAGTCGAAAGAAAAACACTGAAGCATCTTTCCTTTGTCGCTCGACATCGTAAGCTTATGTTTACTTTTAACTTGGTTTTAGCAGTATCGAGCTCTATCGATCAAATCCTTTGAGGATAAAAAAAAACATCACAGATAGTTGGCTTTCTTTTGTTTTGTCAAACTAGATTAAGAATTTCCTTCCACCGAAAATCTGTCTTACAATTCAAGTCCAAGTTACTAAAAGCAGAAAGTGAAATTGTCTTCAAACCTTAATTTGTAAAATTAATTTTTTTTAGAGAATTAAGCTTAAACGATCACGTACATTATTTTATGAGTTATTAAAAAAATCCAAGTAATCTGAATTCTACATGGAGAGAATTTATAATCGCTTCCTCACAAAGAAACTTATGTTTAGGAAATAATACACATTTTTCCTTTCTATTGTGAATTTGTTTATGTAAATTAACGTATGCAAATCATCTTAAATGGATTTACTTTTTAGCGTTGTTTGAACTTGAGTTTCAGACTTTGGCTGTTAACGCATTTTAACTGCATCTAATGTAGCTTGTTTTTTCTACATGTTTACATAAGGCATTACCGTGATACCTATATAAATTTTCAAGATATGCCTATCTTACTTCTGTTGCTGCATGCTGGTACTAATTGCTCAGCAGAGGTTTCTATCTATCTTCTCTGCAAGTCATTATTAAGATGTGATGTGATTGGACATCCCTTGCTTTTTATCCAGTAAATCCACATTTTTTTTTTGCAATAACATCTAACTATGTTAAGTTTTATGATCTTTCTTGTCATTAGTAAATTAATTAGTGTGTTATTGTATTTTGTAGTTTCACATAGTCAGTCTGGTATGTAATACATTTGTATCATTGGCAACAGGTTATTTATTTATATGCTACTGGTAATTATTCTTTATAGAAATTGATAAGAAAATGTACCAGTATTATTAGTTAACATTACCTTGATTAACATAATGTGCAGGCCAAATTTCAGAATAGATTTTTCATGTTTCCTTTGAGAATTATATTCAATAAATGTGCAGCATCACCATTGCAACAGTCTAGTAGGTTTTTGTGAAAGTCAATCAAATTATTTCCATGGCATTGTTGGGAAAAAAGTTTTCGAGGGAACATGTCTATGGAATGTCATGGGAACACCTTGATTGAGGTCTACGTTACCAAAAACTACCTGTTACTGCAGTAAATTATTATAGTATTCCATAATTGGTTGGCATTTTAGATCACTGTATATCACAGCTGGCTATAACACACTTTCTTGCTCTTCATATTTTCAATATCTCATCCTTTTGAGACTTTTTCCAGGTTCTACAGTTTTTCTGGTTCTGGAAAATCCAATATGCTAAATTTCTGTTATTTTACTATGCCTCTTGCCTTAAATCAGCCTGAAGGTTGTTTCAGGGCTCAGTAAAAATGATGTTGGTTATCTGAATTATCTATTCTGATCTTATATCAAGAGCATATGTAGTCAAAATACATTTTAGTATCACAGTTCTCCTATAAGTTTGATCGGGAGAGAACCTCCAATATAAACCCGTATTGTCAGCTCAGAATTGCTGGACGATAAAAAAATCGCAATACAAAACTTATTGCGATTTTGATCTGCAATATGGGTCATATTGACGGCGTTGGAAGAAAATATATTCTTGAATGTCTTTTCTCCCAGCTAGCCACCAATATAAACCTGTATGAGTCATATTGACGGCGTTGGAAGAAAATATATTCTTGAATATATTTTCTCCCAACTAGCCGCAAATATAAACCCATATTGGTGGCTCAAAATCGCAATAATTTATAAGTATCATACCAGTGATTATATAAAATTGAGCTTGCTGATTGGTTGAGAACTTTGAAATATTTCTCTATAATCACCTACGGGTGAAAATAGGATTACACATGCTTCATTTGTAGGAACGTGCCTCTTTCAAAATTTAAAAAAAATATCTATACTTTAGAAATAAATTGATGTTTTCAAGAAATGACCTGCGTAATGATAATAAAACAATTATTCACCTCAAACTCAGTGATTATCTGTAAATATTTACCTTGACTTTGGTGAATAATTTATTGTTAAATAATGAGACTAAATCATATTTTCTATAGAGGGAAGTTAGTGTACTAGTTATTATGATAGAGCTTTTAAGTGTGACATCAGTCGAATGAAAAAATGGCTTCCGGGTCCAAATCGAAAAGCAGTTGTATGAAGATTGTTCTAACTTTTTTTTTATGACAGTATTTGTTGTCCAAAGTTCTAATTGTTTCAGGTAGAGGTTAAATCAGATTCCATATATATATATATATTTCGTTTTTATTTTGTTGAAACAAAATAAATTTCTACATAGAAAAATTTTTTGGTCTATAAGTACTAGAGAAATCTGATGAATCTATGATTTTTGACCAGGCGTTACCTGTTTAAATATTCAAATAAGAAAATTCTTCAACTTTATTAATCCCTTGAAACAGCCTCTGGGCTGAGGATGTTTATGATTGTATAAATACTTTGTTATTGATGTATACATGGTTTTTATACATAATTTGCCAAGTGATTTGTATCCTCAGGGCACACTAGCAAAGCCTTCTAATTTTTTCAGCCCTTCATTTCTGGACTGTGGTCATACTTGCAAAACTTAGCTAGTTAAATTTTTTCTTACTCCCTAAATTTCACTCGCATTTTGTGAGTTTGTGAGCATTAAATTCGCACTTTGATCCTAATCCTTACCCAGCCTTAAAATGACAAGCTTTAATGATAAATGTCAAACGATCTTCCTGTGTACTGTAGTGTGGTATTAAGATTCCTATTGGTATTTCATTGGGTATATATAGGATATTACATGGTAGCTGCGCTCACTCGTGAGAGATAATATCAACACTCAAAGATAAAATTCATATCTGCAAGCGGCCATGTAATGTTCTGTTTATTATATGAAATTTTCAATGAAAAATAATGGAGAATATGAGACTTGCTGAGCAAAAAATCGAACTTTGACACCACCAGTGTTGATATAAATCATATCCCCACTGGCCACTGGTGGGAGTGGGGATATCAATTTTATCATTTTGATGTCACTCAATATCACACTCTATTTCATATAATAACAAGACTTATCTACCCGACAAATTTTGATATTCTGATTTCTTGATTAAGAATCATTGATGAGTTTTAATACAGACTCAATAAATTACTATGGTTTTCAGTTGAGTTTGATGTGACAGAAGTTTTGTCATAAAGTTTTAATATCTAGCTCCAAATGTTCCTAAGGGCAACCCCCACAATAGACTGTAAGAATGATCGATTCTGAAAGCAGTGAAATTATTTTAGCCAATCAGAAGTGACCATTTGCACAATCTATTGTGGTTGGCCTTAGAAACATTAGGAGCTAGATGTTAAAACTGTATGACAAAAACTTCTATCACACCAAACTCAACTGAGAACCATAATATGATTGAAGGTTGCAAGTGCTTACTCAAGTTAATCTGTAAATTTGATAATATTTTATAAACTTTAAGGCTATCAATTAGTGACATTATTATAGAGATGATTACTCTTTTTTCTCTTTGATGGGAAATATTAACTTTATTTTTTCACTTTACTGCCTTATACAGAATGAAGAGTTTGTTGAGGAAGAGGAGATCACTTATCGTGTTGGTGGTGTGATGGATGACACAGCTGAAAAAGCTTATAGTCTAGTTTCACGATCTTCAGACGAAGAGTTTTCTACTAACCTTTTTAATGATGCAGTTCGGTGAGTAATCAGAGGTTTTTAGTGGCCAGGAGGTCTGGATAGGGAAAAACTATGCCCAAGGTCTTGAACATATGAACCAAGGCAGTTAGGCAGAAGTCTGTGTTCAAGGTCTAGGGCGTAGTTTTTCCCTATCCTGACTGACTAATACAGTAGGATGGCAAATAACTTATTTTATCCAATTTACTTTTCCACTTTTTTTGGATTGTTTATTTTTGTTGTTGTTGTTTACCAATCATTTATCCCATTGGCATGCACAGATGATGTTAGGATACCAGACTGCGGGCAGAATTAGATAATGCCACCTGCTCCAGCAGCCAATCAGAATGCACAATAATTTATTTTAGGATACTGGTCTGGAAAAAATGGAAATAAATAAAAAGACTTATTAAATAAAACAATTTTTTTGTCTCCTCCTTTATTCTCTCATTATGAATGGGTTTCATGGCAGTGCATGACTCAAAATAACAGCAAGTCATATGCCGTCAAGATGTCTGGCATATGAAATTTTATTTAATTTAAGTTTTCAAATATGACTGGTCAACATGTCCATTCACAATGTATTTCACCAGTGAAGTACCAAATTTAGCTGGACATTGGCTGTTGACTAGCTATTTTTTCATTATTTTGAGCCCTGCAGTGATCCTTTAGGCCAGAACAATGTTTATTGTATGAACACGAAGACATTATATCTAATTTCTCAAACATTTCAAATGGATTCACTTTTAATTAAACCTGTTTAAGTAAAAGTTATTGTATTGTATTGTATTGTTTCTGCAGGGAAAACAATTCTAGTTTGGTTTTTGAATTGTAATACCAGTACTTTTGAATAAAATGTTTAGATGTTTTTTTTCTTTTTTTTCCTGTATTTAGTGAAGTTAAAGATTATCTAAGTGATGCTCCATTTAAGAAGTACTTGGATTCCATGTACTCTGCTCGTTATCTTCAATGGAAATGGCTTGAAAAGTAAGTCAACAAATTAAAGTGATTTCCATGGTAACAGTACAAGATCTTACTAGACTGGAAAAAAAAACATTTTATGAGATGATTATAACTATGAGAAATAATGGGAAGGTAAAATCAATGCTTGGTTTAGTGAATTAAAAGGGTGTTTTTGTAGATTGTTCAAGAAATTTTGTTTTTATTTTGTTTTTGTTGATGTTCAAAAACAATACACCGATCCTAGTTTTGCTTGAGTGGCCATCAAACAATGGGTACTTTTCCCAATGGAATATAGAATGTCAAACAAGGAAACTCAAATTCAGAAGGTTTTTTAGTGGAAGATTTTTCTTTATCTTCCTTTAGAGGGCATTTATCCTAAGTCAGAGATTTACAGTTTTCAGCAATCAATGTCTGTTCCATCCTGTAAAGAAAACCCACAGTTTAATTTGTCTGGTGTAGCAACAGTAATTAAGGAAGTAAATTAATGAATTCAGGATCAGTGTATTTTTCTTGTAAGCAGATGGATGTCTGATGTGCAAAATTTTTAATTTCATTTTAATAGAATAAAGGTAACAAAGAAAACTTTCAGGCACTACAGAGTTTTGGGAAAGGGTGGATTTGGAGAGGTAAGGAAATCTTTTAATATGAAATATTTTTTTCAAGAATTCAAAATGATTTAGCACTTGCCCTTGTTAGGTCACTATATATTTAGGGTACTGAATGAGAAATTGGTCTGATTTTAATTTTTTTCAGCTCTCCTAAATTAGTAATTAATGCCCAATCTTTCCCCACCCCCCCCCCTCCCCCCTACCCCCTACTCCCATCCCCTCCAAAATGTTCGAAAAAATACTAGTGTAGAATCCAAAGTCCTCTCCTCAATAATCGTCCTCTGTATTTCAAGGCCACCCTAAATCAAATGGCAAACTGCCCTCCCCCACCTCTGCTGCCTATGTTTTTATTCTTTAGGAATCTAAAGTTGTATTATCAATCTTAGTAACACTGACTAAGATGAAATGTGTTCCTACTATTAATTAAACTATTTTACTTGTATTTTATTTACTTAACAGGTATGTGCATGTCAAAGCAAAATAAGTGGCAAAATGTATGCCATGAAGAAACTGGAAAAGAAACGAATCAAGAGAAGAAAGGGAGAGGCTATGGCTCTCAATGAGAAAACACTTCTAGAGAAAATTGACAGTAGATTTGTGGTAGGTTTGCATCTTATTTGTTGATTGCACTGTCTATTTCCTTGATGCCCTAAATTTCTACTCTCTTTGTACCAACTGTGGGACTTCACTTGCTTCTTTCCCCTGGAATCTGGGCTCTATTTCTGAACTCAGCTACATTACATATGAGTAGATCTTGTTGTCTCTCTCCCTTCATTCGAGGGATTTTCTCTTTGTTCTCTGGTTTTCCTCCCTCCTAAAAATCCACACACTTAGTAGACCTTCATGGCTTAGACATAATGTTTTCCTATTTCAGACCATGTGTCATTGTCGTAAGAAGAAGATCCTTGTATGAATTGTATTCATATTCATGATTCTTCTTGTGCACAACCACTAAACAAATAAATGATACTCTAGGAAATCATGTGGTCTGAAATAGAAAATTATTCCACCCAAGCCGATAAGGTCTATTCCACTTACACCTGTGAGGTTGATGTGCTCTGATGCAGAGGTTGTTTCAAGGGTTCAAATTTCAGATTTTTTTTACCTAGGATTGGCTTTCATAATACTGAGAAAATGTTGTGTTTAACTTAATATTATCTTGCTTCATTGCTAACATATAATAATATTGATCTCTAGGTTAGTCTAGCATATGCATATGAGACAAAAGATGCCCTGTGTATGGTGTTAACTCTTATGAATGGTGGAGATCTTAAGTTTCATGTTCATAATATGGGGAATCCAGGTTTTGAGGAAGAGAGAGCAGTATTTTATGCTGCAGAAGTAACTCTTGGTCTGATTCATCTTCATTCACAACGAATTGTCTACAGGTGCTGTTTCTATCTATATTTTGGAAATAAATAAAGGGACGAAATAAGATGAAGGCAAAAAATACAGCATGACACCCAAAAGTATGATCACCAATATCGTATTTGCATACTTTTATCTCTGCCTCCATCCAATCTGCATTGCAGGATTGTCTTATCTTATTTCTAATCTAAATGCTAAGTGGAGGATGGCAAGACAAATGTATGTACATTATCTGTGGTCAAAGTTTTGAGTTTCATGCTGTAATGAAGGATGGAACGAAGGAGTGTAAAACAAGTCATTGAAGAAAAGGGGAGAAAGACTGAAAGAGGGAAGAAATGAAGGATAGAAGGAAAGGATACAAAACAACCAATAAAGGGAGTAGAGAAAGAAAGAAAGAGAGAAGGCAGGGCTTAAAATAACGCCAGGTCATTGTACAATGTCTGTTCAGATTAGGCCCTTTGCACCTGACAGTCATGTGATGATACAGTGTATATCACTTCAATAGCAAATAGATTGAACTCATGATCTCCTTGGGGAAGGCTCTAATGGAAGGCAAACAAACTCTAAAAAACTTAATATCTTAAGATCAAAAGCGTGCTTGAGGGTACAATATAAAAATTTAATGAAAATTGTTTTGAATACTTGAAATTAGTTTTTTTTGCTCTCCAGTTACAGTCACATGATAATTAGCTACAAAGGACCTATTGGAACTTGTCTGGTCATTTTGACCAGTAAGGTTGAGCCAGAGACGAAACGTGACAGCTACAGTAATATAAATCTAATTTGGCCTGTCATGACTGGTGAATGACTGTTATTTTTAGCCAGGAGCTTGACAATGACAATAGCTTATTTATTACTATAAACAGAGACTTAAAGCCTGAAAATCTTCTCCTTGACGATGATGGTCATGTTAGAATTTCTGACCTTGGTTTGGCAGTGCAAATACGTAATGGTGAAACTATAAGAGGCCGTGTAGGTACCATAGGTTATATGGGTAAGTGAATGAATTCTGCTTCATAAAAATATCCTTACTAGTATATGTATTAAATTGTCATTTCATTTTGGTATCTATTATTTTTAATGTCTAATTTGAGAGCCGTATTAATTGGTTATTATTAGTGGTTGGTAAATGTTTTCCATACAGCATGTTGAGGGTCTCCTCATGGAGGGGTTTCACCCCATTGTAACCTCTACATTTGTTTGCATCTAAGAGTGAACACCAGATAGCAAAACATGTTCTAAGTTTGAGCCTGAAACTTGTATATTTGGCAGCTAAAGGGTTAACGTGTGGCGGTCTTGTTTGATGGTCTCCTTTGAAATCTACAAACATTAACTTTTTAGTCAAAAAACATACAAGTTTCAGGCTCCACTGAGAACATGTTTTGCCATCTGGTGTTCACACTTAGATGCAAATGACTGTTAGTATTTATTTCATCTTAGCCTCCTACCCTTCCCCTCCCCTCTTCTTAACACACTTAAATCCAGCATTTGAATATGTCATTAATTCAACAAATTCAAATGGTTGTTAAATGGCCGAGTAACAGGTGTCAAATGCCCAACAAACTATGGTACCATCAAATGGCTATTGATCAACTGAAAAAGCTTCTGGGGTGCTGTTCTTGTGTATTACCATTCAATATGTGGTTGGTGCTATACTTTGCTAATTGTTTTTTATCCATTTATTCATTTATGTACAGCTCCAGAAGTTATTAAAAATGAAAGATATACATTTTCACCAGACTGGTGGGGGCTTGGTTGTCTTATTTATGAGATGATTCAAGGAAAGGTGAGTTTACATTTAAAGGTGAAAGTAGTCTAAGCAGGGTGTATTCTGCTGCTTTCATGTTTTTGTGGAACTTCCTTGGGATGGTGTGGGTAAGGTGGTTAGGGTGTTTGGGAGTGAGGTATATTCTTGGCCTCGCCATTAGCAGTCTTAAAAGATGCTATAACTAATCTTGTAAAGGTTTAAATAAATGGCAATGATAATTGATTAACAAGTCAATCATTTAGACAATAAGTCTGCCCATCTGTTCGGTATTCCTTCAGACCATTAAACAAACCATTAGGGTTGATTAATTAAGTACTGGACCAGGTTTTAATTACTATTTCAATGTTTTTGACTAGTCTCCATTCAGGGCTCGGAAAGAAAAAGTAAAAAGAGAAGAAGTTGAAAGAAGAGTCAAAGAAGACACAGAAACATACTCTGATAAGTTCAGTTCTTATGCTAGATTAATATGTTCACAGGTAAATATTACAAGACTATGGGCCTTACACTTTCATTAGCTTGAAATGAAACAGTATTGAGCACTGTTTTAACAAATGATCACAGTGACTTGAATTAAACTTGCTTTAGGCCTCAGTCGAGTCTCATTTTTTCCTGCTTCGGACGTGCAGGGAGTGGGGGTGAGTTTGAAGTGTTGCCCCCACTCACTGCGAGTCCAAGGCAGGAAAAAACCCCACTCGACTGAGTTAGGAGGTAAAAGAGGGACTGTTAACAGTCTATTTTAAGGTACATTGAGGTAACTTTGTTTGGATTCTTTTTTTTTTCTCTGGTTGCCAGAATGAATCATAGATTCCTCACAGCAATTATCAGAGCAGCACAATTTTGAGGGAAAAAAATTATTTAGATTACCAATAGAGTAAAATTTTTATTTTATCCTGCAAATGAATGATCTGCATTGTGGATATGCTGCATGGAGTCTGTACTTCAGCATTAGTAATTCACTAATTCTTCGCCTTCATTTCTTTTATTTTCAGACTTTACAAAAAGACCCATCAACAAGGTTAGGTTGCAAAGGAGACGATGTCAGGAAACATCCGTTTTTTAGGTCAATTAATTGGTCTCAGCTGGAAGCTGGCTGTACTCAACCTCCATTCACACCTGATGTAAGTTAGAAATCATAAATATGTTCCTTTAATCTAGAGCTAATTCTACTCCAGTTTACAGTGCTTCTCATATTTTTTCAACCTATCGACTGCAGTCGTCTGACATTTTGACTTTAGTCAATCAAATTTATGACAGGCCATGCTTATCCTGATTGCGAGTGATAAAGAAATTCCCATGTAAGCATGTAAAACTGGCTGTGTAGTTACAGGAATTTCATTGTTGCTTGACTGGAATGAACTGGACCTGATAGGGTTGACTTGTAACACCTATTTCTTCTTTTGATTTTCTTCAGCCAAGAGCAGTTTATTGTAGAGATGTTTTAGATATAGAACAATTCTCCTCTGTCAAAGGCGTACGACTTGATGAGAGTGATGAAGAGTTTTATAAGAGATTTGCTTCTGGATCTGTTCCTATTCCATGGCAGAAGGAGGTATGCTTTATAACTTGCAGTGCATGTAACTTACAGTACTTGATATTTTTGGAGAAGATTTTGTATGGTCACACCTCTTGAGCTTGGGCATAATGTTTTCCCATTTCAGACCCAATGCCATTCCCTAGAGTATTATTTCTTTGTTTGGTGGTTGTGCATGACAAAACACATGAATAAGGATATAACTCAAACAAATGATTATTTTCTCAAGGGAATGACACATGGTCTGAAATGTATGCTTGGGGATGGATGCACCACTCCACTTGCTGGATTTTTTGTTTGTTTTTGTTAGCCACTCTCTATTTGCATTCAATGCAATCCCACCCTTTTTCAAAAGTAGCCTGCTTAAAAGAAAGAAAAAGAAAGGGATGGGAATAAAATGGAAGAGAAGGAAAGAGTAAGAGTTCAAAGGAATCAAAGTGAGAAAGGTGGCATGGGTGGCACAGGCTGCTACTACACTGTCTCTCACTGCTGTGTAATTCAACTGCCGGGTCGCATGTACAAGTCTCCTTTGTAAGGCATATGTAAGTTGAGTTTGTTTGATGTTTTGTTCTCTCCCTTGCCACAAGGTTTTTTTCCTCTCTCCATCAAAATCAATATGTGAGATGAGTGTTGTGTGTTGTAAATAGTGAATGTACAGTGAAATGTATATGTGATCATACCATACTGAATGGACTCAGAAATAATTCTGAGCCCCAGATGGGAATTTTTTCTGAGTCCATTCAGTATGGTATGATCACATATACATTTCATATTCCATCACCATACGCAAACCAACATTAGAATGTACAGTGTTATACTTCTGTGGGTTTATTGTATGGAACAATTATTCCTTCATGCTCCAAGATCCTACTGACATTGGTTTTTTTTTTCATGAACAGATGATTGAAATGGGTTGTTTTAAGGAGCTCAACCTATTTGGACCTAATGGTACTCCTACCCCTGATCTTTGTGGAGAGGCACCTCCAGAACCACCTAAGAAATCATCGTGTACCTGCTCTTGTTTTGGAGATGATGTAAGTTAATCTTCATAGCACTGATTTTTTATGCGAAAGGGAAACGTTACAATGAATGGGCCAGAAAACAGGATAACTTGATTCCTGGCGTTTATGGTTGGTTCTGGTTGGGGTCAGGGTATGCTTACAATGCAGATAGATAAATCAATCAATCAATCAATCAATCAATCAATCAATCAATCAATCAATCAATCAATCAATCAATCAATCAATCAATCAATAGATCACTTTTTTATAGTGGGATACAAATTCAGTAACTTAATACTGGTTTCCAATTTGGCCCACTGTCACTCACACACATGCTACCACTACATTATATATTCTATACATCAAACTAAGCTCACATGTTGATTTTTAAGGCCAACCTGATACTTCCTGATAGAGCTTATCACAGTATACATACCCACCCCTCCCTCAGTACCATCGGCTTTCTTATTTCTTGATCATAGCTTTTAAGAAGCACTGAAGCTAGAGTTTATTTGTACCTTTTTAACTCGTGGATATGCAAAACTTAGAAATTAGTTATTGTGAGGGGTCTGAATATGCAAATATGTCACTCACTCGCTCACTCACTCACTAAGATGTTAGCATATTGATATTTAAACATTTATCCATCGTTTTACTTTACATCATTTTTAGTGTCCCTAATTAGTTGTATAAACTAAATACCTAGACACGTTAATAAAGTTATTATTATTATTATTATTATTATTATTATTATTATTATTATTATTATTATCTGCTAATTATTACACAGTGTTCCAGATAACTTTTTCATTTCCACAAGATTTTTAATCTGACTTTGTATCATCTTTTATAGGATGACCTATAACACTACTGCCTATAGGACAATTAGAAGGCTTCTACTTATTAAGATGACCTGTTTATTGGTCTCATTTTATTGACCTTCATCCTGTGTATATTGATATGGATGATTCTGTATGTACATACTGACGCCGTACGTTTACCTGACGTTTGATTCACGGCCAGCAACCAGTGTGGAAAGTATCCTTGTGTTTTTAACTGTTATGTAAAGTATTTTGTGTGTTCAGTAGGTCATGTACTTTATCTTAGCATGATTTTATTTTGTCGCAAGTCTTTCACGGTAATTCATGGTTCTGACTCGGACTCAGCATTGCAGCAGTTTTCCCAGTGGAATTAAAATCCTATACCTCATGCATCTACACAGTATATGTATTAGAGTACTACAAGGACTACGAGTCATTTTGGTTTTTATTTTTTTATTTTTACAGGACAGTAAATATTTTCCGCGATCAGAGTTTTAAATTCTGAGATATTCTAGCTAATCTGTTGAGCTTGTTGGACATAGCAACGGTAACTAAGGGGAGTTGGAACCATGAATTGCTGTTCTATATATGCAAATGCAGCTTCGCCCCTCCCCTGATGAGGAACACTTTCATACTTGGAAGGTGGGGCTAGCAGTAGCTTAACATATGTCGTAGGTTAACCATCTTACCATGACTAGAAATCGTGGTTAAACCACAGGTAGACCAAATAGAAAAAATGACTGACATGTAGCGTGCGACTGGATAAAAAAAAATGCCTTGTTGTATAGTTATTCTCATATCAATATATCTAGGCTTTCTCAGCAGAAGAAAGAAACTTGATCGGTTAGTGATAACCTTAGTATTAGCCATTCTAAAAAGGTGAAAGAAAACCAAAATAGATGATGCCATTCCAAAACCAGTATCCACAATTGTTAGATCCGTAAAAGTCACTTAAAAATGTTTAAGCTTTACCGAAGAAAAAAAAAATGATTACTAATGAGCTGTCAAATGTCAAAATATTTGCAAACATGGGCTCCCTGTGGTAAAATACTAAGGGCGCGCAAAGAATTTTAAGGGATACAATCGCACAAAATGAGTCCTGGAAATTCCTATAGGTAGTTAGTGTTTCAACAACACTTCCCAGCCATTAATCAGCGGAGTTTTTTTTTTATTTAGGAAAATTTTCAGTAGTTTGAATAGCCGCCACCATGTTGGATGAATGCGAAAAAGATTTTTTTTTGTCAAATCACCAAACATTGTTTTTTGTCATTTCGTTCACTTGGGAATGGTTGCAATTTTATATGTTAATTCCTTACTTGATCAGGTGTATTCTAGTTCAAATATACGCCTCTAATTTTTACGCCGATCTCCTTCACAGTTGTTACTGTAATTAGTCGGTATTCGATCGTAATTTTGCTTGTAACGTACTTGAACTTGTATTAAATGCCCTTAGAAAACTGTCAATAAATCGCTTGATAGAGGTTGACTGCTATTAAGTATAAATTAGTGGTAAAACCCTCTTTGGGACTTTGACAACTAGTACCCGCTAAATAAAGATTGGCCGCTTTATAGAGGTTTCAATTAGTTCTAAAACCCGTTTTGGGACATTGACAACAGCCCGATAAATGGACTACTTCGACGATGCGGCGGCCATCTTGAATCTGAATTAATGAAAAGAACTTTTTACGAGATGCCGGGGGTATACATAGGATCTGATAAAGAAAAAATCAAATCCTGGGTTTCTCTGGCCCTATCATGCTGGTTAAGTGACAAGCATTTCATTTTTCTACGTAGTATCAGTCATTATTTTCACATCTTGAATCGCAATGCATTATGGGGCGTCCAGGGGGGCAAAAGAAAATATCGGATAAAATAGATTTTCGTTTATTTGTCTTTCTTTCATGTCCATCTTCTTAATTCATCTCTTGTCAAGTTGTCTAGGGGTGAAACGTTAATTTAAATCGACGCCATAAGTGTAACAAAGATGTGTATTTTGCCCCCTACCAAAATGGCCGCCGCATCGTCGAAGTAGTCCATTGAGTTTGGCCGTTTAATAGAGCATGTTTTACTGTCATCGATCGACACTATAAACGGCTGTGAAGGAAACCATCATTATTTCACTCTTAGTTAGAACGCAATGCTTAATCTTTTTTTACACAATCTTAAAAAAAAGCACTTTTAGTTAACTTTTCATCTTATCGTATTTTTTATCAATATGGTTTTTGAATTAATGAATTATTCGTAATTCCTGATCATGTATTTCAGTAGTGGTTGGTTAGTATTTACTTCTACTTCTACGTTTGTATTTCGGAATCAAGCCCAAGTTGTTTCTTTTGTATAAATATTTTCCTTCCTGAATTACAAGGAAGAATGGTAGCAGATACCGATATAAATTAATTGTGAAATTTAAATTCAAAAGTGACCCAGCATTGGTGAAAAGCGTAGACTGTATGTCGGTATAAAAGACCAGCAGACGACTACCGAAAACATGTTTGTTCAGCACTGATGATGCTTTCTCTGTGAAAATAAAAAAAATACTACGTTAGAAATGTGGTTCTCAGGGGCTTTAAAAAAACTGCTGTATATTGAGAATTTTTCGGATAAAGAAAACTACAAACTTGGTGAAAAGACCTTGTGAGAAAGATCCACACAAGAAAAGAAAATTACATTTAAAGAAAATCAATTACAGGCTTATGTTTTTGGACACATGATTACAATTTTCCCTTTTATTTACCTGACATACGGAACGGTTTTCACCAATGTCTTTGGGCCAAAAAGATTTGGCCTTCTTGGTTGGCAAAGGCTAAACGAAGAAAAAAAAATTCTCGCCGTGGAAGGAGAACCGTTACTGATCTTTTAAGCTTCGGAAAGGAAATCGCATCAATCGAAATTGTCAGTCATAGAGTGTAGCACATCTTTCATATCGAGCCATTAATGATTATTGTCCATCGGGTTTGTTTTGAATTTTATTATCTCAAGGCCTTATCGTTATTTTAACCTAAACGCCGTTTTCCTTCGATATTCGTATTATATAGGAAGAGGAAAATATGCAAATATTGTAAATAAGTTGAAAAATCATTTTAAGAACCCACGGTTCTTATTAAATATAATATTAATATTAAATATTCGACCGCTTTCTCTGTATATTTTCAGGATATTTTACCGTTTAGTTTTGTCATCCACTTTTAGACTTGGTGCTGGGGAATTATTCAATAAAAACCGCTAACATGCTTGATCGCAGACTCATCTGTAGCATCGCTCTAGAGTTAGTCATTGAAAAGCACGACAGGTAACTACGCTTTCCATTTCAGCTACGGTCACAATATTTCTGAATTAGTCTCTTGTAAATCATGCTGAACGTGTACAAATGAGTGTGTGAAGCGTACAGTATAATGCAGTACTTTGTGTAGTTTACGGGAATTCCCCTTGCACCAAAGGTGATGACTTGTAAGTTAACGTAGATATCTTATTCGCTATCTTAATCAGTCGACGAAAACCTCAGTCAAACAAGTCATCCACTAGTTCTGATCTATTGTCTTGCAGTCATTTACGATTAGTTATCGATTGAAAACCGAATTCTTTACGATTTTTACTTGGTTGTTTGGCTGTGGTAATACTCATGCATCTTTTTTCCAACGCTCATTTTTTTAAACTAAAATCAGATAAAAATCAACTTTACTCAATGACTGTCTGCACTCATGATTTGAAGTTGTTCCTACCTAAACCAAATTAAGGTATCCTAAGATAATAGTAACCTTTGCTTGATCTTAGAAACTTGATCGATAAGGTTGCCCCTCTCCCTGTTGCTATGGGAACCACCGAAATACGTTGTGCACTGAATCATGGGGAAAGGCTAATTTAAGAAAGGTTGATTTTTGTCTTGTAGTTAGGAGGGGCCGAATTGTAATAAAAGAAAGTGTTAAAAAGAGTATTGGGAGCGAAAGGATTGCTTGACAGTGTCAAGCTGGTCATTGTAAAATAATCGGCCACATATAGATCTAGATTGCATAGATATAAGTTTTTTTGAAATCATTGTTTCCATTAAAAAAGGCATCGGGACAGATGTTGTAGCACTTTGTATTTAATCCCCCTTGGGCTGTAGATTGACTATTAAGTAAGTGGGATGGACTAAGGATTGGCCCACGGCATGAGATATACCGCTGTGGTGGTGATAATTGGTATGCCCTTAATTTATATTCATTTTTATTTGTCCATCCATCCATTCATCCATCCATCCATCCATCCATCCATCCATCCATCCATTGCCACTTTCATTCCTCGCATCTATTCTATTCCATTCTAACTAATCTATTTCATTCCATTCCATCCATCTATCCTTCCATCCATTGCCACTTTCATTCATCTATTCTATTCTATTCTATTCTTTATTCTATTCTATTCCTATTCTATTCCATTCTATTCCTATTCTATTCTATTCTATTCTATTCTATTCTATTCTATTCTATTCTATTCTATTCTATTCTATATTTTATTCAATTCCTATTCTATTCTATTCTTTATTCTATTCTATTCTCTATTCTATTCTATTCTATTCTCTATTCTATTCTATTCCTATTCTATTCCTATTCTATTCCTATTCTATTCCTATTCTATTCAATTCCTATTCTATTCTATTCCTATTCTATTCCTATTCTATTCTATTCTATTCTATTCTATTCTATTCTTTATTCTATTCTATTCTATTCTATTCTATTCTATTCCTATTCTATTCCTATTCTATTCCTATTCTATTCTATTCTTATTCCTATTCTATTCCTATTCTATTCTATTCCTATTCCTATTCTATTCTATTCTTTATTCTATTCTATTCCTATTCTATTCCTATTCTATTCCTATTCTATTCCTATTCTATTCCTATTCTATTCCTATTCTATTCCTATTCTATTCTTTATTCTATTCTATTCCTATTCTATTCCTATTCTATTCCTATTCCTATTCTATTCTATTCTATTCCTATTCTATTCCTATTCTATTCTATTCCTATTCTATTCTATTCTATTCTTTATTCTATTCCTATTCTATTCCTATTCCTATTCTATTCTATTCTATTCTATTCTATTCTATTTCTATTTCTATTCTATTCCATTCCATTCCGTCAGTCCATCTATCTATCTATCCATCCATCCATGGCCATTTTCATTCATTGCATCTATTCCATTCTCTGATTATGAAGAACGTCAAATATGCGATCTATACGCACACTTAACTCTTCTTTTTGCTGTCGGTAGATTTGCCCGTGGTTTTATTTGATTTCAAGAAGGTTGAATCGATTGTATTGATTACATAGACTGCCACAGCTGCAATCGAAACGTCACGTTACATAAACTTTTCTAACGCCGTAAAAACCGTAAAGCATCTGTATCTTCTTGGAGAGAAATGTTTGATTAATTTGCAGTGTGAGGTTCATAATAATAGCGGCAATTTTAGTACACCTGGTTAAGATCCCCTCGCCTGGTTGACTCGTTGTAATAGCAAAACGTCTGTCGTGCTGAGCAAATTCAATATGTGAAAAATAAGAATATTCATTTGTATCGGTGTCTAACTGTGTTCAGCTCTAATCGTTACGACTGATAAACAAGTTCTTGGATTTTCATGTATTTATCTCGAAGCCATTCAACCAAGAAATCTGCAACCAGGTTCTAACGCTTTATAAGTCTCTTTGAAACCTTTACTGAACCCAAATGGATCTTTTTCTCCTGTTTTCTGCAGTATTCGTTGTGCTTTTTGCACATGAAGGTAAGAGTAAAACGGTATTTTATTGTCGAGTTTTTCCCTAGCTTAATTATAGTTTGTTCTTTGTATTGAAAGTCATCATGGAGATTTCTCTCGCGAAATGTTTTATGAGAACGGAACCGGTAAAGCCGTAAGTGCGCTGTCATATCCTTTTTTTTTTTTTGTTTATTCATTCGTTTTTCATTTTCCATTACAGCGCTTCTTGATCAACATCTTAAGTTCGATGGTATTAAAAGCCATCTGTTAACTAGTGTTTTGAACAAACGAGTGTTTTTGACTTGTTACATTTCCTTTTATTTTGAACTTTCTATATCAGTTTAGGAAAAACACCTTTCATGTTGATGCTAGAAAAGGCAGCTGCCGCTCTGCAAGTGTCCGTATAGAATATTAAATCGAGATGTTGACAGTTACGCAATATTAAAAGTCAGTAGTTCGAGCTAGTTCCGAAATCCCTTCTTTCGGCGTATGATATTGGGTAAACCCAGTATTGATGCAAATTTATGGGGAGGGGAAGGAACGAGCCGACACTAAAAACGTCTGCGAAGGAGGCTAGCTGGTTATAGACTCTGGTGTTTTCTCATTCAAATGAAAATGTTGGAGAATTCCGACTCGTGCGTCTTATGGGTTTGCTTGTTTTTCCGTCTAGGACATGCTGCTACATCCCAGATAAAATGTTACCAGTGTTCTTCCAACAAATCTTACGAGAATTGTGAAGCCATCCAGACAGAGAAACAATGTCAGATCAACGTTCCAGGTTTTGACTGGACCTGCGGGAAATTCAAACGCGCGGTCATCTTGCACAACATGACTAGTATGATATACTCTCGGGGTTGTATTCTGGCGAAAGAATGTAAAGAAGAAGTTTTCTGCAAGTCGAAGCGCAGTTATTTTGAAGCCACTGTAGGCGTTAATGCAACTGACCGTTTGGCAGAATTCTCCTGTGAGATGCATTGCTGCAATGAAGACCTTTGCAATGCTGCGCCTTCTGTCTTGCTTGCCAGCGGTTTTTCCATCAGTGTTTTGGGCGCGGTCTCCGTTCTTTTTCTGCATTTCTTTTATTAAACGAGCAAAGCTCCGCTAGTCCGCTGAAATGATCAAATGATCAGGTTTTGCTTTTGGAACTAAAACAATCGGATATTATTATTAACATGGAAGATATAGCAAAGCTGATTAAATTTCCGTTACGCGAGCTGTTTTCATTCTTGCTGAAATTAAGATGCTTAAGTTTATTGTAATAAAGACTTCATACTCCCTCGCGTATGTTATTCTAAGTCTTGAATTCTTGAGGTGCAGCGATGGGAGGAGGGAAAGACATCAAGAAGAAGGGGAGGACAAGGTGGTTAGAGTACTAAGAGCACCTGGGATAACAGGGTAGGAACAGGTCACGCACTAGAAATATAGCTCACAGCTGTTTTCTACTCCACTCCACGGGAATGCAGTCAAGGGTGGAATGAATGGGTGGGGTCAGGCACGCGACAGGGACAAAATAAAGGCAAATATGATACTGAGGCAACATGTAAGGTAAGTGAAAGAATATTGAAGAAAAATAAACTGATATGATAAGTAAGATTACGAGAAGACTAGTTGTCATTTTTGTAATTTGAATATTTTGGCCTAACTGCAAATGAATAGATTAAACTTTTTTCAATTTTGTTTAAAAAAATACCCGACAGTAGTTTGTCTTATGGAAATTATCCAGTAGTGGGATTCCTGTGCTTCCAAGTAAAGGCGCGTGCGCACGACCATCAATAGGGCGCCATTTTTAAACTTCTTTCCGCGATGTTGATCAACAATAGCTTTTCTCGCAGCTGTTTTCTACTCCATATAACTGTTTAACTCATCAAACACGGTAAGTTTTACATTTTAGTACTTGTTTTCCGCGACAAGGCTTTTATATTTGAATACTACGACATACAATTAGTAATTGCTAAGCCTTTTTAAAAAACATCGATAAACTGCAGGGCTTGAATCCATTTTTATTTTTTATTTTTGCTTGATCATATTAAACCTCATGGCTGATAAACTGAAAGGTTTCACTAGCCAAATTAATGGTTTTGCTGATAAGAGTTTACAGAAAAGGCAAATATATATCTGGATAGAAAACGTTATCACCAAAATGTTTTATGTAGCTTTATACAAGTTGACTACGGCCAAGTTCTACTCATACAAAAATAAGCTTCAGTAATGAAGAATATATTAGTTTGTAAGGTTAATATCATTTGGATTTTACTTTCTTATTTATAAGTCTATTTTTATCTTAACTTATCTTAACAAAGTTTTGGCTTGATGCTCTATTGGAGTTTGTTTACAAAAGAGTTCAAAATTCAAAAGATATATATTCACCTATCAATGTTGAGCCCCAGAGGTAACACTCAAAATTAACAATGGGAAAGGAGGGGCACTGAGTGACATCCTCCAGTACATGGTAACATTAAAGGTGTGGACAAACAATGCGATTTTTTCATGCAATGTCGCAAAAACATTGCATATGATGTCACAGGCGACATCGCAAAAATTAGAAACCGGTTTTACTTTTGCAACTTTGCTTGGACGAACCTCCGTGTAAACACAAGGTTGCACAGGTGGTCACACAGTGCAATCTAGTTTTTGCGACGTTGCATGTGATGTCTAATAAAAAATCGCATCCTGTGTCCCCATCTTAACTTGGTTAAAATGGGCTACACTAAAATAAGGCACTACAGAGCCCCCCCTCCCTCCCCTAATGTTTCCCTTTTCCCCTAATGTTTTAGGGGTGGGAGCATTCCACTGGACCTCCCAGATTATTCCCTCTCCCGTTCAAATCTATGCTCTATGGTCCCTGCATTTTCGTAATTGCTATCTTGTTAGTTCAGACAATGTTCTTTATAGTTTTAGGCTTTTACTTTGGAAATGAGAAGACGCAATGAAGGATTTGGCCGGACTGTTATTTGTATCACTGGCTTGAATTCCATACCAGGGCACTCTGTGAACACAAAGTTCTTCAGAAGAGTGGCCAGTACTGTCTTGATCTCAGCCAAAGCAAACTTGTTTCCAATGCAGGACCGTGGACCAATGGAAAATGGTAGAAACACATTAGGAATGTTGGATGGCTGACCATCTGAGAAAAGAAACAAAAGTGTAATGTAAGTTCAGCTTTGTGTCTTTACAGCACTTTCCATTCACACACGCAGATCACTGCCATATGACAAAATAAGATTTTGGTGGATTTCAATCAAAGTGTTTCCATGGCATTGTCAGAAAACAAAAAGTTATCAAGGCACTTGTCATGTTATTACATTGTAGAAATGCCTTGATTAAGGTACACCGAAACTTTATTTAAACACGACAGTGATTTGCACATGTGATTGGAAAGCACTGTAAGTTAATGTTATCATGCTGGTACCTCTATTAAGTTTACACTTTTCAGGACTAGCTTGCCTGGTGTCTGCTTATAGAGTTGTCTATAAGATAGCTAGGGGTTTATTTTACAGTAAATATGAGAAGAAAGTTTCAGGACAGTGCAACTACCTAATGTATTAGTTTAATAAAGGGTGTCCAATTCATAAGGGGTCTGACGTTATTAGTCATTCTTGATATTCAAAATATTAATTAAAATAGATGTTATTTTGGATTTAAGTCAGAGTTATCAAGATTATAAATGTGAAGTAATATATCGTAAAATGTTTCATGGATCTTTAAGTAGTATTTTCCAGAGACCATGTAGTTTAATAAATATACAGAGGGGTAAGAGGGAAAAAACTGAAAAATAGAGAAACAGCCGCAGGGAGGCCTGAAGGGGGTGGGGTGTGTCAGGGAGTACAAAAATAAAAGGGTAGGTGCAAACTAACCATTGTCTTGGAATCTTTCTGGTCTAAAAGCATCTGGATCCTTCCAGTACTTTGGCAGAATATGTGTAGTCTGTATACCTAAAGCCACTGTTATACCCTTAGGTATCACATGCCCATCAATAACATCATCTTCTATTGCCTGTCTAACTACATGATATACTGGTGAATGTAGCCTTAAGGATTCCTTGACTATGTTACCAAGGAATTTAAGCTCATCAAGCTTGCTCCATTCTGTGTTTAAATCTTTTCCAAGTACAGAAAATACTTCTTCTCTGGCTCTTGTTTGAATTTCTGGATTTTTTGCAAGCTCGTACAGAGTCCAAGCTAAAGCAACACTTGATGTTTCATGGCCAGCTAAGAGAAATGTAAAGACTTGACTTCTCATTTCCTCCACATCTTTTGCACTTGCATCATCATAGTGCTCAAGAAGATGATCCAATAAATCCTTCTTTTCACTTTGTGGTTTGGTTGAATTCATTTTTTTATGTATAACCTGTGACAGAAAACAAAAATATTTACTCATAAAGAATAATTTGATATGAAATCTAATTTGAAGTTTGAAATCTAAACCCTACTAGTTCAGAGACTGCAGTGATGGGGGATGAGTCTTAGCTAATATCTACTAAAATTTCTAGTCTTTTAGCCTCTCACCCTCTTCTCTACTTATAATACATTTATTTATTAGATTTCTATATATTATTAAAAATCTAAGCCCTACCAATTTGTACTGTAAGATTGCTCTGTGGCCCCAATGGTACCTGTAGTTACTGCATTCCTGCAGCTATCAACTTTTAAGAATTAAAATTCTTAATTCTCTTTTTTATGGGGTGCAGCTGATTAAATAATTATTGGTTAACTGTTATTTTGAAAGTGGGCTACTTTCAGAACAAAGATTTAATACAGATGTCACAGAAGTGGGTTTCCATGCCAGAAAAAACATGCCACAGTCATTCCTTTGTCCATGGGTTGACATCCTTTTGATGAGTAGTAGAGAAGAAAATTATCAAAAGGATTCTGACCCATGCCATGGAGAAAGGAATGTAGACTAAAATGTTGATTTTTGAAAAAATAAAAAAATATTGAAATTTTACCTCTAGAACTTTTTCATCTGTGATTTTCATTGCCTTTTTACTTTCAGTGTAGAAGTACTTGTAAAAAGGAACTAGTTTCATGAGGAGAAGATGCCTGAAGTTGGTGACTTGTATGATGGAGGTAAATGCTTTGGTTAACTGATTGTCTCCTGACAAGACTGTATCAAAATCATATCCAAAAGCACACTTCCCAATGATATCCAGTGTACAGTGGTTAAGGTCTTTTTGTGCTTCAACTTCACAGAACTCAGATGATGAGGAAGAAAGTTTATCAGTCCAAGTCTGGTAAGAAAAGAAAAATCATTACTGCAACTATCTTATGATTAATGCAATTAAGACACCCTCAGATCTAGACATCTTGGTTTTGGCTTCCAAAGAAATTAATATATAACTCAGTGTTAAATTTTTAATTGTTAGAATATTTTTCACTTTATAGCACATGTTATTTTCTTGAGATTTGAACTATGACAAAAGAAGATTTCATTCTAATTATAAAACGTGTGTGGGGAGGGGGAGCTTTAAAAGCCCAGCCCCTTCAACTTTGCCGTCCCTGATTACCTTTACTCATACAAAAAAACAAATCCTAAGCTGAAAAACATACAAACTCACTGTTAGCAAATATTTATTTGTTGAAAGAAATGAAGAAACATTTTTGAAACTTCAAATCTTTCTTTTATAAATTTATAGCTTGGTTCATCAGAAGACTCACCTTGACTAAATTGTCTGCCACCTGTTGAAACACTGCAACCATTCCTTTTAAGTTACTGTAACTAAAGGCTGGAGAAACCATTTTATACTGGCGTATATGATCGTCATGGCTACAGGTAAGAAGACCATTGCCAACACTTGGTACAAATGCTCTGATGTTTTTGGCTTTGACATATTTATGTCTGTGTGTGATGAGAACATGTTTTAGGTTCTGTGGACCTGTAACATTGATTCTTGTTCCACCTGTGAAAAATTGATTAACTCAGGTATTGATTTTCACCTCCTTTATGCCCCCTACTTTTTCTGGGAGAAGAAAGCCAGGGGTATAAAGGCACAGACACATGGTGCAACATTGCTTGCAATATGACAGGCAATGTTGCTGATGTATGATTGTTTTCAACAACAGCAACATTCCTTGTAACTAATTGTATGGTGTGACTTGGCTGTCAACATCGATTGCCTGCAACATTGCACACAGCATTGCACCATGTTTTCGTAGCTTAAGAAGAACAACAATTCTAAACAAGAAGAGAGGCTAGTCTAGCCATTTTGAATTTTGATGTCTAATAATCAATATTTGAACTCTTGTAATATAGTGTGGATCAAATTACATTTTCTTATGAAAAAAAAAAGAGATCACGAAAAGGGAAAAGAAAAAAAGGCATGATTTTAGGAGAGGAGATGAATTACTCAGATAGATAATTAATCAAGCTTCCATAATTGGGAGGGGTAGCAAGACAACCTCTAGCCTATATTATATATAGAGGATATGATATGGGCATGGAGATACAAATTTTATCTTCGAGTGTTGAAAAGATCTCTCACTAGTGAAGCACTGAACAAGCGCGCCCATGTAATATTCTGTTTATTATATAATTATCAATGAAAAAGAAAAGAAAGGTTTTTCGAGTTTTTTTCTGCTATAAGAAGTATGTAACCATAGTGATGATACCTTCACATGTGAAAATAACATCTTATTTTCACATGTGAAAATATCACTTTTCTGAAATAGAGAAATATAGGTATTTCATTGATAATCATATAATAAATCCATACAAGTCTACTCACTCCATCCAGGATTATGCTTAAACACACTTCCATAGGTTTCAGTCCATTCCCTCATAACATTGATATGATCCTTTCTCTTAATAAACACTAACATGTTGCCAATGATCGGTAGACCAGGGGGCCCAGGTATTTTGCTTAATGGAGAGAGTCTGAACTGGATCGTTTGATACACAATCCAAGCCGCTATAAAAGCGATCAGTGCAGATAGTAAAGTTCCCCATGATATGTAATCAACTGATAAAGGGCCAAACATTGGTACTATATAACCTTGATAAGTTAGATACAACTTTGTTTTTGATTTCTTGTAAATTGAATTTTCTATTAGCTAAAGTCGCTAAAGTCACGAAATATTCAATTTCTAGCAGGCGTTCCACGTCTAATGCAATCTCGTACTCAGGCTTTTTCCCTAGCGTTTGCTAAAAAGAACTTCTGGAGCCGAGGGCACCAGGCTTTTTATCTTGTTGATTATAAAACGACATCTTACTAGTAGTCCTCTTTGGAAGGGAAAAAGAGATGTTAACGGTCTAAAATATAACATGTTTAGAAGGAAGAAAAATGCTGCTAAGCTTAGCTTGTAATGTTGAAGCGCCATAATTGTTTTCGATACCTTCAGTATTGATTCTACCAAGAGACCATGAGGGACAACGAAGTAAATAGTTAAATGGTAAAATACTTCTTGATTTGAGTCTTATATAGTTATAAAGGTGTATACTTCAATATACAAAAAAAAATTATTTAAAAAAACATACAAAACTGAACTGGTTCACACAAACAATATCTAAAAAGCATCATTATTTTACTTATGGTTCAGTAGATAAAGCTTATTGTAAATTTGTTATCAAAACGGCTAGTGTTTGATATTACTAGTTACTGCAATTTTCATAAATATGCGAACTTTGTTATTGCGAGTTGCTCGCTGGAATTTGGTTTTTCACTGCCGCCAATCATAAATATAAAAGGTACCGACTGATTATTTTTGATTGATGGAAGCGAGCGATAAACCAAATTTCAGCATGCAGCTCGCAGCTACTGAGTTCACATGTTTATGAAAATAGCAGTAAAACAAATACACTCAAATACCTTACCTGACGGCACAGTCATTTTCATATTGGGAGTATTATATAAAGGATGTTTATAAATATCCGCGACCATGGGGGCTGTAGGCATCAGATGGCACAAGTGTTACGTGTAACGCTTTGTTCGGCCTTTTTTGGACCGTGATTTGTGACTTGAATTAAAAATAATAATAAGTCCGTGATTCATGAATTTCAGTCCCCCCGTGATGCGTGATCTGGTTATTTTGAAGACCGTGATCCGTGAAAATTCGTATTACACACTAAATCCTTGTATCAAGGTTATTCATTTATCGCATTTTGTGATTCGTGAATTTTTGAGAAATTATCCCGCTGTGCTACCCCGTAGGTAGCGTGTGTTGACTCGAACTGAAAAATTAAAGACTTGCCGGGGTAAAGATAACAATCATTTATCCATGTTTTTAAGATACAAGCTTAGCAATTAAAATAATAATAATAATAGTAAACAGAAAGCTAGTAAGTTAACCCTTAACATGCTATGAAAGTGAATGTTTTACCAACTCCCCCGCCCAGTTTTAAAGGGTTAAAATTTTGCCTAAACATTTTAACAAGTGACAAAGTGAAAAATTCTGATGCCAAGAAAATGATACAGAGTCGGTATTGGTATAGCGCTTTTAACTAAAAAAAAAAAAAAATCAAAATTCTTAATCAAATTATACTGTTTTGTTGGAGAGAGAAGACATTTATTCAGCTACTCCTATGGTGATTAAATTCCGTCGGAGTCAGCTAAACAGTAATCATTATTATATTCTTATGTTAGCATCTGGATTCTATTTTGAAAAATAAACTTTACAAAAATGTCTTTGAATTCGCGACAAAGTAGGTTTTGTTGGACGTCAATTAAGGTGTTTCTATGACTTCCCTTGATTGATTGGGATGCATTGTAAGCCACCACTGATTTCTAAATAGTTTATTGGATAATTGATTTAGAAATTATGTAAGATAATAAACGTCATTTACACCTATGAATAAGTAATCTTTGTTTTTAAGGCCTTTAACCATTTGGTTACCAAAGTGAGCCAAGAAAAATATGATGTTTGTCAGCGACCATAAGGTATTTCAAAATTATATATTTTTATTTTTCTAGATAAATAATCTTTAAATCGACATTTTTATGCATGTATTGCCGGGTAACATTTTTTCGATCGTAGTGAGTTGATTTCGGTACTTAATATTGATCCTTGGTCTTCCATGTCCTTGCGGACACAAGCGGAAATTGTGCTCGCGATTTTCGATTTTGTTGCAGTGGAAATTCCACTAAATCGATTTCCATCATAAGTCGTGTAACTGACTTCGACATATTGCAAAAAACGAAATCCCTAGCTTGAAGTTGGTGGAACTATTTTTTGGGGGTTGTTCTAGTAACACCCAGTTACTGTCTCCTCTGTTATTTTGAGGTGATATATTCTAAAAATCTAAAAACCTAAAATTTTCTTGCTAAAGAGAACTTTAGGTTGTACACGGCGAGATATTTCGTTGACTAAAATAGCGAAGTGTATGAATTCGGTATTTTTTGTTCAAAAAGTACGAGAAACGGAGTGTGAGAGAGAGAGAGAGGAAGGAAGGAAGGAAGGAAGGAAGGAAGGAAGTATGAGAAAGAAGAAAAAGACGATTCAGTCCGACATGATAGGGCCAATTAAGTTGAGACATCTGTTTTGAAAAAATCGAAACACGAACAAAAATTATAAGTTTGGAGCGTGTCATAAACATTAGCTTCTGGCTAGGGAAACTCAGCAACAAAACTAACTCTAATTCTCGGGATTAAATAAAAAAATTAATTGATTTAGAATAACGGTTTCCCCAGATTCTAGCAAATTCGGAAAGCTTGGAAAAAAAACATATCTGTATCAAAACAATGAAAAAGAAAACATGTCAAAAAGTTATGAAGTTGTGTTTCAGTGAGTTTACGACAACCAATCCATTCATGCTATCATACTTAGTTAAATACGGACATAATCTATTGTTCACTGAATTGATTTTCATCAATTTTTTGTATCGCAATTATCTTCCCTGAAAGGATTTAATTTCATGTTTACTAATTTTTCAAGCTCTTTTTCACGGCTTTACGAGCGAATATCATTTACCGGCGTTTTATCACTAAAGAATTCCTTATTTTCACTTACACCAGTTCCAACTAGGTCGTTTACCCGCGGCGTTTTATCGCTAGAGAATTCCTTATTTTCACTTACACCAGTTTAAACTAGGTCGTTTACCGGGGTTTTATCACTAGAGAATTCCTTATTTTCACTTACACCAGTTCCAACTAGGTCGTTTACCCGCGGCGTTTTATCGCTAGAGAATTCCTTATTTTCACTTACACAAGTTTAAACTAGGTCGTTTACCGGGGTTTTATCACTAGAGAATTCCTTATTTTCACTTACACCAGTTCCAACTAGGTCGTTTACCCGCGGCGTTTTATCGCTAGAGAATTCCTTATTTTCACTTACACCAGTTTCAACTAGGTCGTTTATAAAAGAATATAAAAGTTTATAAATTAAGACAGCTTTAGCTTACGGAGAGCAAATAACGTCATTCAACCTACATCGCGCAGCAAGCATGCCGCTTAACAACCAGTTACCACACGCAGGGAATTCGCAGGGAAGATTCATGTTTCCGACGCGAACCAATCACCGTTGCAGCAGTTTTCCCAGTGGAATTAAAATCTTGTCCCACAAACTGCTACACAGTATTTGTTTGAAAGAGTACTACAAGGATTACAAGGCAATTTTCGTTTATTTTCACAGAGCAGTAAATAATAAAAACAATTTATAATCAATTTTTCCGCGACCAGAGTTTTAAATTCTGAGATATTCTAGCTAATTTGTTAAGCTTGTGGGACATAGCAACGGTAACTAAGGGGAGTCGGAACCATGAGTTACGCGTGAGGAAAACATCTATAACAAATGTTTTTACGCGGAAATTCATTGTTTTCTCCCCAACTAATTGTACTGCCACAAAACATCTCTTTTCATTCATTTGCCTTACTTAAGGCTAATACTATTTATAATAATAATAATATTTAGAAAAAAAAGGGGGCTCAGAAAAAGTTTTTTCTGAGTATTTCACTGCAGTATAGTACGATCATATACACATTTCACTATTAATAATAATTATTATTATTATAACTTAGTACTGAGATTTTTAATTATTTGTATGAGAATATGTGAACTTGAATTAAGTTTCCATTATTATTATTATTATTATTATTATTATTATTATTATTGTTATTATTATTATTTTCTTTCGATTTACCTTGCACGTAAAACATTTCAATAAAGAAGGAAAAAATCCCTTCTCTTATTATTTCTAATTGGAAACACAATTAGATACTGAGTGTCTGCAACTGCGATATTTTTGAAAGCGCTTTGCGCATCTCGAAAATGGCCCAATTGAAAACTCTACTAACTCGAGTGTCGTATCAAACAAATGTGCTGATTCATAACGACATATTTTACTTTAAAAAAAATGAGATATAAATATTTAAAAGTTAAGAACGACTTTGGCGTAAACCAAAAGAAGAAGAAAGGGAAATAATAAAAATAATAAAGGAAATTACAATGTATATATATTAAAAAGTAAAAAGGATTGACGTTGGTTTAATTTTTATTGAATATTTTTTAACTTTATTTGCTTTTCAATTCCATGCATAGATCTGATACTGTAAACCAAAGCTCAATTACTGGAATCTTCAACAAGAAATTAGATTTCAAGCAAGGAATCAAGATGTGTTTGCGGCGTCTGGTTCTAGCAGTATTGTGGGTAGGTATTTACCTCTTCAAAGTTCAAATGCAGCGAATTCAATCTGAAAAAGATTTTTTCAATAACACTAAAAAATGCTTCGAGTTGTTATGACGTTCAGTCGACTGAAACTTATGACTGAAAACACGTCAAAAACTAGAATACAGTCAAAACCAGGCTAAACAGTTATTTTATTAGGTTTTCTAATTTTTTTTGATTTTTTTAAACCTGTATTTCGCTATGATTTTGATACATAACCCGCCAAACTTTACTTGGAAATTTCCGATTGATGCACCTTAAGCTTATTACATGAATGTTTTATGATTCCTGAGGTCGTATCAGTATGTTTCGCGATATTTTATTTTTGCGATTTTGCGAAATGAATTTCATATTCTAAAAGCCACCTCAATTTTGCGATTTCATTGAATAAATCATTCATAATTTCGTTATTTCCAAATACGCACAAATGTCTTCAACAAACACACTATATTACGCAACATTAACATTAACAAAAACGAAAAAGTTCTCGTTAGTTCTTTGGCTTTCACTTGAGTATAATAATACCAGAACGAATCACTCATAACAACTTCTAATAGAGCTTTTCAGTGTTGCGTCACTCTTATGGAAAAATGACTTCGGTTCCAAAACGAAAAGCAGTTATATAAAGATTTTTCTTCCTTTTTCTTTATGACAGACTTTGTTGTCCAAAGTCTAAGTGTTTCAGGTGATAATTGAGTACGTTTCTCGCTTTATTTTAGCGGTATGTTTGAGCAGTTGGACCCGGAAATACGTCACAATTTAACAGCTGTATAACTTTGTTATCTTAACAATGCCAAACGACAGCTGAATTTTTGAAGAAAAAAAGCTAAAAATCGTTCATATCAAAGACTGAAGCTAACGTTACTATTATACACGCATCAAGAGTTCCGCGCTGCTGCTCAATGCGCATGCTCAGGGGATTAAAAAGTGGGATAAAATTTGTAAAATATGCTATATTTTAGTTGTATCTTTCTTGTCAAGTACAATTTTCGCTAAATATTCAAGATCGCGTACCGTTAAGGGAATCCTGAATTAAATATACCGAAAAATTGCATATTATACAAAATATTATCCCACTTTTTAATCCCCTGAGCATGCGCTTTGAGCAGTAGCGCGGAACTCATGATGCGTGTATAACTTTGTTAAGTAGAGAACTGACTAGCATTTCTAGGAACATTTTCGTATGTTCGAAATGTAGGAACGTCGTGTTCACCACACATTCCCATAATACTTTGCGTTTGGGGGGCAACAATAACGAAAATTATTTGAAAATTGAAAACTTACTAAGAAATCTCATGATTTTTACTCATGCTGCTCAAATTTCTTTTTGATTTTTTTCTAATTCTGATAGATGCATACGTGTTTCTAGATTGTTTTTCTTCGATTCTTATTAATTTTCATGGTAATAGTAACGATTTTGTCATGTGCTGCTTAAAAAACGCAAAGCATTATGGGAATGTAAAAGTGGTGAATATGGAATGTTATTTTTGGTGATCCACGTGCTTGTACCATACATGAAGTGCCATTCGACTAAACCCTATCAAGTTTGAATTTTAAGATATTGAACGTGTCCTACTGCAAGTGTTAACGGGGCTTTAGTTGCCACAACCTTTTTCAAAGTGCCTACTGATAACCCTTCCCGGCACAGTTTTTCCTTTTTATGTATAGGAGACGCAAAAATAGCTGTTAAGCTCTTTTACAGTTTCCAATTTGATCCATTCATTCCCGAAATATAGTTCTTCAAACCTCGCAAAAACTCTATTTAAATTTCCCGCGCAAGACCACTCCAATTTTCGCAAGTCGCAAAGGGTCATCATTCTGTTGTGTAATATCGTCGAAGTGAGAAAAATGCGAGAGAGATGTGTTGTTTGCGGGGGTTCAAATCAATTGAATATATGAAAAAAAAATTCAGTTCATCACATTCCAGTTTTGAATGACGATCGCCCCTTAACGGCTACGTCACAGTTTTGAATGACAGTTGGTTCCTCCCATCCTGTTTTTTATTTGCAGTTCAGTTTTTTTCCAACAAATAGCAATATTCGAAGAGCTATATCTCGGAAATGTACCAAATTTGAAACTGTAAAAGAGCTTATCAGCTATTTTTGAGTCTTCTATACAAAAAACGAAACATTGTGGAAGGGTTATACTAGACATGCACTTGTTCAACTTATTTGTATTTGTTGAAATTTATTAAAAGTTAGTTAATTAAAAAACTGTTTGTTCTTCGAATTCTGTTTTCATTTATGCAGATGTTCCTGCAAAAAAATGCTCAATTCGTGCAGACTACAGGTAGGTCATTAAAATTTTCTCCACCAGATAGTGTCACTGTCTATTGTCTGTACCTACTGCATGTGTCCGACTCATGGTTTCGACTGCTACAATAGTGAACCAATCACTTGTGGGGCATAGCAACGGTAACTAAGGGGAGTCAGAACCATAAATTTCTTTTTGGGTCATTTAGAGGTTCCCACCACCTCTTGAAGGGTATATTTTGTACTGTTGTATTACTTTATTCTACTATCCTATTATTGTACTATTGTTTTGAAGTTAGCCTGTGTAGCGGCGAATCATTTAGGGGGTTTTGGGGGAGTGGGTTGGTAGCGGGCCCTCCCCCTCCCCCCAAACAACAACAAAATGCGCCGCTACGCAAGCTATTTTGACCTAAGCCCTCACATTTCAGAACTATCTTGTGAAGATCCTCTTGGGATGGAAAGTGGTGACATTCCAAGCAATGCTATTACGTGTTCCGATAGCCAATATCCGTGCTCTAATGCACGTCTTAACAGTTTAAGGTAAGCACTAGTTCCTTTCTCCACGTCCTCGTACTCTATCACTTAATAGCGACCTTCAGATCCGTCTACGAGTACGAGTACGAGATTGCCACTATAATGTCGTAGTCGTGGTGGAGTACGTAGATTGAAACTTTAGATTGTTAAAAATTAAGAAATTGGATACGATTCTGTGTTAAGCACGAGCACAGGGCCAATTGCAAAACTCGTACTCGTACTCGTAGTCGAATCTGAAGTTCACTATTGTTATATTGTGCATGTTACATTCAAAGATGCTCACATCTATCTCTAATTTTTTTCTTTCTATAGACCCCGTTCACGTAACATCAAAGCAGCTCAATTTGGAGAACAAAAGAAAAGAATTTCAATCTCCTGAGATTTGGAACCTATTGTTTTGTCCTCCAAATTGAGGGGTCTATTCTTCGTTTGCACTTTACGTTACCGCGGCTCATTCTCATTCTCATTCTCATTCTCATTCTCATTCTCATTCTCATTCTCATTCTCATTCTCATTCTCATTCTCATTCTCATTCTCATTCTCATTCTCATTCTCATTCTCATTCTCATTCTCATTCTCATTCTCATTCTCATTCTTATTCTTATTCTTATTCTTATTCTTATTCTTATTCTTATTCTTATTCTTAACAGCGCATATGTATCCACCAGTCTAAGAGGGTCCTATATACAAATCGACATGGGTTCTCAAAAGCATGTTTCAGCAGTTGGCACCCAGGTCGAAACATCCTTTCACGTGACGGCTTTTAGCTTGGCTTTCACCGAAAATGGCTTGGAGTGGTTCAATTACCTCGAAAATGGAAAACTTAAGGTACTATAAAAAGCTTTCAAAGCCTGATGTGACTAGAGGAACTTAAACAGTTTTCATGGGCGGATTTATGGGGAGGGGGGGGGGAGCGATGGGACCGCCCCTCTTTAGATTGGGACTCATCCCCCCTTTTTTGATTTAATCTTTATAACTAGTAATTTCATTGCATAAAATTTGGCAGTCCTCGGAATTTTTGCATCTAATAAGTTTAAATTGGATATTGGATATTACCTATGTTTTATGTTCCCAAGTTCTGCCTTTTTTTTTAGATGGGCTGCGCGTCTCTCACCTCTGGGGTTTCGGTTCGATTCAGACTGCGCCCAGATTAAGATCAGCTAAGAAATCGTTTCTGAATCGATGAAATTAAATTTGTGGATGGAGAAGGGGGCTGTGACTGGGAGAGGGGGGTACTGGCGATCCGTAAACCCTGACCCTATCTAAGACAAGAATATCTTGAAAAACAAAATTAATACCTTTACAAGACAACACTGTAAATTATGCCTAGAAACTCTAACAGCTAAGAAAAGTTCTATACCCTGTACAACGCCGGCACAGTTGAAAGTTACGCTCTAAAAATTGTTTGGGGGCAAAGCAATCGATTTCGAAAAAAAAGTCAAAAGAATGTTGACCCTGTTGAAAATGGAAATTGTATACCCATTTAGGACCAAAATCCCGAAAAACCATAATCTGGCAAAACATCCCCGTATAGGCTATACTGGTGGGAGCACCCCCGTTCCCCCGGGCAGAGACTTTGACATTGCGCGTTTTTATACTTTGTGAGTAATTTGTTCTTACATAATTCTTTCTTCTCCTCAGCTCTTCTTTACTTCTCCGCTCGGTTCCAATGGGTTGAACCATACGATGCACAGTCTATCTAAAAAGGTCTTGGCTAGAATGGTACGATTTTATGTTCAAGACAGTAAAAAAGAACCCACGCTGAGAGTAGAACTTTACGGCTGTGAATGTAAGTTGAATAGACAAAGTTTTAAACTTTTGTTCATATTAGTCATCCCAAGTTTGAGGGAAGCACGGATGGCATAGCGGTGAAAGCACTCGCCTCTCGCCAATGTAACCAGGTTTGAGTCCCACTAGTCTCAGTGTCTCATGTGAGTAGAGTTTCTACTTGGTTCTTAGAAGTTCATTTTTGTGTAGGGAGGAAAACCGGAGAACCCGGAGAAAAACTCTTGAAGCACAGGATAGAACCAACAAAAAATCTCTTCTCACATACGACACCGAGTCCGGGAGGCGAACCCGGGTCACACTGATGAGAGACGAGCGATCTCATCGTAACAGCATTTTTTCGACCCAGTTGTTTCCTTAACCTCGGAATGGCTAATACAGATTGTTACAGCCATTCTTAGACACACGCGTACTGTTGCGATTTTTTCTGTTGCGACAAAGTAAGGTTTGCTGGACGGGGGGGGGCTAAGATTGCAAAATATAAGAGACTAGTATGAAAAAAAGGGAAAAGTGTAGCTCCCCCCGTCTCCGCCGTCCCTGACCCACGACCTACTTTAGTTGGATGTTCTAGCCACTGTGCTACTGAAATCTCGAATGGTGAGCTGAGGTCATCTGTGTCGGGGCTATGTCAGACAGGGGACAGGGACTACATTGCGCAGCAACCGTGATGCCAGTGCTTGACTATATGTCGAGGAAGTCACTCAAATTAACTGCATCACACAACAGTCACGTCAAAGTAAAGTCTCAAATAGATAACATATAGAAAATATATAAATCTGTGTGGAGACATAAGGGACTTGAATAATTTGTAATACAGTTTCATTTCTATTTAGCCTGTGTAGATGCCCTGGGCGTCGCAAATGGTTTACTTCCCGATTCCTCCATCAAAGCATCAAGCTACCTAGATTCAGGTTTTTACCCATGGTTTGGACGACTAGACAAAAGCTTTGGCAATGGATCATGGTGCTCAGCGGCTAACGACCCTCTTCCGTATTTGCAGTTCTATTTAGGGCCTGATAAGGAGATCAATGAGATAGCCATTCAAGGCATCCCACTAATCAAGTTTAATAAATATGATTTTTTTCCGTGCAGGTAAGAGAGAAAATGGTGTGCAAGTAGCTGAGATAAAAAAAAAATTGCAGAGCAACAGAATCTTAGGCCCAGTTCAAACGTTGATCTTCTCATGAGCCGAACCTAATGATATCAAAGAAGACAGTCTTATTCATTCATTGTTTTCAAATCGTTCGGCTCATTAGAAGATCGACGTTTGAACTGGGTCTTGTTCTCCGACACAAATCAAATTCGTAAGCAAAATTTACCAAAGAGAAGTTCTTGGATTAACGATGTATTTTGAATATGAGTATTTTTTGTTGGAAAAACATGCACCGGGTTCTTTAAAGGCAGCCATGTTGTAGTGAAGAAAAAAATATTTTCGTGGCATGCAAAATCTAGACTTCGCATTGTTCCTGTTCTTCATCTGACATGGCTGCCATGACAAGGCTGCGTCAAATTGTCACAAACATGGCCGCTTGAAAATTTTGCACCAAACACTCGAGGTTTTCAGGGAAAAGCGTTTTAGTACAACATTAGAAAAGTTCTACATACCGTAAAAACAAACCTTAGGCATTGGTTAATGGATTAAAATGCAACTTTTTCTTAACTTCCAAGAAATGAGCTTAACTTTTGGACTTTTGTAGCTGATTTTGAGATTTTTTCGAAACTAAAGGCACATTTTTATAGTAAGAAGTTGAGCCCACAATTTTACCCAAAACCACTGGCTCGTTTTTCAGCCCTGCTGGCTGCCGTGAGATCCCACTTTTGCAAGTAACAAATGCCATAACATCTTCTTCAAAACATGAAGTATGGGCTACCTGTACCCCGACTTAGATTAGTCTAGAAGTTATTTCAGGGTTCGATAACATTACTAGTAAAAACATTGTCAGAATCACTTTATAGTCCAATGTGATATGGTTGTGGAATATGTATATATACGAACGTTTTCCATGATATGCGGTGCATTTGTTACGAGAAAAATTGTTCGATAACATTACTAGTAAAAACATTGTCAGAATCACTTTATAGTCCAATGTGATATGGTTGTGGAATATGTATATATATACAAACGTTTTCCATAATATGCGGTGCATTCGTTACGAGAAAAATTGATGTTAGAAAATTCTAAATTCATTTGGTTAAGTAATACAACCAATATCTTTGTTTTCCCGCCTAATGTTTGTCTTTTTTTATTTTTAAGCGAACAGATATCTCCTAGTCCTACTACAGCTTTTCCCTCATCTACTATAAATACTACGAATGTCACAGAACCAATCCCTGTCTATCAACTCGATGGTTCCTATGACGTGGTAAAAATCTATTACTCAAATGGAACGCATTGCAATGCTACTATTCGTGTTATAGAACCTGCATGGGTTTCAAAGTTTTCAGTGTTGTACAGTGACGATGCGACGGAATGGACTGGAATTATAGAGAAAGGAATGCTAAAGGTAATTATTCGTTATCATATCAAAACACCCCATCCCAGAATACCATATTCCACCCTATCCTAGATTATTCTACCCTACCCTACTTCACCTTACCCTAACCTACCCTACCCTTGCCTACCCAACCCTATCCTGCCCTAACCTACCCTACCTACCCTACCTACCCTACCCTATCTTACCCTATACAACCCTAACCCACCCTACCCTACCCTACCCTACCCTACCCTACCCTACCCTACCCTACCCTACCATACCCTACCCTACCCTACCCTACCCTACCCTACCCTACCCTACCCTACCCTACCCTAACCTACCCCACCTTACCTTACCTAACCCTACGCTACCCTACCCAACCTTATCCTGTCCTGCCCTACCCTACCCTCTCTTCCCTACCCTACACTACCCTATCTTACCCTACCCTACCCTACCCTATCCTACCCCACCTTACCTTACCTTACCTTACCCTACGCTACCCTACCCAACCTTATCCTGCCCTGCCCTACCCTACCCTCTCTTCCCTACCCTACACTACCCTATCTTACCCTACTTAGAAATAGCAAAACGCAAAATGATGTTAAAAAATAATATAATTTATTCAGAATTTATTCATGATAAATATGATTAGTCCGAAGTTCAAAAGCAAAATCATATTGATATATTTTAGTCAATTAGTGTAATTCAATCAATTTGTAATTATCTATAGAGTTTATGTTATATCACAATACTTTAGCAATACCTGTAAATTCATAGGTCATGCCAATAAAGTTATTTATCTGCCCTGCCCTGCCCTGCCCTGCCCTGCCCTGCCCTGCCCTGCCCTGCCCTGCCCTGCCCTGCCCTGCCCTGCCCTGCCCTGCCCTGCCCTGCCCTGCCCTGCCCTGCCCTGCCCTGCCCTGCCAATTATATTCATTCAATCTTTTATTTTTAGAAATTTCTTGGCAGTAGGAAATCGGGATTGGTCAGAAACGTTAGGATTACAGATCAACCATTTAAAGCTAAATACATTCGAATTGTTCCGGTTGCCTGGAAAAATTGGATTTGTATGCGTGTTGAGCTGTATGGCTGCAGTAAGTTGTTAATCCCATTATGCACTGGTCAATCGAAACCCCCACTGCCCGATTCACGGGACAGGGCGGGAAATTTAACATTTATAAAATTTAGCACTTTTCCCCTGTCAACATAGTCCCAGTATTTTTGGCCCGGATTCGTAGCACAGTGTATACATGATCTGATTTTTTAAAGTACAAAACAGTGAGTATGGCTGGTAACCCGGTTTTATCCCACTGCACGTCTCAAAGCTTACCTTCTTTCTCGACAACGACGTCGTATAAGCAAGTTGCACGTTCGATTTACACGAAGGAATTCATGCTCTCAGTATGTTGTGCGCGAAATATCACATCGTGTAAATCGGCCTTAATCCCGGGTATCTACACGTTAATTCATCGCTCTTTCCCGGGGATCGGGGGAGGGGGATGTACACTCTTGCACAATCTAATACTTACTATGAGCTGATATCGGACTTACTTTGATATTCTCAAATAATTAGTTTTCCAACATTATGAATTTTCCTTTGCCTCAGATTCCAAACCTAACGTTGGTATAAGCAGCGGTTTGATCAAAAATAGCGCCATAACCGCAAACTCCAATAAACCGGGTAAAGAACCATGGCGTGGCCGACTGAACAACCTAGAATGCTGGTGTGCTGCTGATGTGACTAATGTAGAACTGGTTATTGATCTAGTGTTCACCCATCGCTTACAGTCCTTTGCTACTCAAGGTAATCCAGATAAACAGACGTCCGAGTGGGTTACGAGCATGTCTGTTATGTACAAAGAGAGAGTAGTTGATGACTGGAGGTTTTATGGAGCCAGTGGAGTTATTACGGTAAGAATTTGCTATACTTACAACTTGCTATACTCTCATGAGAAGGGATTCTTTTGTTTTGACTGACAAACTGGGACTTATTCGTGTGGCTGTAGATCGGCAAGGCATACTGAGATTGAGGGAAAAAACTGGGTCGAGTTGGCGTAAAAGTGCATTATTGGACTGTATTACTAGGGAACGAAATAGTCGCCATCTTGGAAATATGTCCACTAAAACAGTCCCACGGTGCACTTTGCAATTGCCAACTCGACCCAGTTTTTTCCTCATCTTCGGAACGGCTAATAGAATTGACCATTTTCGAGATGCGCGAGCGCTTTCAAAAATATCGCAGGCGCAGACATGATCTCGAGGCATTTTCGGGCAAAGTCAATAGCGCGCGTGATCTTGCCCGAAAAATGCCTCTTTTTCATGTCTGCGCCTGCGATATTTTTGAAAGCACTCGCGCATCTCGAAAATGGTCAATTTTTTCATGTCTGCGCCTGCGATATTTTTGAAAGCGCCCTCGCATCTCGAAAATTGACTATTGACAACATGCTTTAAACCAATCACAGGCCACGAGTTCGCTGTTTATTTTATATAGTCCCTATATACAGTGAATGTTTCTTAGGTATACGAAATTTATTCTAATGCGGGATGATCTTAAACCTTGTAGGTCTTTACAGCAAACACTGACAGGGAAGGAATAGTGGACAACAACTTTGAGCCAGGAATTGATGCCTCTATCATCAAGTTCACAGGATTCAGTTTCTTCAACGCTATTTGCATGAGAGTCGAACTGTATGGTGACAGAGGTGGGTTGAATAATTCTTTTTCGAATTCCTAAAATACCACTGTATTCATTGACCAAATACTCATTCATGCAGGGTTAGACTCGATTTTATGCAGAATATTCATATGATCCATTGAAGGTCCGGGGATCAGGCCATGGGGGAATTAAATGTGGTGTCACCGGTGATAGTACACGCACTTAAAAACACGGGGAGATATGGAAACAAACTTTTGTTTTTATTAAGCGGAGTATTTTTTTCCAAGAGTTCTACAACTTTTTAGTATTATTAATTTGGTTTCCCTCTCCTCACTTGTCTTAATGTAACGTCGGCTCCCTGTGACAAATCCCTGCGCATGCGCTGCCTCTCTAAATCGCTTTCAATGATTTTGGAATTTGCGAATTTTGATCTCGGAAATGGATTCCTGGCACGATTCTAGACATACATCATTATGTTCCATTTCATTTTCTCATTTACTTTATGTATTGTTTGTTTGTTGTTGGGATTTTTTCAGTTGCAATGAAACCTATCGGCATTCAAGACTCTTCAATTCCTGATGAATGGTTTATGTCTTCTTTTTCTAACCCTCATCGAAGTCGGTTAAATGGACCAGACATTTTTGAATTTAATCTCGTTTCTCTTCCTTCGAGATTTTTACAAGTCAAACTTGGAACTGATAAAATCATTACCGGTATAGCAACTAAAGGAGATTTAGATGCATATGTCAATAAGTTTAGTATGCTTTATAGCAAGGAGCAAGTTTTCTGGTCCGACTATCACGAGAAAGGGATTACAAAGGTAAGTTACTCTTGTAATAGCCCAAGGTTCTGCTAAATTAAATTGATTCTTTTCTCCTGTCACGAATCACTGAGCACTGGTGATGGTGGTGGTGGTGATGGTGATGGTGATGGTGATGGTGATGGTGATGGTGATGGTGATGGTGATGGTGATGGTGATGGTGATGGCGGTGGCTGTGATGGCGGTGAATGTGATGGTGGTGGTGATGGTAGTGGTGATGGCGGTGGCTGTGATGGTGATGGTGGTGGTAGTGGTGGTAGTAGTAGGAATTATTGCTACAGTTGTATTAACCACTGTTGTAGTTATGTACTATTTCTTTTTTTCTTTTATAATCATTTCTAGATGTTTTCTGGCAGTAACGATGGAACCATTAAGCTTCATGCTATCCGAAAACCTTTTACTGCTGCATACCTCAGAATACAATTCAATTCAGTGATTGGGACAACTGTACCTTTTAATTTTGAAATTTACGGGCAGAATGGTACGTTTACTTACAATATATACTAGTTATACAATGGTTTTGAGTGGCATACCATGAAATATCCCACGAGTCACTTGTAGTTTCTAGTATACACACGGGCCTTTAGGCGAGTGTGTATACAAAGAAAATACAAGCGACGAGTGGAATATCCACGGTATGCCACGAGAAACCATTGTATAACCATTTTATCCCACACCATAGAAAATACAAATGCGTAGATTAATTGTGCAGTGCATGATGGGAAGGAAGAGTGAAACACTGACGAATATACAACGGCTTCCCTGCTTTCTGATTGGCTGTATTTTCTATAGTGTGGGATAAAACGTAATTGTCTATGTAGCTATACATAAGGCTCAATTTATTATGTATGCCAGAGACAGGGGGGATGTTTTAATTTTCTTAAAATTTTGTCCCCCCTTATTCTCTTGGGAATAAATTAAGATCCACTTCTTGAACTCTAAATAATTTTCAGACCGCCCCTGAATTTTACCTCCCCCTTTGGTATACATGATGAATGTACAGCCAAAAGACACTTTTATACTCTGTCACTCGCAATAAGCTAATCTCTTTGCTATTAAGCGCGCTACAAAAGCTACCCACAGGATGGAGCGGGATGGTTCCGGGCCCCCTGTGCCTTCCCTCTGGCTACGCCCCGAAAGAGTTTTTTGTTGTTACAATTGAATAATGATTATAATTTCTCATAACCAAGTCTGTATACGAGAACGTCTTTGAAGATTAAGGCTGAAGATTATGGAAATTATCAAAAACAATCTTGAAGAAAATCATATTTTAAAAGTGTTTGTGAAATTTCAAACTCAATATGTTTTATTTTTGGCCAAGTGAGAGCTAAGAAAAATTAATTTTTGATCAAATTTGCTTCGAATAGTAAGCAATTATTGGACGAGGTTGAGCAAAATATCGTGATTTGTTAGTGGCGAGCAAGCAATTATTTGCCGATGCCAAAGGCAGAGGCAAATAATTGCTTGCAAGACACTAACAAATCTCGATATCTTACGATAACCGAGTTCAATAATTGTTTTATCATTCAAATTATTTTTTCTAATCTTTGAGGGGCAGTGCGCACGAGTCAAACAATAACAAAGAAGTTAGCTCATTTTTTCAGGGAAGCGAGTCATTGTCAAATGCAGCGTTACTGCGCATGAGCAGACCGTTATTTGCAGTAAGATGGCTCTGCACCGTAATGCAGTTATTTGCAGTTCCCTCGGCCAATCAAAATGACTGAAAAATAATTTGAATGATAAATCTCTTTACCTTGCGCGTAATGTTTTCGCATTTCATACCTCGTGTTATTCTCTTGAGAATAAGATTCTTTGTTTGATATTCATGGTTCTTCTCATGCGCAATGGTTAAATTAAGATGACACGTGGGGTCAAATAGCTCTTATTAACTGAGTGCGAGGTCAAATCATAGCGCGTGAAATTACTTTGCAATATAATAATGACTGTTATTTTTAGCTTCTTCAAATGCGCTTGGAATGGAAAATGGTGAAATATCTAATGAGCAAATCAAGGAGTTGGGTTCGGTCTCATCATTGGGCACATTCGACCACGATGCTAGATTGAAGCGTGATTCTATATGGTGTGCTAATAACGAAAGTTCTTCGTCGACTGGCTTCCTGATGATTGATCTGTTAATACCTACTGTTCTTACTGCCGTCGGATCACAAGGTCATCCTAATGAGTCCTATTGGATAACGAATTTTGAAGTAACGACCACGACAGACTTTATAAAATGGGAGAAAGGGATCAAGGTATGAAGAACCTGCTTTATTGTTTTCCCATGATTTTTCAATGAAATAGTCAGACGACATCAGCAGTATTTTGAGTGCAAGCGAGAGGGTCATGGCCAATCAAGCACGAAAGAAGCGTTAGGGTTGCACGAGGCGTAGGCGTAGCTTCTGAGTGCTCAGTGACCGACCCAAGTTCATCCAAAACTCGATAGAAGCACGTTAATCAATGATATATGCTTTTATAACACACTGCAAAACCAAAAAAAAATAATTACTAGTTGAAAAATATTCCATTTTCGTTCTAACGAAATCTTCATTACAGAGTGCGCGCTACTCATTCACGACGCATAGATAGTAAGTCGACAATTAGGTCAAAATCAATCTGAAGCTCGTTTTACAGCTTTATACGATCTATAAAAATTGTTTGAGTGTTTTTGTTAGGGATTCAAAGCACCTCGAAAATAAGAAAGATACTCCCACCTGACGTCTTGTGTTACAGTTTTCGCTTGTTTTCGCGCTACAATTCGCTAAAGTACGAATTTTGTCCTCGAAATGTAGTGACTGAGAAGGAACAAGGGAGAGTTTACACACACAAAAAAAAAATATCGAAAAAGCTGTCATCTTTTTCTAAATTCATACAGAACTATCATAAATGATGATTTCCTGGGGTATTTTTGGTTGTTTTCTATATCTTGTGTATTTTTAACGAACTTTCCATAAGCCGGCCGCCATCTTGAAATCGTAGTAATAGCTAATGTGCGCGAGCTTGCGCTGGCTAAAATCGCTCAGAATTTAGGCTTAGCTGAATTCAAATATTCTTGTCTATCGCCGCTATCTTAACGTTAATTTGCTTAAATTTTAGATTTTTTATAAACTTCAATCTAAGCAAAATACCTTATATAAATTTCATAATAATCGAACAACGGAAAGTTAGGCCCAGTTCAAACGTCGATCTTCTCATGAGCCGAACGCATTGAAAACAATGGATAATAAGGCGGTTTTCTTTGATGTCATTAGGTTCGGCTCATGAGAATATCGACGTATGAACTGTGCCTGAGTTTAACGGCCGCTCAAAAATGTTCGGTACGGTTGTTTGAAAACAGGAGGGAAACACCTTAAGATATATATATGACTTCTTTAATTTCTATTTCAACGTTTTCTAGTTTACCTTCATGCCGCTTGGTCATAATGCTATCATGAAGAATTATTTCCATGAGCCAGTCGTCGCCAGATGGGTCGAGATTGAGTTAAAAAAATTTTATGGTTATCCTTGTGTACGTTTTGAGTTGTACGGATCTAGAGGTAAGTACGTTTGTTGTCTTTAAAGTGCGACAAACGAAAAAACCCCACATTGTGAATAGTCCCTTTCACAGTTCCCTGCGTCATCTTGAAAGGTAGCCGTGCCTTTACATCGAAGCGAGATGTTGGAGTTTGAGTTTAACGCGTCAGTTTGCAATCATAGAGACATGTGAATGGTTGTCCATGGTGTTGAAAAATGATCTCTATCATCGCTTCGATGCAAAGGCACGGCTATCTTTCAAGATGGCGCAGGGAACAGTGAAGTGGCCTATTATGAAAGTAATAACTTGATATCGCTCGATTCTCTGTAAGCAAGAGGGTTATAGGGCAAGAGGGCAAGAGGGCAAGAGGATTATAACTTGCCTTTGTTACTAAGTAACAAGGGTAAGGCATAATCCTAAGTCCCCTCCACGTTAAAATTTTTTGAGTTTGGCCTTAAGCGCTTCTGTGTTATTGTAAAGAACGAATCTACCTTTAGGAGCTTGAAATTTCATATGGAAGTTTGAAATAACGTAGAAGCGCTTACGCCAAATTCTTATTATTGCAACAGTGATTTTGTTCATTAGGGACCGTTCATTATTCATGGGAGAGGGGGGGGGTGGGTGATTAAATGGGGGGTCTCGAAATTTTTTTAAGCCTGAAAAGGGGGGTCTTGAAAATCTTTTTGAGCTATTAGGGGGGGACTTGAAATAAAAATAGTAATGAAATAAATAAGCAAAATAGCATATGGCACATTTTGAGAATTTTTTTGGGGGGGGGGGGGGGGGGGGGGCTCCGAAATATTTGTATTTGAAATAAGGGGGTCATTGAAAAAAAATATGTTTATTGTGGGGGGCTCTGAAAAAAAAAGGTGCCTTTGCTAATTAATCACCCACCCCCCTCCCCCCCATAAATAATGAATGGTCCCTTATACGTTTTTCTTGAAAATTTAGTGTCACTTACTACCACTACTATTGCATTCTTTCTTTTGATCTTTTCAGTAACACCCATATTTCATTATCTTTATTATTATTGTTATTTATTAATATTGTTGTTATTATTGCTGTTGTTGTTATTATTGATTGTAACAATGCCGATAATAATAGTGATAATAATAATATAAATAACAATATCATTATTATTGTTATTATTAATAATATTTTTAACGGACTCGGTGCGAGCTAAACTATTTATGTGACTCTTTATTTAACTAATTGACTATCGTACCATTCCATATTTATACACGCTTTAATTATTTAATTCACTTGATAATGACATTGGACTCTTTGCGTCTGTTTTTCTGATAAAAATGGATATTATTATTCTTATTATTAATATTTTATTTTATTAGTATTATCGTTATTATTATCTTTATTATTAATAATATTGTCATCATAATTACTATTATTATTTTATTACCATTATTATTATTATTATTATTATTATTATTATTATTATTATTATTATTATTATTATTATAGGTGAAGTGGAAAAAAATGTAGCTCTCTTTAGACCCACCGAGCAGTCTTCCAGCGGCACCCATGATTCTTCTAAGGCTGTTGATGGCAACCTAACAGCAACTATCGGAGCAGCTTCATGCGCCACCACGCAGGAAGAAGATAACCCTTGGTGGCGCGTTGATCTTGAACACGAGTACCTGATTAAGAGTGTTAGCATAAAGAATAATGAAGATGCATGCTGTTTCCTGCGATTGAGTAGACTGACAATCAAGACAAGTGTCGACCTTATAACCAAGTCTACTTGTGCTGATAATATAAAGTTCACATCTGCTGGTGAACACAGGAAAATAGCCTGCCAACAAATGCTCAAAGGGAGATACGTGGAAATAATCAACTACTTGAGGACTGTCTTGACGCTTTGTGAGGTCGAAGTTGAGGCATTTGTTTCAGGTAAGATGCAAATCAACAAAGAATCTTGTTCTCAAGAAAATGACAAGCGGTTTGAAATGGGATAAAAATTTCACCCAAACTAAATATTGTTCTATAGTCTATCGAAAATTCCTGGCAACCCGATAGGCTTAAGACTTCAGTCGGAATCGGAATCGGAATCGGGACAGAAGCAGATCAATCTTGAAATTGCAAAGGAAAACCGCTCGTCAGCAGCATAAAGGAGGCCGCGTGATTTCGATTCCATTCCGTCGCTTATAGACGCATCAAGAGTTCCGCGCTGTTGCTCAATGCGCATGCTCAGGGGATTATTCTTGAATATTTAGTGAAATTTGTACTTGACAAGAAAGATACAACTAAAATATAACATAGTTTTCAAATTTTATCCCACTTTTTAATCCCCTCAACATGCGCTTAGAGCAGTAGCGCGGAACTCTTCATGTGTGTATTGAAAACCAGCCGGTCATGGCATCACGGTAGAAACCAAAAGACAATGTAATGTAACATCATACTTTTTATTTCAGCTGAACTGAAGAAAGACCCACTGGGATTAGAATCAGGCTTGGTAAAGAATGAAAGCATGACTGCAAGCAGCTCCCTTGGAGATAACTATTTACCCCATCATGGAAGATTCAATACAATAATCGGCTCAGGAGGGTGGTGTGCTCTTAATAATAATCCCAACACTGAGTACCTGCAAGTTGATCTTGAGGTTCGCCATTCTGTCAAGGCTGTGTATACTCAAGGACTCGCAAGTGACTTTCTGCCAGCATCAGCCCAAGTGTTAACCTACTCAATGTCATGTAGTGACAATGGTATCAACTGGGTCCATGTAATGCAAGGTGGTGCTATGAAGGTAATTATACCATGTTTGTTATTTTTGTGTTGATTTATTAACATGAAATTTGTGTGCAGTTTTAACTGCAGAATAATACCCATAGCCACATCTGGTTATGTCACACTACATCACATCAGGTCACATCTGATCATGTCACGCTACACCACATCAGCTTACATCTGATCATGTCACGCTACATCACATCAGCTTACATCTGATCATGTCACATTACATCACACCAGGTTACATCTGATCATGTCACACTACATCACATCAGCTTACATCTGATCATGTCACACTACATCACATCAGCTTACATCTGATCATGTCACGCTACATCACATCAGCTTACATCTGATCATGTCACACTACATCACATCAGCTTACATCTTTACACATACCACTGTACAATGCCTCGTTGCACATTTATACTTCATTTGCATACTAAATATGTTTATCAAAACCGATCCTTTTCAACTATTTTCTATACTTTATAGATTCTTCCAAAAGGAAAGTATATCCTTGGTACTGAGATACTAGGAAGATATTTCAGATTCCATCCTATAACATGGAAGACCCACATTTGTATGAGAGTTGAGATTATAGGAGAACGAAGTAAGTAGTTTCATCTCCCTTTTGCCCAGTTCAAACTTGGACCTTCTCATGAGCCGAACCTAATAACATCAAAGAAGACCACCTTATTATCCATTGTTTTCAATGCGTTCGGCTCATGGAAAGATCGACATTTGAATCCCTCTGAATAGACATGACCTGATTTAGGTTGCTGACAACCGTTAAGCGTTCAATTTGACCCCACAAAACATGCGTGCGCTTAAGAAGCAAATATTATTATGGCAACCTTCAAGGTCTTATAAAGAAACCATATGCGTTTGTGAACTTCAAGAGCACAGTTGAGACTTCTTAAATATCAACTATCTTTTTTCCAAAATAAGACCAAAAAAATTGTCAAGAATTTCTTCAAAAATTTCTATTTTTTCTCAAAACTAATGTATAAATTAGATGGTGTGAGAAAAAAAGCGTTCATAGGGATTTTGGTTTCGATCCCTGAAATATTTTGTGCGGAACTTCTCTGCCATTTTTCTTTCGAAAACTTCCAAGATGGTCATCATCAGATTTCAATATCTCGAAAACGAGCTCGGGATCCTTATTCTTCATTGTTTATTTTGAATCAGCATTAAATTGTGATTGAAAATTTTTCTTTGAAAGCTTTCTTATTACTTTTTGCTTAAGTAGTCACTCACCTAAATTTGAAACTTTTTTAAACCATAATTGTGAAATTTCTCGCGCGCTGATTGGTCGAGAGCTGTTGTAAATAAGAGGACATACGGATAAATGACAAATCGCTCGCGCACGGAGCCAGCGCGCGGTTGAAATGGTTTTTCTGTCAAACATTTTCTTCGTTTTTCGATCTTTTATTTTACTTTTTTTTGGTAAAAAATAAATTTCTGATGGTTTGACGTGGTATGTCCTCTTATTTACCACGATATAACGTCAAAAATAGTGATCAAAATTAGTTATGTACCCACTCGGTTACGCCTCGTGTTTATATACATAACATTTTGACCAACGTTTGACGTCATATCGTGGAAATAAGAGGAGATACCAAGCTAAACCATCGGAAATTTGTTAAATCAAATTTATAAAATAGAATTCAACATTAAAAACCTGAGTAGATGAATTTTCACGAACTTTTATCTAACTTTCTTGTAGTTTGCTCAAGTCCAATTGTTAGTACCCTCCCTAAATATGCAATAAAAGAGTCATCATTTGAAGGTAATGCCGGGTACGATTGTAAGTTGGCCGAGTCTGGCTGGCAAGCTGTTCCAGATCAAAGAGATCAGTATTTGGTCATTAATGTAGTGCCAGGACCGAAACACGTGACGAGGATAGTGACAACGACACATTCTAACGGAAACGAAGCTAAACGGTATAGTTTGTCATACAGTTACAACGGCATTGACTGGCTTGACTATATGGAACATGGAAAAGTCAAGGTTAGATATTTCTCTTAAGGCACGTTCACATGGGCGATTTTTTTCCGCGATTTTTTCGGTACGATTTTACGGGACAGAAAATCGCAGCTAAACCGCAGTTCAATTTGAGCATGTTCAAAACACCTACGATATCGCGGCGACGTGAATTTCCAAAACCGCAGTGAAATCGCCGGTCGTTCACCTGCGCGATTTCCCGTTAATCAGTCAATAGTTTTAGTCCTAGATGTACCCAGAGGGACACTGAACGACAATATGAACGGCACTATTGTTTGTTGATATTGCTTAGTTTTACATGCAGTAAGGGGTTGCTTTCGTTAAAATCAAGGAAAAAGCAACCTTTCCCAACCTTTGAACTTATACACCTACTTCAAAAAAGGTTGTTGGAGCCCAAAGAGATAGATGTTAGGTCATTCCAAGACGGAATGAAATTATGAACATACATCTAAACATTCACAAACAATGAGGGTTTTTAAATGGTTTCGTCGAATACAAACAACTCTGAGTATCTCAACACTATTCCTCCTTTCTTGACTAGAATAGTAAGAGGCAAGTCATTCCAGCTATTCTTGGGTCTCAGTGGTATGATCGTATCTATTTCCTGTCCCCTATCGCCTACCGCCTTTGGTCCCTACAACCTTTTTTTGAAATAGGGTTTAGATAAAAGTAAAAAGTGAAAATAGGAAAGAAAGAAAAAACAAAACAAAAATCAATTAAGGGCAATTTTTCAGTTTCTATTTTCACTCTTAACTAAATCCACCTTTCTGGCAATAGGCTTTCAGGTGGTGCCGTATAGTGTTACGGTCACCAAAAGGTTCGGACATCAATCCCTTCATTTCATCCCTTTCATCCATCTAATTATCCTATGCATTATTAGTTTATGCGTTTATTTCATTCTTCTCATTTTTTCCTTTTCTTTCTTCCTCATCTAGCTTCCTAATCAATTTTATTACTATTATTTTTATTACTAATCTATTCTTTCTTTTATTATGTATTTAAAGGTTTTCTCAGGAAGTTTGGAAAAACACTTAACTGTTTCCCATAATTTAAAGCGGAGACTCATGGCTCAATTAGTCAAAATATTGGTACTTGGAATGACTAGCGATAAATTAGGCCTTAAGGTTGAGCTCTATGGATGTAACGGTAAGTAATCGTCTCGCACATCCAAAGTTGTTGTCGTAACATTAAGGCCGGCACACACTAGGCGTTCAAGTCGTTGCAACACGACACGGAGACACGTCGCCACGATAATTCCACCTGGCGTTGTCGCATTGTGTGTACACACGGGGGTATTATTCCCGCGTCGTGTTGCAGCGATTTGACGCCTAGTGTGTGCCGGCCTTTAGCTTGTCTTGCGCAACAAGTGACTATCTTTTTTCTAGTGCGCAACAAGCGAGTATCTCTTGTCGTGCGCAACAAGCGACTATCTCTTGTCGTTATTTTTCTGCTATTTGTTATGGTGTGGAATACCCTGAATTGAAGAGAAATCCCCTTGGATTCTTTGCCCATTTTTGTCTTATCGAAATTCGGAACCACAGATTTGACAGCTAGTTAGTATTTTCCACTATTGGAAAACAAAAGCTTTTCATTGGACTGCCTCTGCCTACCAGCGGCCAATACATATCAATAATCTTATCTAACTGGTTTGGTGACCTGATTCTTGAGTTTGATATGATCACTGAAGGCTTTCTTACGCGCAAATATTTCTCTTGTAACCTCAACTTGTCTTTCAGGGGGTAATGTTTCAATTTGTATAAGCATTAATTTTTGAACGTCTAGCATACGCTAGCGCAGTTTTTATCTTTAAATTTCTCGTGTAGAAAAAATGAAACTACCTTGTACTTTATGCAACTTGCTGCAAATTTTCTGCAAGTGAAGTGTTACAGGACAATTTGTTCGTGTTTGTCAATGAGCTTAATTTTTAATTATTGATCGGAAACTCTTATTATTATTATTTTTTTTGTTGTTTATAGTCTGTGACGACCAACCCCTTGGGATGGAAGATGGCTCTATCCAGGACTCTTTTATAACTGCTAGTAGCTGGAAGGGTGGTCAAGAGCCCTTTAAGGGGCGCTTTAATGGACCGACTGGTTGGTGCGCGAACTTACAAATCGCAGGAGAATATATGCAAGTTGATTTGACGAGAGTGATGACCATTTCTGCTATAACAATGCAATCAGTTCAAACAACGCTTCTTGGTTGGCCTTATAGCTTTACGATAGCATACAGCTATGACGGACGTGTATTTCGGAATTATACAGCTCAGGATGGAAATTTAAAGGTATATATCTTGTTGGTTGTTGGGCTAACAAGGATGCATGATGCACCACATACTAAACAAGAAGTAATAGATCAAACAAACAGATATTATTCTATAGATGTTGATCTCTCAAAGTGTGTCTGCGTTTTGTTTTTTAACGCTCCATAATTTTTTTTTTTTTTTTTGATCAAGAAAAATGCACTGTTTCTCCAAAATGTTTTTAAATGACTAACAAATATGCAATCCTTGTTAAAAATCCTTTCAGAAAATGTTTAACAAGGATGCATGATGCACCACATACTAAACAAGAAGTAATAGATCAAACAAACAGATATTATTCTATAGATGTTGATCTCTCAAAGTGTGTCTGCGTTTTGTTTTTTAACGCTCCATAATTTTTTTTTTTTTTTGTCTGCGTTTTGTTTTTTTAACGCTCCATAATTTTTTTTTTTTTTTTTGATCAAGAAAAATGCACTGTTTCTCCAAAATGTTTTTAAATGACTAACAAATATGCAATCCTTGTTAAAAATCCTTTCAGAAAATGTTTACTTTGTTGGGATTTCATTGAATATTAAACGCGCTACGCGAGCTCAAAAAAATCCAATAATTTGTGTTAGCAAGAGAGCATAAATATGAAAATTCCCGGTTGGGCTAATTTTAGCATCCAAAGTCGTTTGGTTTTTAATTTTTTTGATGGCGTGGACGTGTGCGCGCGCGCTCAAAAACTACATACTTTTCGTCGATTTTTCTCACTTTTTTCGACAACACCTATTAGATAAAGCAAAAAGATCAGGATTGGTTATGTTCTGTTCTCTGATAAAACACGACTGAGGCTGTTGAACACTCAAAAAGATGCGAAATTTACGTTTTTCCCAAAAAATCTTTACATACTTTCGCTACTTCCAGGTTTGGATGAAGCATGCAATTTTTGACGCACAGGAGTACGGTATGGCGAATATTATTTGTATGCGGATGCTAAAGATAGCCCAATCGGAAATTCACATTCAAATTCACGGTATTTTTAAAAAGAAGTTTCCCTCTCTTATTTATGCTCTGTTGGTGTTAGCTGATACCTTAACTGATTTTGAGGGGTTTTGATAGAGGATGAAACACTCTTTCAAGTATTTGATCTAGCTTCTCAAATTCATGGATAATTCTAGGAGAAAATCAAAGTGAAAGTTGGCCAAATTGTATGCTAATTAAGATCACATATCAAAACCACCGTCACGGTAGTGATTTACTCTGTTTTCTACTCATTAATTATTCATTAATCTGAGAATATCAGGAAAGCGCGATGACGATTTCTCACTATAAGACTACCCTACACCAACTCAAATATTAACTTCGTGTTATTTTCGTGGTCGGGTGTGTATGTTGTATGTGTGGAGGGGAGGGGAGGGGAGGTGGGAGGAATATCCTACTCACCGCCGTAGTGCCTCGTAGCCATGCAAACGGTCTACTGAGTGGGTTACATGTGATTAAATGCTATTCGCTGTTCACAAGCCACGTCAACCACTACCTAAAGTAAGACCATACTAATACAAAGTTTTCTTTCGCAATAGACTTTTTCTTTTGGAACACCACGTAGGCCACAAGAAAAAATTTATCTGGAACGTTTTGTGGAGGCAAGAAAGATCCGTGTACATGTTTTGAAATATTACAACAAAATGTGTATGAAATTCGAGTTACATGGATGCAAAACAGGTAAGATTTACCTTATCCATTCAGCTTACCATTGCAGTTACCCTTACTATCACCATTGCAGTTACCCTTACTATCACCATTACCATTACCATTACCATTACCATTACCATTACCATTACCATTACCATTACCATTACCATTACCATTACCATTACCATTACCATTACCATTACCATTACCATTACCATTACCATTACCATTACCATTACCGTTACCGTTACCATTACCATTACCATTGCCATTGCCATTACCATTACCATTACCATTGCCATTGCCATTACCGTTACCATTACCATTACCATTGCCATTACCATTACCATTACCATTACCGTTACCATTACCATTACCATTGCCATTGCCATTACCGTTACCATTACCATTACCATTACCGTTACCATTGCTACTATTACCACAGCTAAGTTTAGTGTCAACTTTTCGACTTATGTTTGTGTGTTTTGTTTTTCAGATTGTTTTGGACCCCTTGAGT